>MU391940.1:600000-919649 GCA_022578705.1 Xylariaceae sp. FL1019 | reverse complement strand
GTTAAATATATTAAGCCGTTTATTTTTTTTTTAATATTTAATAATTAAATAAATTAAATGCTTTAAATAATACTTTATTTTTTATTTATTAAAAAAATTATTTTAACCTTTTTATTTTATTAAATATTTATAAATAAACCGTTTTATATATTTATAAAATTAATATATAAATAAAATCTTTATTTTATAAACGTTTTTATTATTATTAGTTTTTAAATATTAATTAACTTTAATAAATTTTAATAATAAAATATAACGGTTAAAAAAGTTATATATATAATTTAATATTAGTTTTAAATATTTAATAAATAATATAAAGTTTATATTATAATTAATTAAATAATTAAATAAATAAGCTAGCTTTTTAATTTAAGCCTTTATTATTTAAAAATTAACGCGTTATTAAAACTATTTTTAAAATAACCGTTTAAAAAAATAATAATTATAATAAAAGTAAATATAAACTTTATTATTAATATCGAACTTTATAAAGCGATATTTATTATTATAACGTTATTTTATATAAAAAGCCGTAAAGTTTATAATTAATTAAACATTTTTATATAAAAAATTACGTAATATAAATATATTATCGATTTAAATATTGTTTTTACGTTTTAAAATTAAATTAAAAAAATTAAATAATTAAAAACTAAAAAACTATTAATATATAAAAAATCCGATATTATTTATAAAAGTTATATTTAAATATTATTATAATAAAATAATAATAAATATTTAATTAATTATAAAGTTTTTAAAAACGTAAAATTAAATAATTATTTTTATTATTTAATTTTTTTGCTTAAATATATTATTAACTTATAAATAATACGCCGTTATTATAAAAAGTTTAATATTAAAATATTTTTATATATTTTATTATAATTTTAATATAAACTTTACGTTATAATTTAAAATAATGCTTTTTAAAATTCTTTAATTAAAAATTAATAACTAATATATTAAAACGTATTTTTATTTAGTTATAATATATTTTTCGTTATTTAAAATTAATAAAATACGTTTAAAAGCGTAGTAAATAATAAATAATAATATATTATAAATAATAAAATATTTTTTTTAATAATTATTAAAAAATATTAACGGAAAAAATAAAAAGTAATTTTATAATAAAATTAAAAAATATAACTTATATAAATAAAGCGTTATTAATATATATAAATTATATATTTTTAAAAAGTTTATAATAATTAATTTAATTTAAACCGTAAATTAAATAATATTTAATATAATTTTTAATAAACGTTATTTTATAATAAATAAAATAATTTTTAAAGTTTTAAAACATTTAATTTATATTAAAATAATATTTATTATTATAAACTACTGTAATAAAAAATCGTATAAGTTTATAAAATATATAAAAACGTCGCGTTTTAACGTAAAAGTTATAAATTAAATTATTAATAATTTAAAACTAATTATTTAATTAATAATAAATAACGTTAAAATTATTACCGGCTTTAATAAACCTTGTTTTATATTTTTTAATAATTTTAAAAATAAATATATATTACTTATTTATTATATATATTATAATAAATTTAATATAGGTTTTATTTAATATTTTTATTTTAATAATATTTTAAATAATATTTAATATTATTAGCTTTTTAAACTAGATTATTTTATTTTACGCGTTTAATTTATTACCGGCTTTTAATTAATTTAAAATATTAAATATATAATTAAACTTATTTAAAATATAATATATATTAAAATTGTATTAAAAAAAATAAATAAAAAAATTAATAAAGCGTTTATTATTTTAATTAATAATAAAAATATTAAAAATTATTTATTTAATTATATTTTTTATCGCGTTATAATTAATTAAAATTATAATTAATAATTTATTAAATTAAAAAATTATTTATAGCTTTTTTATAAATTAAATTAAATACGTAATTTTTAATTTAAATAGTTTATAATTAAACTTTAATTTAAAAATATAATAGTTAAAATATATTATTAATTAAATTTTATTAATTAAAATAATAAACGGTTTATTTAAAAACTATTTAACGTTTAATTAAAAATAAAACATTATTACATTAAAGTTACGTTTTAAAAAACCGTTAAATTAAATAAAAAGCTTATAATTAAAATTATAATAAAAAATAATAATCTAGGCGTAAATAGTAATTTATATAGCTTTAAATAATACTTTTTTAATATTAATAAAAATAAAATATATCGTTTAATAATATGTTTTATATTTATTAAATTAACCGTTAATAATGTAACCGGCTTTTTTTTTTATTAAAAATATTGTTTTTTTATTTTATAACGGCTTTATAAACTTTATATAATATAAAATAAAACTACGTAATTAATTTAAAACGTTAATATATTATTTTAAAGCTTTTAAATTATAAAAACTTTTTAATTTTTTAAAAACTTAAAACTTTTTATTAATAGTTTAAATATTAAAAACGTTTATTTAAAAGCTTAAAAATTAAATTAATAAATAATTAATAAATAATTTTTAAAATAAAAAAATAAAATTTTTATTATAAAAAAAAAATTATATTATTAATAAAACTTTATATAAAATTAAAACAATTAATTAAAAATTTATTTATAAATTTTTAAAAATATATTAAAAAATTATAAAACTTTATAATAAAAACTTAAGATTTTTTAAAACTTTTTAAATTAATAATAATTAATTTATATTAATTTATTAAATCGATATAAAAATAAAAATAAAACTAAATACCGTTAATATATATAATATACCGTTTTTTTTTAATAAAGGCTATAATATTAGCTTAAAATAGTAGGGGATAATTATTAAATACTATAATATAATTTAATATCTAAAGGTCAACGATTATATAAAAATTAATCGGAAACGTTTCGGAAATAATCTTAAATATATTTAACGTTTACTAGCCTTACGTTCTATATCGTAATTTAAGCTTTTTTTCTTTTATTTTTTTATTAATCCGTAACTTTTTTTTTAACTCGTACTTTTTACACTGTTCCTTTTTTTTTATTTTTTGCTTATTTATTTTAATTCGCGTTCGAAATTTTATATCTTTTTTTTTAATTTATTTACGAAGTTTTTTATTTTTTAAACGCGCCCGCTCGTCGGTTAATTTATTTTATTATATATTAATTTAATTTTTTAAAGCTTAATGATATAGCGTTTATATTTAACATACCGGTATCTAATTTCGTAAACCTTATTTATAAGCTTATATTAAAACGTTTAATAATAAAATACTATTATTATAATAAAACGCGGGATTTTCGCTATCGTATATTATATTAAATATGCTTTTATTTAAAGCGTTATTTGTTTAGTTTTTAATAAAAAAAGCGTAAAACTAGTTAAAAATTTCGATAAAAAGGATTTTTATACAGCGTTAGCTTTAAAAACGCAATGTTTTTTCGCTTATCGTATTTTTATTTTTTTTTTTATTTGTTTTAAATATTAAATCAAAATATATAAAGCTAATACGTAAATATTTTACTTTTTTTTTCGATAATATTTTTTACTTAACTAAATATTGCCGTATTACGGTACGTAATAGGAATTTAAAGCATATTAATAGTTTTATATTTTAATATTAAATTTTAATCGAATTTTCGCATATTTTTAATAATTTTTACTAAATCTAAATATTTCCTTGTTTATATATATAATCCTGCATATATTAATTTAACTATATTAGTATTTTTAGGCATAAAGTCTTAATTTTTTCGTAAAATTTTCGATTTTGCTTAATAAAATCCCGCAGTAATATATAGTCGCTTTTTAAATACCGCCTATTTAATATATTAAAAAAACCGAGCTTTTATTATTAAAAAGCAAAATCGTTTTTTAAACGTTTTTAAATCGATTTATTAACGATTTTGTTATAAAACGCGTCGTAATCTTTTCTGGTCGCGTATAATAGCAATAATATAAAAATATTATACGGTAAACTTAGGTTTTTTTTATAGTTTTTACCGAATAATTGTTTTACGCCTTAATAGAAATAAACTTAATAAAGCTTAATAATAGATTTAATATAATATTAGGCGTTTTTTTTATTAAAGTATTTCTATTATAAAAAGTTTTCGAACTTTTAAATAACCGGTATATTTTAGTTTATTATTAAACTTTAAAGTTTAAAGCCGTAAAAATATTTCTATCGAATTAAAACGGAGTATTTACGTTTAAAGTTGTAAAAAATTTATCGAAATATATACTCGTATATTTCGATAGTTTCGGAATTTATATAATATCGTATAAAACTTTATATTAAAAATAATTTAAAAACGTTTTTGCTATATTTAAACGCGTTATACGTACACTTTTTTAACTAGATTAAATATTATTTTTAATTAATTTCGCGATTATATATTGTTTAAACGTATTTATAGTTAATATCGATTTAGAAAAACGTTAAATAATTCGAGTTTTATAGTTTTATTTGTTTTTTATAAAAATAAATAATTATATAATTCGATTATAATTTTCGTACGTATTAAATATATTACGTAAAAGCTTTTATTAATAATAATCAAGTCGTAGGAAAAAATAAATTACGTATATATATTTTAATATTTCGTTCGTTTATTTATAATAACGTTAAAACGATTTCGAAAAAGCCTTTAAAATAAAGCAAAATTTATTACTTTTAAATAATGTAGCGGAAATAATCAATATTTATAAAGCTAATATAAATATCGATAATCGAGCGCTTACTATTTTCGGCAAAATAAGTCTTTAATTTATTTAATAATAAAAAAGCATTTACGTTATTTATATAATTAATATAATAAATTAAAAAAGAATAATATAAATAAAATATATTTAAGCTTATATTAAGTTTATTAATTTAGCGAACTATTTAATAAATTGCTATAATAGTAAACCGCGGCGTTTTTATAAAGGGTAGCAGAGGGTAATAGTGTGCGCTATGCGATATAATTATAATATATAGCGTCGTTTTAAGATTTTTTAGTATAAAAAATCTTATACGAATATTGTATTTTATATTATTAAGCTTTATAAAAGTTTCGCCTTAATAAATACGGCTTATAAAATAAATTAATAAAATAGCAGTTTAAATATAACAATATTTACGGCATAAAGTTTATCGTTTATTCGCTTTATATTTATAGCATTTTTCGTTTTTAAAAGCTATATTTAAAAAATAATACGCTTTATTATAAATAAGCTCGCGAATTAATTTAATATATTTATAATATTTCTACGGTATCCTATTCGAAAAATATAACGCCGGACTACTTAATAGCTTTTTTATAAAGTAACGTAAAAAGTAAAATTATACGCCGGCGATTTTACTATAATTTATCGCTATAAGTTAAAATTAATAATTAGGTCCTTGTTTATTATAAGCTTTTTTTTTATTAAATCTAAAATGTATAATTTTAATAAATCTAAAAACAAATAAAGTGTTATTTAAATCGTTTTTAAATTAACTCCGAATTGTTTCTCGATATGCTATATATATAAATGTTTTTCGACGGAAATTAAGTTGGATTAAACGCTTTTTTAATTCCGTAAATTGTGTTACAATATTCGGTATAATTTTTATATACGTGAAAAATTTTGTAAAAAAATATAAACAAACTTTATAACTAATGCAATTATAAATATAGCGAAAAATAGGCATATCGCTTAAAAGCGGGGTTAAAGAATTATAAGGCGGCTATTTATGCGCGGTATAATATTATATCTATAAAAATTAATAGCTAATAAATAAAAACATAATAAATTATTTATAACTTTTTATAGTCTTTTAATTTAATATTGTTTTAATGCTTTTATAAGCATAATTATAGCATTTTTATTTAGTAATATAAAGGGGTATTTTAGGATATTTACTATATACGAAATTTATTCGATAAATAATCGATAATTATTAGGAATGCTTTAATTAATAATTTAAAAAATGCTAAAAATAAAAATTAATTACGATTAATTATATTAATATATTTATATTCGGATATTAGTATTAACCGTAAATAAATTATATTTAATTATTTGCTTTTTAAATATATAGCCGTTAAATAATATTACTACCTATATTCAATACCGGTCTTTATTAAATACTTTTATTATTTTCGGAAAAAGTCCTACAATTTACTAGGACATAAAATGCATTTTTACGTTCTAAAAGCAAAAATAAAATATCGTTATTTTAAACGCCGTTTATATAAATATATATTATTATAGGAAATAATAACGTTTAAATAAATTACGTAATAAAATAAATGTTTAAACTGTTAAAAAATGATTTAAAAACGATTTAAATAGCAATATTTATTAAATTTAAACTTTTATTATTATTATTTTATATTATTCCTAAATCTTCGTATTTTATTTTTTAAAACATACGTACTATTGCCGTTTATTATTTAAATAATCGTGTTTATTTTAAACACGTAAACTACTTTATAAATTAATAACATATAATAGCTAAAAATAGTTATATATATAATTAAACGCGTATATAAATTAAACGCGTATATAAATTAGGCGCGTATATAGATTAGGCGCGCTTAAGCCATAGTACCTCCGCGGCAAGTTAAAAAATGGTTAATTAGTGGAGCAACCCTCAGGTGTAAAGGGGGGGGCAACCCTCAGGTTGTCCGTTTGCTCGGACGCTACAGAGGTACCAAGGTTGAGTTTGAAAAGCGGGTCCCGCACCAAACCCAGTAAATGATTGACTGCCAAATCGCACACAAACCTGTGGTAGATTTCTCATGGTGTGAATGGCATGCTTCTCATTATTACGTGCAGCTATGGAAATACTAGGTAATAGTGGTGTGTGGTCCCTCGGACTACACGCGAGGGCTTTAAGCGGTGAGCCTCACATCACCCCCCCACTAAAAAAGAAAAAAGTCGGCGTCCTCGTCGACTCTATTAGAAGCAAAGTAATAGCTCTTGTAAGCAATACCAATACATTAATGGCGTCGGGTGATCTTAGTAAGGAAACCTGCCACGTAATCCTTTCCTCCTATCGGATTGAGGAGAGGCGTTCTTAGTAATATAACCAAATTAGAAGACGATCTTTTTAATGAAGCCGTTTTTAATGAAGACTTCTGCCAAATCGCGCGGAATTTCGACCAGAAGGTATTTTTTCTTCTACCACGGAACATCGCTATAGAAAAACCATAAGCTGCTATGCAGGCTTAAAAGGCAGACACAAGCACGCAATCTTGGCACCCCCGGCAATGAGGTTCCATAAGCAGTCCTGCTTATGGATGTGCTTAAGGCTGATGCCGCCGTACTGAGTGTGCTTGTGACGTGATAGATCTCCATGTTAACTAAAGCCTATGTTGCGAGCGGAAAGGATGACAGCTTAAGCCGCTCTTCACAACTGTCGTCTGTCTTCTAACATTTTGACTCTGTGCTTGAATCTTCGTTATATGTCTCAGGAGATAATAATCAACACCAAAGCAGCTGCAACGCGTAGAATATTTTATTGTGAGAATAGCAGCGATAGGAAGCGCGATATGAGCAAATCGAAGCTCAACATCAGCAGACTCGTCTTATTATCAGTGTCGTCAGCGCCTTTGCCGTATATCAGCTAGGTCTCACGCTGGCTATGGATCTGAAACGGACTATAAGCCGACTAAAGACGAGTGGTTTGATAACTCTAGTTTGCGACAATGTTCAGCGTTATGGAGGCAGACGGAATCGACTCGATTTCGCCCTGACTTGGTATAGGACCTGGATCATTTCTGCGCAATGGATACTAGCAAGCGCAATGCAAAGAAATGCACTCGATGCATCAAGAACAACGTGTCCCGTCGTCTCGGCGGTTGCGACCTAGTAAGTAACCGCCTTGGACCCTCCTAGAGTCGATAGGTAACTTGAAGTTATGTACATAGACACCTGCAACTACTAGATGGAATGACAATGACGCTAAAATTGTCGAATGAAACGATCTTGTTTATAACACGTTGCCCAAGTACATGTCTGCGAGATTCCTATCTTTCGATTTGTGTGCATGTCCTAATACGCGTCGTGCAAGTTCACTGTTACGTTCTAATCCGGTGGGATTCCGGATGCCAGCGATGTGGACCCTTATTGGCGGTTGTCATGGAAGGACCTGATGGCAGACGTCAAAACAATGGTCCTCAGTGCTAATTTGCAGAAGCATAGAAAGGCATATGCTGATAAGAAGTATCAAGCCACGCTGAGAAATCAAAAAGCTGACGCCGCCAAAGGTAAGTGGGTAAAGGAGAAGATGGCCGATATATACGCAAAACGGAGCCGGAACTGGCCAGCACGCTGAATCAACAGTGCTGCAAACGGGACCCTTGGTGTGACGTTGATCTTACTGAATTTGAAACAGCGCGATGTGGCAAACCTTCATCAACTTCCACATTGAAGATGCTGGTGATCTCATCCGAGAGTTAGATGACGTGTGGCAGGCAGTTGAGAAAAAAATGCTGGCAAGCACCCCGGTAAGCGCAAGCTTGTGCTCTTCGTGTGGGATAAACACATGGAAGAGGCATTTTTGGAGGACTCCGGCTTAAATTACCACAAACGCTGCGACACATGCACCTTCGTTGATTTGCAAGCCTGGGCCCCTTGGTAGTTAAATCTTACCGTTTTCGTCATCCCCGATGAAGAGCTGTAGGTTTGACAGCGCCTCTATGAACGATATATTGTAACGATGCTTTATATTGTCCGTATCCTTACTAGGATCCACGTCCCGTGCGGTTACGCTTGTCTTATGGCGTTCGATATGCCCTAACCATGCATTTGCAATCTAATGCCTTATAGCCTCTTAGATTGCAGTCCCGAAATAGCGTTCTGTGCCCTTATCACGCCAAGACGATGTGTCTTCTTCGATGACCTCGATGATGAGGAAGTGGATGCCTGTACAGATTCTTCCCACATGACATGTGCTCCGAATAATCTGACGCATGACGCTGGCATATATACACACCCGAAGCCTTGCATCATGCCCCGTGGAGCGTAACGTATTATCCCTGTTGGCCAACCCGAATAATCAGGGTGCCCTGTCAACCTAGGGTGGCTGAGTCGACAAAAGTTCATGTTCACGGAAGATGAAATCCCTCTGCCATTGACTCTAGAGTTTTCTAGAACTTCTGGATATTGATAGGTATCTCACATGCAAACCTCCCGATCCATTCTTATCATTCAGCTAGCCAGGGAATGAAGGCGACTTCAATGACATGACCAAGACTGAAGAGTCGACCGACGCTGCCGCTGCTTATCAGCTTCCAGTCATACTGGGTCATACTTCATGACGAACATGAAGGAGAAAATTCCTACAGAGCCATTGGAGTTGCATTCCTTACGTCCTGCCATGATCAATTTAGCGGGTTCATCAATCGCCAAGAACAGCTTCGACGTCACTTCGAGATAAGAAGTTAATCTCCGAGCTAAGACAGTGGATGACGAATGAAGAATGATAGCCTTCAAAAAAATAATGGGACCAGTGTACAATAAACATCACTCAACTATAAAACCCTTACAGAAGCACGGAAAGTTGGTGAGCTTGAGGGAGGCAAAAGAGAAAAAGTGGTGTAAGGTTAGGGTACATATCGTACTCTGTCGACCCACAGCGAAGCTTATGCTCGTTGTGAAAATGAGGTTGTCGCATTCAGCCTTTCGGCGTTTCTCTGAAAGCTTGCATTGACATATCATATAGTAGACTTCGCTCGCCATAGGCTGCATTTCGCGAGAAGTATCACATTCGCACAACACATCCCAAGTAGATAATATTGATACTCGTTCGGAAGGTGACCGCTGAGGTTTGCGCTATTCTGATCTGCCGTGTAAGTCATAGCCGATTATGAGATGCCTTCCAGCACATCAGGGCCGGTCTAGTACTTAAATCTCGGACACATCGTCAGTGTTACAGTAGCCTTCCCGTTCCGAATGTCTACCGTGAGCCACTGGCTCCAGACCCCATCAACCCAGAGGGCTCCTATATCGACCAAGTGATTGGAAACTTATCGACCTTCGCTGGCTGATGTTGGAGATGAAGTCTCGTTCTCCAGGTTCTCCCGTGTCTGCCATGTTATCAACGTCAACTTCTATTCAACTTCAGTCCTCCGTCCAAAGCTTTCATGTGTTTTGCTGCGCTAAGTTTACTTAGGAGCTGGGTTGCCTGCTCTAGGCTGCATCGGTATAAGTCTTCTTCGATATTGTATGGCCGTGTGTTGCTTACATGCCTTCCACTCTGAGACAGCACGAGGAAAGCTGCTCTTCATCATATAGATCATGGCACCTCATTTCATTACCATCAACCTCCCCAACGTTTCACTTGCAAACTTGATACTTGACATTCATCTTCTTTCTGGTATCAACTTCCTACAAGTGATCGTCTCTCCCTGGCATCCAGACAATGTGCACCATCTACGACGAACTTGCTCTCAAGAGCGACCGTCGCATGTACCACTTGTGGCAGGTGAAGTGGATGGAGTCATGCATGGCCTTGTATTGTCGGACATTGCTCATCACGCAAGTAGGGGACATCCAGAGCGAGCCTTCAAACTCGTCTGGCTCGTCAGTGTAGGCTCCGAGCGCACGGTCCGGCATCTTGGTCAGCGCGTCCACGGAGGAGACGGCCATGAGCGAGCGCCACTTCAGGGAGACAGCCGAGTGAGAGTCCAGCAGGCGTGGTCGGAGCAAATACGCCTCGGAGCCGGCGTAGATGGTATAGAACTGCGGCACTGGGGCTTCGGGATCAGCATCCTTGGCATCCTTGGCATCTCTCTAACAATTATTGCAATTCTGGTCGTGGTTTCGGGGGAGACAATGAATGAGTTCTGATTCTAAAGCTTGACTTTCAGCGTTAATTGATCCCTAGGCTCTGTCTGCATCGTCCCATACTGACTATGATGTTTGTTTAAAGCAGCACGAGGAGCGGGGATTAGTGTAATGTGAGAATATGCTGAAAACAGTATATTCATCAACAAAAAGAGACGAAAACGGCTAATTTACTTAGATATGTACGAAAGCAGTATATATAACAAACAAAAAGGTCTAGTTATATATATATATAGGATAAATAAGTAGTAAATAGCCTTTAGAGTTATTACTTATTATCAATATATCACTTTACCCCTATTATACTTATTTTATTTTAGTAATAATTACCCTTATTTTCATGCTTTATTATAACTTTTAAGAGGTTATAAGCCTAGATATAAAGGTAAATCTCACTATATATACTGTTTAAATACATACACTATTCAATAAACTATTAAAATCATTAATTAATAAAGGGGTAAAAAAACAGCTTTAAAATCAACACTTATATAGCAATATTTATACCAACTAAAAATATACTATATTATTACTTTGTTTTAGCAATTATTAAACCTATTTTATTAAAGTGCGAAAAAAAGCCCTTAGCCAATTAAAAAACGTAAAAAACCTTATTTTAACGTTATTTAAACCTAAAGCCAATTTTAAATTAGTAATTACCACTAACCTATTTAGTAAAATATAGCAATTTATTTATTTACGTAAACTAACGATTATTACGTTTTTTTTGTTTAAAAAAAAATTTAGTTATTTAACTAATTAAAAAACGTAAAAATCCTTATTTTAACGTTAATTAATTTGTTAAAATTATTAATATAAACTACCGGCTATACTATTTACAACATACTTATTTAACTCGATTAATATAAATCGTGCAATATTATATCCGATACTATTTTAAAAAGGATTTTTTACTCTTTATAATAAAATAACTACTTATAAAAAAACTAGTTTTTTAAAGCTATTTAAAAGCAAAAACTACTAAATATAGTTTATAAAGGCAAAATCTCTCTTTACGAATAAAGATTATATTAAAGCTATATAAAATAATAAAGTTAATGCAACTATAAACCAAAAAGCATTTAGTTTTATACGGTTTATATACAAAAACGGTCTTTTTTTATTATTAAAAAAGGTATAATCGGCTAAAAAAGCCTAAAAAAAGCTTAAAAACCTATATAATAAGCAAAGCTTTATTACTAAATATTTAACCTTAAAAGAGCTATTTAATACTACTTTCGATAACTTTAAAAATATAAAAACTTATTTAAATAAAGTTACCAAATTAATTAATAATCTACGAAATAAAAAAATTTATTTACTAAAATAAATCGTTATATCGTAAATTTTAAACAGTTTAAAAAACAAATATAAAGGTTTTATTTCTAGTATTACTTAAAACCTATAAAAAGATTTTAATGCCTATTCGACTAAATCTCTATTTTTAAATCTTATAAATATATTTAAAAATAAAAAAAATTTAGTTATATATTTATAAAATAGGAAAAAGCAAAAAAAGGTCTTAAAATGTAATAACTGCTATATTAAAAAATATATATAAAAAAATTGCTAGTTTTTCT
This sequence comes from Xylariaceae sp. FL1019, assembly GCA_022578705.1. Lineage (NCBI taxonomy): Eukaryota > Fungi > Ascomycota > Sordariomycetes > Xylariales > Xylariaceae > Xylariaceae sp. FL1019. Next base: position 907,265 of record MU391940.1, on the reverse strand, counting down.
ATATTAATAAAGCTTTAAAAAATTAAAAAAATAAAAAGAGAGTATAAAAAGCCTTAAAGAAAACTACTATAAAAAAGTACTAAAAATAACTTTTAAACGAAAAAACCTTTATCGAAATAAAAAACGAAAATAAGCAAAAAAAAACTAAAAAAGTTAATATTATTTCGGAAAATTTTAGCGATCTTAATTTCGATTTTAAAAATATAAAAGTAAATAACCTTTATAATTATATATTAACTCTTAAAAAATACATAATTAATAATAATCTAAATAATATAAAGGACTCGTTTTCTAAATTATTATATAGATTTATTATAAATAATGCTACAATAATAAACGTATATTATAATAAAGAGTTATTTTTCATTTTAAAATAAATTAACATAAATGTTAATTAAAGTGATACAAAGTTTATTACTATAAAAAAAATAGGGGATATTTTAATATAAAACCTTTATATTAAAAAATATCTCTTTATAACAAACGCTTTCTATATACCTTTTATTAGCTTAAATATAATAAGCGTAAAAAAATATAAAGAATTTAAATTTATATTTAAAAAGGACCTAGCTATTATATATAAAAATAATAAAAGTAAAGATATTTTATTTAAAGCAACTTTATTAAAAAGGTTATATTAAATTAAAACAATAGTTTTAAAAAACAAAAAATATATAAACATAATAAATACTTTTAAAAAAGGACTAATAAATAACCTATATAAATAGTATATAAAACTAGGCTATATATTATATAAAGCCGTTATTAAATACGTAAAAAATAAAGATATTTATATAAGTCAAAAAAAGATTCAAAACTTTATACTTAATCCCTATAATATATATTTGTAAGTAAAAAGCCTAATTTTAATAAATAAGGTCTTTATAAATAAAAAAAATATAAATACACTAAAAAGAATATATAGTAATTTAAATAGAAAACTTTTTTTAATATATAATAGGTTTAAATACTATATTATTTTTTTTAATAAAAAAACTCGATATCTAAATATAAAGCTGTTTAAAACAAAAAACGAAACATATTAGGCTTTTATTAAATTTAAAAAGCAGGCTAAGAATATAAATAACAAAAAAATCAAAAAGTTCTTTACAAATAACGGAACTAAATATGTAAATAAAAGATTTAAAATTACCTTAAATAACTACGGAATAACATATTAAAATAATTTACCGTATATAAAAAAACCTAATAGGTTAATAAAAAAAGTAAATTTTACACTATTTAACCTCGAAAAATGTCTTTTTCTAACTATAAACCTACTTATATAGTTATAAAAAAAAGCGTTAATTATAGTAATATAAATATATAATATAAAGCTATATAAAGGAATAAATAATAAAACTTTTTATAAACTATATTATAAAATAAAGCCATTAAATAAATTTAAAACGTAAAGAAATATAATCTTTTATAAAAACCCTATTTATAAAAAAAAGCTTAAAGTTAAAAACTATAAAAAGGTATTTATAAGCTTTAAATCTAATTATAATTACTATAAAGTTTTCGATATATATATAAAAAAACTATTTAAATAAAAAATATATAAATATTTAAAAATAAGTTTATAAAAAAGCTACCTAAAACGGTATATTAAAATAAAAATAACATAAAAAACGTTTTAAATAATAAATTTAATAGTGAATTTAATAAAAAACCTTTATATAAAGGATATAAAATCGAAATATATAATAATAACGAAAACGATATATAAAATTTTATTAAATTTTTAAAAAACGAAAAAGTATATATAATTAAAAATACCACTTTAGTAAATATATTTTATATATCGAATAAAATTAAATATAACTATATATTTATAATATTAACTTTTAAGCTAAATAGCTATAAAAAAGTAATAAAAAATGCTTATAAATATAAATAAAAACGTGCCTTAATAGATAAAATAAGCGAGTTAGTTAACTAAAAAATATATTTAATAATTAAATTATTAAAAAATAAAAAAGCTATTAAAAGCAAATAAATATATAAACAAAAAACTATTATAAATAAAACCTTTATAAAGGATAATTAAATAATAAATAAAGGTAAAACTATACGCTTTAAAGCAAAATATATAATATAAAGGTTTAATTAATAATAAAGTATTAATTATTTAAAAACCTTTTTTATTATTTGCAAACTAAAGAGTTAGTATTTTATATTAATAATAGCCGTAAATAAAAATAGGCTATTATATAATAAAACGTAAAAAACGCCTTTTTATATATATATATCGATTGTAAAATATATATTTAACGATTAAAAAGCTTTTATAAAAGCAATAAATATAAAAATAAAGTAGCAAAACTTTATAAAGCTTTATATGGCTTAAAACAAGCCCTAAAACTATAATATAAATATATAACTAATATATTAAAAAAACACAGCTTTACTATATTACTTTTTAATATAGGAATATTTATACACTTTAAACTTTAGATTATTATAGCTTGCTATATAAATAATATAATAACTACGGCCTTTAATAAAAAAGTAATATATATATTTATAAATAAACTTTATAAAAATATAAAACTAAAAAAGTAAAAAAAAAATAACCTTTTTTTTAAATAACGATATAGAGATAAATTAAATAAAAAAAACAATATTTATAAATAAAAAAAAATATATTACAAAACTTATAAGCAAGTTCGATAAAAGCCTTTTTTTAAAACTAAAAGACTTATTAAAAACATTTGGAATAAAGCTGAAAAAAAACAGAAAACAGGCTTTAAAAAGTAATATATTAATATATTAAAAAAAAATAGGCTTTTTGCTATATGCTTTATTAAAAACAAAACCGAATATAACGTTTTTAATATATTATTTAATACGCTTTATAGCTAATTTAAATTAAAAACATTTTAACGAACTATAATATATATAGGAATATTTAATAAAATACTTTAATTTTCGACTTATTTATAACTATAAAAAGGATAATTTTTTATAAAAAAATATTTAAATACTAATTAAAATAACGATTTAAACGATAAAAAATTAACTTTAAAATATATATTTAATATTTTAAAAAATATATATATAAATAACTTTATAAATTAAAATTTTTAGCTTTAAAAGTCTATTATTTTAAACAGTTATAAAACTAAATATATAGCTTTAAAAAAAACAACGAAAAAAAGTATATATATAGTTAATATATTTAATACGTTAAACGATACGTTAAAATTAGGATATAAAAATACTATATCTTTTATATTTATAAATAGCGATTTAATTAAAAAATTAATTAAAAATCCTAAATTTTATAAAAAAATAAAATATATAAATATAGCTTATTATTATATAAAAAATGCTATAAAAAAAAAACAAATAAATATATAATATATACCGGCTAAATATTAATTAACGGATATATTAATTAAAAACGTTTCGAAAGTTTTATTTAAAGATTTTATTACGTTAAGCGGTTTTTAATAAAGGTTTTTACTAATAAAAAAATATTTTTCCTTTTATATAAAAGTTAAAAAAAGTTAGTTTTTTCCTTTTAAATAGCTAATTTATATATTATATAAGTATAAATTAAAGGGGGATATAAGAATATGTTAAAAACAATATATTTATTAATAAAAAAAAACGAAAACGGCTAATTTACTTAAATATGTACGAAAACAATATATATAACAAACAAAAAGGTTTAGTTATATATATATATAAAATAAATAAGTAGTAAATAGCCTTTAGAGTCATTACTCATCATTAATATATCACTTTACCCCTATTACACTTATCTTACTTCAGTGACAATTACCCCTATTTTCATGCTCTATCATAACCTCCAAGATGTAAGAACTGTTAGCGCAGGCTTCCGAAAGCCTTCTAGGTGCTCATATAGAATTCGTCATAATGGGTGACGTCTAATGAATAACCGAATAATCTGTCAAATGACCATATTATATGTACACTCTTAAACCCTGTATCATGCTTAGTGGAACATACTGAATAGTGACTGTTGAGGAACCCAAATAACTTACCATTGAGCAACTTTTTTCAGGCTAATCACACTCTGAACAGCGATATTTGCATTGCAAGTAACCATTTGTCACGAAGAATCCGTGGTCTATTGTAGGCTAAAGTCATTGGATCCGACCACGAACACGATGGAAGGCTTCGGCATGTTTGAACTGCGTAGGGACTACTTTGCATGCTGACTTGTCGAAGTATTACATGTCAGTAGTTGATTAATGATGCTCTGGATGCCTATACATCTAGGTTAATAATAGCCCAGGTCTGCATTAGTCCGGGGGTGCCTGTTGGTCTCCTATGTTCCGAGGCCCCTACCACGATCTCAGCCAGCTATTTTTGGAGAGTAGAACTCCGCTGGCCTCGCTGTGAGCATTTAGACTCCTAAGTGTCTCAGGGACTTTGGTCTATCATTCGACCCAGTCGGAGCAAGCACCCATGATGTTTAGCTTCAGCTCAGCCTTAGGAGTTGGACCCTATACCAGTTTCGGGCTGATTCGCATGCAGTATGACGCTGAATGGGTTGCACCAAAGAGCAAATAAGAGCTCAAACAGCCTCAGAAATTGCATTGCCACTGATTCATGGGTACGGACCCACTCTGTTGATAGTACGATCATGGATTCTTGTTGAATTGCTCCAGCTATCTGTGATGGACCTGCAGACTATGAAATTTGTCCTCGCCCAGCTAGCGCTATAAGTTATATCGGTTGCGATTCGATATCCACGTGGTGGCTTAGATATGAAAACAGTGATTTCCCATTTGCCAAGTCCCCTTTCCACTCCACCCATAAAACGCCATACACCTCAACACGACTATTCTCCTCTGGACGCACATGCAGCCAAGTTATGTTCCAGTCGTGGATCATCCTGCGGCAGATGGCAACGAGCTCCACTGGCCGCATGGTGTCGGGGCCCGAGGAGTGCCAGATGTCCGCTATTGTTTGGAGATACAGCTGACCACAAATTTCACGTCTTTATCTAGGACGGCAGGAAAGATGTCCCTGCGTATTTCTGATTGCCATTCGACAGAGAAGTGCCCCCGTTTTGACATGCAGAAATTGTAGGGCGTCTGCTCAGGGATGATGTCGCCCGCCGAGCCAACGCCAGGGACGGGGAATGGAGCCCAGAAGAACTCATCCGGTATATCCCGATGTCTATACATGCATGGAGTAGCACTTATGGATGGGTCGCTTTCGTAGTTTCCGTGTTCTCCTTACTCCGGCCTTCGTGAAGTTGATCCAATACGTTAAGTAAGGCTTGATCCCGCGTTGCGAACCACTTCGCGCGCACAAATCGGTTTATGCTAGTATCCAGGCTCAATTGTGTGTTCCACTGGGTAATGGGTGTGGTCTGGGGAGCGCGAGAGTCACCATGCCCATGTAGGAGTGTTCTCTCGTTCAACACCCTCACCGCGCCCTGACAAGCGAGCCATGACCATGATGGTGCGCATAAGACTGAAGCCAGAGGGTTTCTCCTTCTCGAAGGCCGGCGTCGTTTTAGTTCGGGCTTTGTTGGACACCACATCAGCACAGCATCCAGACATATCTTCGGTACGCCTTCAAACGAACGGCCGAGCAGCGTCAGTAGGCCGCTAATTCCCGGCATCTTGAATTTGTACGACTCCAAGTCAGAAACATGGAATAGGTTTCAGTTTCAAGACTCCCGCTCAATGGTTCTCAAGGTTCATGACTCTTCATCTCCCTTAAAGTGAGGATTTCATAGCTCCTTCAGGTACGCCAATGGTCCGAAAGAGCCTAACTTCCAGGAGCATGCCTCTGAAGGGTGTGGATTGTGATACGTGTTATGCCAAATGCGCGGTTTTTATTTTCACCACCGACGTTCATGCATCTGTTGGCATGCATATCAGACTTTCAATGTGACACTTAGTGCATGAATAGCGATCGACAGATTGCCGTATATGTTGAACAGAGACCCGAAGTAGTCGATTGTGCTGAGAAAGGAGAGTGTAGACGGTTCTAAAAGTTCCAAAATGATTGAACATGAGTTGCGAGTCTCGCTGGATTTGAGAAGCACCCGACCGCAATCTATCTAGCGGCGAGGCCCAGTATACTCTGTGAGCGTCTAGACCCGTTGTTTTGATTCATAAATGAATCTCCTTCAGTACCACGTCAACACCACGCTCACACCACGGCGCAATCCGATCCTTTACAAGCAGCTCAAGCTTTGGCGCAAGTATCTCCATATCCAACTTTGACTCAAGCAATCCCGACTTCACGGCCAAGCTGTCGCCCAACGCTTCTGGCCGCACGAAGATGATGGTTGGGCACACGACGCATGAGTAATAGTGAACACGTTTCCCCGGGACACCATCCCTGGTCCATTCTCGCGTCTCGCCGGTGAGGTAGAACTGCGTCACTGTTGAGAACAATGATATAGAGAAGGGGATATGAATGATGACCGGCAACAGGAACCTACGTTCTTCGAGGGAACGTACAACTGCAATTGTCGCTGACAACAGGATTAGCAGGGTAGCGCACCGTTGCGACCTACACATCATCCAGCTCGAACTTCACCCCGCCGCACATACAACCTCCTTCTTGCATAGTTGCAGTCGTAAGTCGATATCTCCATGTCACCTCAAACGGCAGCACTGTGAGATGGAAGGGTTGAGTTCTCCTTGGTGAAGCCAAGAGGGAAAAGTGTCAGAAATTACACCCCTCCTTCATACGGGCATGAGACACTTCTTATATTGAGCTACCTCATTGGATGTAGCCCAATGGTATTATGGATAGTTTAATTGACGTTTCCCTCAACTATACATGTACTGGAAGAACCACTTGTCTCGGGGTGAAGCAGTGCCACTATCATGGTTGTTCACCGCAAGTACCTCGTACTTCTACCCTATGTACCTTGGACAGGGGATCTCTTTGCTACGATACTACGGTATGCCTGCGATAGCTGTCGCTTCGTGTTATCGCTCGCCGTGGGTGAACCGCATCTCCAGGGGACTAGCAATCGCAAGTGCCCCTCTTTGCCACCCGTGGCCAGGCTCAAGGGCAACACCTTTCTCGCCTCGTCAATATTCGGTTCAACACTGCGGAGAGCACGACTACGGAGACAAGAACACTGCGGGCCTCACACCCTAAATGATTTGTCTCTGACACGCCTCACCGTTAAATTACCATTCCGCGTCTTCATCATGCTAACAGCTAGTGTCATGTGAAGATGTTACGTAAGCCTATTTGGTGTATATATATAGGGGTCCAGTCCCCCTTCAGGGACTGGAGGGTTAAGAATCAATGACTATTGAGCCTTATACCTACTATTGACTGATATAGCCCCTAGGGTAACCCTTTCACCTTACATCTTGATTCTTGACCCTCTAGTCCTTAAAGGGGGACTAGACCTTTATATATATATACCAAATAGGCTTACGTAATATTTTTATATAATATATTGCCTTTTTTTAAATGCTTTGTTTTTAAAGCATTATATATATAGTATTTTATCGTTATTATTAATTCGTTATTAATACGTTATAATTTATTTTTATTTTTTGTTATAGTTTTTATTTTATTAATTTCGTTATTATTTTTATTTTATCGTTTATTATTACTTTATTAATGTATTTATTTAATTTAAAAGTTAATTATATAAAAAAACTAATAAAATGTTTTTTTATTTTAAAAAACTATATAAATTAATATTTCCGTTATTTTTAATTTTTTTTTATTATTTTTAATACGTTTTTAATACGTTTTCAATACGTTTTTAATACGTTATAAAATTAAAAAGCTATCGAATAAACCGTTTATATATATTATTATAGCCGTTATTACCGTTAATATTTTTTAAACTTTGCTTTTTTTATTTATAGTTATTTTATAATTACGTCGGTAATAAAAAAAAAACATTTTAATTTTTTACCCGTATTTAAATATAATATATTATTATATATTTATATTATTAATTAAAAAACGATTTAGTTTTAAAGCTGTCACGTTAAGGCTGCACTATAGAGGCAAGGCTCTAATAAGTGGTCACTTAGTGTATATTAATAGTAAAGTAAAAAAAGGAAAGGAAGCAGGCTTAGTGGGCTGCTAGGGCTATAGGCACTTAAAGTGCGTAGGCATTCCTTTATCTAATTATATAGGTTATTTGGAAAACCAGGGTAACCGGTAACGTATTAATAAACCAATACGACCAGTACGTAACTACCTTTCGCGAAGACCCCTCGCGGGCTAAAAACGCGATTTCTACATTTTTTACTATTTAGCCTAAAACAGCGGAGACCCTATGTTCGAACCGTGTTTAAGGCTCTATTTTTAACCATTTTTTAACTATTCTATACTTTTTAAATGTTATTTTGTCTATATATATATAGGCTACGTTAAGTAGGCTTTCGAAAGTAATAGCTTAATATTAATGATTTCGTTAGCGTTAATGTGCCGGTTGTTACTAAGTGACGGTAAGTTTAGTTATTATATATATATAAGACTGTTAGCTGCTGTAAAGTCGCTAAAAGGTTTAGATAGGATGGATTTTAGCGTTTTGTTAGGTGCTATATATGGGCTCCGTAAAGTGTTTATTACGATGGCTATAGGGTGTTTCGTTATAAGGGCTTTTAGGTGCCTTGCGGTAAGGGCTTTTTTTAGTGCTTAAGCTATAGCGTTAGGGCTTAGGGGTGTTTAAGCTATACGGCTAAGTTTTGCGATAGGCGTTAAGCTATACTTAAAGCGTTTAGAGTGCTTTTTAACGAAAAAGGGCTTCCGTAAATGTTTCGTTATAAGGGCTTTTAAGTGTTTCGCGATAAAGGCTTTTTAGGGTGCTTAACGGACCGTTAGGGCTTTTAAAGGTGCTTTGCGATAAAGGCTTTTAATTAGTACTAAGTGCCGTAAGTAATTAGCGATAATTTGCCGTGGGGTGTAAATGTTTTAACGATAAAGGCTTTCGACTAGTACTAAGTGCTATAAGGGATAACTGGCTTTAACTTGCCGCGAAAGTAGTGTTTTTTTAGGTAGTGGAAGTGATTAGCGTTGATTTGCCGTAAGGTAACGTTATATAGGCTCCGTAAAGTGCCTATTATAATACGCTAGTAATAACCTTATCGTAAAGTTGCCGTAATAGCGAAGGAAAGCTTTCGTCGACGCGTTCGCTATTAAATACGGTGCTTTAATATTTTCGACTTGTTACTACTAGTTGCTAACTTTAACTTCTTTCGAAAATAACTGGCGTTAAATACCGTTAATTAATAACTGGCGTTAAATGCCGTTAATTAACTAACTGGCTTTAACCTGCTTTTAAAGTAACTAGCGTTAAATACCGTGGACTAATTAGCGATAACCTCGCCGTAAAGTGTCTAGCGATCGACCCCGCCGTGGGGTTACTAAAGCAAGCGCTTATACTGCGATTAACGACAGATTATTAGCTCTATAAAACGCAGCGAAAAAACTAACAATATCGTCGTAATATAATAACCTCGCTGTCGCTCGTTAAAGGACCTTACTATTATTACGTTAAGGCTGCACTATAAAGGCAAGGCTCCAATAGGTGGTCACCTAGTATATATTAATAATAAAGTAAAAAAAGGAAAGGAAGCAGGCCTGGTAGGCTGCTAGGGCTGCAGGCACTTAAAGTGCGTAGGCATTCCTTTATTTAATTATATAGGTTACTTAAGAGACTAGGGTAACCGGTGACGTATTGGTAGACCAGTACGACCAGTACGTAATTAAAGCTTTATTATAAAAGCTTTAGTTTTTCGTTTTATTATAAATAAAAGCTTTTTTTTTCGTTATTCTATTACGTAGCTTTTTTTTTATATAATTTTTTTTTATATATTTTATTTTAAAATATTAAAAAAGTAAAAAAAAAAAAAATAACTATATTTAAAACTGCTGTTATTTTTAAAAAAAAAACCAAAATAAAGTTTTAAAAGCGTTAAATTTAAAGCTTTAAAGCTTTAAATTTAGGTTTAAATTTAGGTTTAAGTTTTTAATTTTTTAAGTTATTAGGTTTTCGAAAATAGTCCAAAAATAGTCCGAAGGCATATTACGCTACGTAATATATCAACCTTTATTATAATACTACGGCTTATACGATTTTAGCTATTAAAAAACTATACTTTAAAGGGCTCACTTTACGGTAGCCTTTTATTTTGATTCTTTTTTTTGTTATCCCGGCCGTTGTTTTCAGTGAATAGGCAAGTATACCCTTTTAGATGGCATCTAACCAGTAGCGACCTCCTAGCGTATCTTCGTCGACCTTTTGCAAAGCATCTTCGTCGACCTTCTCAGCACCTATCGGCATCTAATCCGAAGTCTCACATGATCGAAGTTTTCACATGGCTTCTAGCAGGCCATCATGGTCCCCCTCTAGTGGGCTACTAGGGAACCTTATTGAATGAGATGAACGGAGTTTTCGAGCCTACGCATTTAGCGTTTGAGGCTGGACTCTAATATCAAGGCGTGATAATTGCTATGGAGGTCTCCATTGGTATTCAGCGAGGCTGGCCACGAGAGATATAGCGGCGTGCTGTCTTGACACGCTTAGGAACGCAGATGGCACACTGCTGAACCTTCTTAACAGCGAGGCTACCGTAAGGTAAGCCCTTTAAGGTATGGCCTTTTAGTAATTAGAATCGTATAAACCGTAGTATTACGATAGGGGTTAATATACTATATAGCGTAATATGTTTTTAGATTATTTTCGGATTATTTTCGAAAACCTAATAATTTAAAAAACTAAAAATTTAAACCTAAATTTAAATTTAAATTTAAAGCTTTAAAACTTTAGATTTAACGCTTTTAAAACTTTATTTCGGTTTTTTTTTTAAAATAATAGCAGTTTTAAATATAATTTTTTTTTTTTTTTTACTTTTTTAATATTTTAAAATAAAATATATTAAAAAAAGTTATATAAAAAAAAAACTATATAACGAAATAATAAAAAAAAAAAGCTTTTGTTTATAATAAAGTAAAAAATTAAAAGGTTTATAATAAAGCTTTAAAATAAAGTTATTTTTTAATTAATAATATAAATATATAATAATATATTATATTTAAATATTAATAAAAAATTAAGATTTTTTTTCTTTTTATTACTAACGTAATTATAAAATAATTATAAATAAAAAAAATAAAATTTAAAAAATATCGATAATAATAACGGCTATAATAATATATATAAACGGTTTATTTAATAATTTTTCGATTTTATAATATATTAAAAACGTATTAAAAACGTATTAAAAATAATAAAAAAATAATTAAAAATAACGAAAATATTAATTTATATAGTTTTTTAAAATAAAAAAATATTTTATTAGTTTTTTATATAATTAACTTTTAAACTAAATAAATACGCTAATAAAATAATAATAAACGATAAAATAAAAATAAAAACGAAATTAATAAAATAAAAACTATAATAAAAAATAAAATAAAAGTTATAATATATTAATAACAAACTAATAATAATAACAAAATGCTATATATATAATGCTTTAAAAATAAAGCATTTAAAAAAAGGCAGTATAGTATATAAAGATATTACGTAAGCCTATTTGGTATATATATATAAAGGTCTAGTCCCCCTTTAGGGATTAGAGGGTCAAGAATTAATGACTATTGAGCCTTATACCTACTATTGACTGATACAGCCCCTGGGGTGACCCTTTCACCTTACAGCTAGTTTCAGGTCGCCTGTACCCTTTCAAGGGGGTTAACAGGTCTGCCCTTAACCATTTCCTCGGTGGTCCGATTGATCAACAGAGCTAACACAGTCATGTTTCCTTGAGTTTTTCAGGACAGATTCTCAACCTATATATGTAATATCGAAGTGAGCTAATTACCTTCAACTGTTAGATATTCTGAGTGGCGAAGCTGCTTCTGCATGACAATGTCAAGCTTCTTCTCAGAGGTGAGCTTCCTTCGTCTACACAATAGCTGGCAGGAGCTGAAAGCCAAAGACAATGTGGTTGCTTGAAGCAGTGACCATGTCAATGCCAATTTTTTCACATCTCCCTTTAGCATTCGTACATATCAAGCTATCGGGTAGCCTTAATGGAGACTGGTGTCCCGTGGATCAGTCTTCGGGTACAGTCCATGTTGAGGGGAGATATAGTATTAATCGTGTTCAAAACGCGTAGATATGTTGTTATCGTGTGTACTAGAACGGGGCAGCTTAACCAAGACTCAATCCACCCTCAAAATAGTAAATCATTCATTCATCCACTCACTGACCCATTTGGACATCAACTCAGGGCTAACAGGAGTCATGCTTCGCAGCGTGACGCTAGTCGAGACAGTACGGTCGATCACCATACCTGTTGGTACACCGCTGGCGCCCTCCGGCACGGGTGCCCACAAGTGATCGCGATAGAAGCTGATCAGTTTGATTGCTGGGTTCCGCTTTATATCTACGTCAAGAGATGTATCTTGACTGGCCTGCAGCTTAGCTAGCCACGTCAAGGGCGGCACTACAGGCAGCCCGATCGCCGGGATCAACGACTCCCATACTGTTGTGTACGGGTTTCGTAAGTTGAAAACCGTGGCGCCAGAGCCATCCGACTCCGGCACATCGGCGCAAATGAGGTCAGCGATGACGACGCCCAGAATGTCACGGGGAATCCAGTCAACTATTGAGAAGTCGCCGCCCAGATCGCTCGGTAGGCAGTCTAGCGTTAGGAGCGAGCTGATGACCATGCTCGGCAGCCATTCCGACCGGTTCCACTCCGCGCCCCCGGTGCTGGACCCAGCGATCTGGCCGATGCGGATGATGTCAACTGGTACTTGCAAAAAGCGTGCTGCTGTATCACACAGCAGCTCCGCAAGCAGCTTGCTCCGGGCGTACCCGTTCATCTCGGTGGCGCTAACAGCCACCGCTTCCGGCGGCACCGACTCGGTCCGGGCACCGGGTTCGAGACCCGCTACGGCGCCGACACTGGAAATGAAAAGAGTGCGCACAGGCTGTTCTTTCGCCATAGCTGCCAGGGCAAAGATGTTTACCAAGCCTGCCAGTTGCGCGCGGAATGCAGACAGCGTAAGATTGAAGTTGACCGGCCAGGCATTGTGAACAATCACTCTCACGCGGCTTCCCAGTGACTGGTAGGTCTTTTGACTCAGACCCAAAGTTGGATGCGTGAGGTCGGCTTGTAAGAATGTGACACGACTACCATCGAGCAGGTCTCTCTCCAGTCCCGCAGATGAGAATGACCGCTCCTGGGCCCCGCGGCCGCCATCCGCGCTGCGGTTCAGACAGAATACGTGCGAGATGCCATCTCTAGCTAGTAGTGCAATGAGCATAGAGGTGCCGAGGGTTCCAGTCGACCCTGTCAACACGACTTCAATTCCAGACGTCTTGTTTGACCCATGGCTCGACTCGGACATTGCAGGTTTTGTTATCTCCAGTATCTGGTTGCGGTAAAGTAACAGAAGCTCCTCGGCTGAATCTTTGTGTTCCGCCGGTGCCTTGATTGTAGCTTGAGAAAGTGCCTGAGCAAGTTGAAGAGCGGTCGGGTTCCGGTAGATGGTTGACAACGCAAGGTTGCCGATCCGAAGGCTCTTCCGAAATGCCCTGCTGAGCTGTAAAGCCTGCAACGAATCCATACCAGCATCAAAAAAGCTCGATGATTTATATTGGTCTGTCCATCCTGTCAGACCACTCACAGTCTCCCATATCAGTCGCGAGACTAAACCAGTGTCCGTTAGATCGACAGATCTAAGTCCCGGAACAGCGTCACCATGATCGTCTTCCTCGTCAAAGAGAACATCTATATCTGCATATAGTTTGTCAATGTCGTCGGCGTACTGAGCGACACTGGCAGCACGCTGTATTGTGCCCTTCCCAGCCCGGATCAATCCTCTCTGGTCCGTTACCAGGATAAGAGACTTCTCGATTCTGGCATGAGCTGGCACACTCATGTTGGCTTCCATGATACTGGGCCAGATATTTTCTACCAGCGCTGCCTTCTCAGCTGTGGTCATGTCGGAGGTCAAAGCTTTAGGCTCGACGACAAGGGCCGCCTGGAAACGTTGCGCGCCGACCACGATGGCGCCGCTCAAGACGGTGGGGTTCGTGGCGACAATGAATTGCTCCATAGAGACGGGATTGGTCTTCTCGCCGTTCATAAAGACGATAATGTCGTCTGCTCTCCCCCGCCAGCGCCATGTATCCGGTATGCGCGGATGTGGTTCGAACAGATCTCGAGTTCGGTACTCGTCAAGGTGTTCAAAGCCCCAAATGCTGAAGCTCGGTTGCGTTCTCGTGTCTGGTTGGCGGCGTATGACGAGCTCATAAGTAGTAGTTGTAACCTCTTCGAAAACAGCCCCCACACATGGGTGAAAGCGCACATAGCACCAGCCGCCTTTCTCACGTTCCAACGCAGTGGCAAATAGCTGCGGCGGGATGCCTACCTCGGACGCACCCCATTGGCATCGTAGAGATAGTTTAGAGGCGACACGGTCGCCGACCGCTTGTGGTAGGTCGCCTCCAATGTAGATCATAAGCTCGAGGTGAGCTGCGCAGAATTCGAGGAGATCGGGGCGCTCAGCGATCTCTGCAACCACGGACGGTACCAGAATGGCAACGTCGGCCGGGGTTTGCCGTAGTGCATCGACTAGAGCGTCAGCCGTAACGATGGCTCCTGCTGCTGCTGGGACAACAGTGATGTTCCCGAACGGGATGCCATTGAGTAACCATTGCGCGAGCCCGGCTCCCTGATGGCATCAGCCGTCGTATAGCGGTGTGAAGGGTCTTCAAAACGATGTATCGCTTGACTCACATGGAAAGGCGGTAGTGTTGACAACACTCGCTTGCCACGACAGACCGCGTCGATGGATCTGAAATCGCTGGGAGGCTCGCGGCCTGTCGCTGTAATGGCACGCACCGCTGTCTCCTGCGTCCATACTAAAGGTTTCGGTATACCGGTTGAACCCGAAGTGTGGCTAATTGTGCGATTAAAAGGGGTAGTATTTTGGAAAAGACGGTACCTACATGACCCAGAACGGATCTGCACGAGATCCATCGAGCGTCTTCTTGGACGTATAAGAAGGGTTGGTGACTTTTAAAAGTTCGTCTATTCCCGGCATCTCGGTGATGCAACTGTCTTTCACTGCTTGTGCAATAGAGAGGGCGCCGGGTGACGTTGTATCTGGGGTGATCAAGACCTTGCACCCCAGCTTCCCAAACATACTGCTCTGAGCCGCCGCACTGTTTCGGGGGGATGTGAGGAACAGCTAGACAAGTGAGATGTAGTCGGTCAGCTTGGAACTATGTGGTGCAAGTCCTATAACAACAAGCGCAGATACTTACCCCGTTGCCTGTCTTGATAGTCGCCAGCAACAAGGCCGTGGTGCGAACATCGTTTGGTCCAATGTACGCCACGATCTGGCCTGGACGAAGGTTTTCAAGTTGATTGATGACAAGGCGTATTATGTTGTTGACGATGTTGTCAAGTTGTGCGAAGGTTGATATTCGAACTCCTGCAGAGTACGAAGTAGGGTCAACCGGCCAGATTCCGTATATAGATTGCGGCTTCTCGTGGGCTTGTTGGATGACAAGCTGGGGTAAGGTAGCTGTCTCCCAGCGCGTTTCCATTGTTGAAGAGCTTGCCATGTCGAGATGGTGTGATCGTTTCGCGCACGCAAGGTTAAGTTCAGATCAAAAACAGTACAAGACTTACAGAGCTCAGAATGATTCGATAGACTTCATCGAAAGTCTGTACCTCACGGAGGTGTGGAGCTGATCGAGGGAACTTGAGGAAGTGCTGTAGACGCTCATAGAGTGAATGATAATGGGATGAGATTCCAACTAACTACTGAGTAAATGGTGGGAAGACTACGGTCTATTTATACACATAAGAACCCTGGTCTCATGCTCCATAGAGCATGCCGAATAAATGGGTCATAATCGTGACACTGTAGGTGGCAATGTAAGGGGTTCTGAGATGTATGGTTTGCCTGAGGTCGGGTGCACAAATAACGCGGAAGCTTTGGAGGGGTAGAAAAATCCTAGCCCTCTCCAACTCGGAGTCTGTTTGCATCTGATGGCTCCGATCCCACCTAGTAGTCTATAAATATGATAGGTTGCCCGTTGACTAGATGTGCCTACATAACCTGCGTAGATATTGGTTTCTTAATGGGCCTGATCCCCGATCTAATAGCAAACTATTCAACAGGAACACTGATAATTATTTCTGCCTTTCTTGACTCTAGACCTTTCTTCCGTTTTCACTAACAGCGCCATCCTCGATCGTCTCAAAATGATGTCGGAATCGAGCGACACACCTCCTAGACGCTCCGGTCTTAACAGCCCTATCAGCACAGACACCGAGAAAGGCACAGAGCAAATAAGCTCTGTGGAGGCTAGTAATGCAACCGTTGCGCCAGCCAAGACTGACAGATGTTGGCGGACAAGCGCGCGATGTATCCTAAGTCGGTGATATGGGCTCAAACGTGAGTCTTGTCGTATGTCTTCATATGATCGCAGAGCGGTCAGCAGATGTGCGAAACAGACAAAGGGATTATGGATTACACGATCACCACTTTACAGTCTCACTATAGTCATAAGTACTACCACATGATTCGCGGCTCAGATGTTGATTTGTAAACCACCTTAAAATGCTCCCTAGTCCCTACCATTCTGAGGACAGTTCGCGTGGAGTCCTCAGTGCGCACAGAAATCCAACGTTTAAGTATACTGGAATTCGCCATCCGACCCGAAATACGCCACGACCAACGAGTATGTGCAGCAAGCAATAAATATGGACCCTAGTCGATAAATACAAGTGATGTCGAGCCGCCATTGTGCTGGTTTAGAAACTACACAATAAACTCTGAGGGCGTCGCTGTAGGAGATCATCTAAAGGCTCTGAGCCACTTAATCCGCCTCGTAAATTCACCAGCTTCATCCTCGCCTTCACAGCAGAAAAGAATCAGTCTCTGCCCGGAGCGCTCTTCGGAATACTATATACCCGATGTCTGGTCGCTTGAAATGGACAGACGAAGACAAGAGGACTTACTGTCTAGCCTATGTCAATATCATGGCCCCATGGATTTTATGTGATGTGCATGATGGCCAAGTCTACCTTGAGGACTTGGCAAGGTTATGGTTCGAACCATTCACTCTTATTAGCTTCTTGTGGCGGAGATATGCAGAGTCTGAGCGGTTGCTCGAACTTGACGATATCTCCAAACCCCCGGTCGCTAGACGCTATTAGTAGTTGCCAGTTGACCCTGGGAGTTGCTAATACCTGAAAGTTAGTTACTGTTCACGGGAGAACTTTTGGGAGAAGGCTGGGCCTGCTCCTCAAGCCATGAATTTGTTTACTCATATCGAAGACCCGACGTCTGTTCAGACCATTGGGACCCAGTTCACTGCAGTAAGGGGGATAGTCGGGCATGGTGTTGTCTCCTGAGCTGAGGGTTATTATCTAAGTGGTATAAATAGCGACAACAGCGTTGGGGCTATACAGTGCTTGACGAGTGTTTCCCAGGGCAAATTGGGGAGAGCAAACCATGCTAAAGGCAATAAGTATGAGTCAGTGCGAGCTCCTTTTCTATATCTACATGAGGTGTCGCAGGATCAGCACCACCAGTATATCTATTACAAAAAGTTTTCTCCCAGCTCTTCATCTCGGACACCCTCGGCCAGACCCACACTTGGCTTTGCAGTTGACAAGTCTTGCTTCATTCTGTGCGTTCGTTTAGCTATGAACCGTCCATTTCAACGACTACTCTACCCCATCACGCTCCTCGCGTCGCGACAAAATCGTCAGACGACCACCTAAATCCTGTTGACCTGCAAACTTATGGCAAAGGAAGATGAGATGTACCTCTATGTAAACCCAATCTGGTAAGCCCGCAGGCACGTGGCTGGCACCAAATTCCATCACGACGAAACCGTTGGTGCTTTGTTGAGCCTTTGCGACGAGAGCACTGGTAACAGTGCAGCCCACTATTTCAAGGAATTCCGCTTACATACCTACAAACAGTAAGAATCATAGGTCCAGTTCTCTCCACTTGATGGAGTTGTAAACATTTCCATCCTGCAGGTGCGTAGGGTCGGCTTAGACTCGGAACATGATCGATTGGGAAGGATGAGTAACTCGGAGTTGTGGACCGAATCACGATGAGATGACGTTCACTCTATCTTATTGTCTGTGTCCCAGGACATTGCACCCGTAAAGTGCCCGCCCAGGCCCTCGTGCTTGATTGAACATATTGTTCAGCAGAAAGCCGCTGTCTGGCAGGGTCACATACGCAGTTAAGCAGCCGTCTCCGGGGCTGCGAAGTCGATATTAACTGCAGGTTGTTGCCAGGGTTCATGTTAATATAATCGATACCAGGATGTTAATAGGCCCTGTCCAGGAGCGATGATGAGCTCGCGATCCGAAGCATAGTGATAGTGGCAGCTGAAGCCTCAGAGCTTCCTAATGCAGGTTTTCAGCTTCCTTTACATACCAAGTCTCACCAAGATTACGCAGTGCAGCCACACTCATATTACCCAATAGCTACATACCAATACTATGCAGTGCTACCACACCTGGTAAACATTAGGCGGAATCTCGATGTCATAACTTCGGCTACAGCACCGGGCGAGGTGGTAAGCCAGAATAGTGAGACACTTCGGATCCTTACAACCTTTCCCCACCACCATTTGAAAAGTCGATTCCGACTTTAAGTCGCAGCCAATCCTGACTATTCTGGGAATTAAAAAGAAGCCTGTCTGTTTCTGCACTACAAGTATCTACTACTCAATATACTGACTTTCTGCTATCGCATTGGGTGCAAATTGAGGTCAGCATCAAGTATTCAAGTAGTGGTGGTGGGCAGGCTGCAAAGTGTCTCACTATTGACGCTCACCACCTCGCCAGGCAGACGCATGGGAATGTTACCGCATCATTCTTACGTCACAAGACCGTGCCAGCCTCGCGGCAGCCCTTCTTGTTTAAAGACTCGCCCGCCTCTTTTTCTCTGTCTTGAAATCTCCCTTCCCAGGTGCATTACACCATACCAGGTCATACTTTACATTGACTGTCCATGCAATGACTCACGCGTATCGGAGCAGACTCTGGCTCAGCACACTCTTGTGTTTGGCTGCCAGCGCCGTCGTGTTTGCCTCACATGACAGTTCCCAAGCCGCTTTTGGGCGCCGCAGGTTGCTGATCTCGACGCTTGAGAGGGACATCAAACGCTATGGTTCCAAAACGATTGTCCCAAGATTAGCCCCTCCAGATCCGTCGTGAGTTCTAACATTGGAACAGCGCCGGCGACGCTCGTGAGCTGGTCGCTAATATAATCTTACGTTGGTAGAACCCTCATTGGAATGCTATGGCGAGAGAACCAGGATCTCGTAGACCAATTTCTGAACGTCGAATTCATCAAACTGCAAGCAGAAGGTGGGCACAACGCAACTTTGGCCTCGTACCAGTACTACTCGGTGGTAAGCAAACACCAGCTCCCGTGTAGCATGCTGCGCATAGAACAACATGATCGAGAGACGACCGAAGAGACGCGTAACTGATCCATTTCATGTGTTGGCCGTTGTAGCAAGACTACTACTACCTCGTGGACTACTCCAAGTACGAAGTCGTGCGAATGAACACCTACCCGGAATTCAACCCGACACAGCTTCTTTCGCTAATGGACAGCGAGATGAACTCGATACTTGTTGACGATGTCGAGTATTCGTGGGAGTTTCGCAATGAAACGCTGATCAAAGACCTCGGGATCGCGCCGCATTACATTGATGACAGGTCGAGGAGTGTCGAAGAGCTGGCCTACGCGAACTGGCTGCAGAAAAATGCGGACTTGGGCTGGTTCACGATGCACGTCGCCTCTATACCGTGTATATACGTGAGTTGTGTTGGGTAACCTTTGATTCTCACCAGCTAATCCATCTTCTTTGTTCCCAGGGCTGGGTCCAACTGGCATCGAAGTGGAATGTATCTATTGCGACCAATAAGAGTGATTACTTACCGCACCACCTCTCTTTCTGTTCTTTCCTGAACTGGAATGTTTTCTAACCTGCACCACTACGTAGACTCGACATTCTACGAGACCTGGATAGCGCCCAACGCCGACCCAAGTTATGGGGTTTCACTGTCAGGTTTGTAAAATCCCACTGCCTGATACAGCGCTTTGGTTTAAGCTGTTGTTGATCATCTGGTTTTAACCTGCAGACTTCCTCGAAGCCAATAGAGCGGAGTACTACTCAGCCGAGGCAAATCGAACCTGGAATGCGGTTTTCAGACAAGCCCTTCTCTTCGAGATCGCCTTTTTCAACAGCGCGATCGGTAAAACACTTGACGACCTGCCTGCTAGCCTTGGATACTAAACCGAAAAGTGTTGGCCAGAGCATTCCGCCCCAGAGCTGGATAGACCCTGATCTTGATGTGCAGATTGTTCAGATAGATCAGTTCGATTATCTAGCATTCGCTTGACGAGTTAGTTTGAAGGCTTGATGGGGGGATGTCGCTAGTCTAGTGCTCGAAAAGCAGCCCTGACACTTTGTTCCTGTACAATCACAATACTCATAAGTCATTGCCTGAAGTTCGAGTCTGGAATGCATGCAGTGCCTGGGCGAAAAGGGCTATTCTATTAACCGCTGCCATATAGTGTGCGAGAAATATCATTATCTTCTATTATTCAGTGACAACGTCAATGCAACGCCAACTGTGTTACTGATTTGGGGGATATGGCTGCCGCATCCGAGAAATTCTTGCTTGGTAACAGGCAATAAACGTCTCGGAGTGTCACGGAACGCTAGACTAGACCGCGTACAGGCCGCGATGCGGCCCCGATACGGTATATATAATCTCGCTTTTTAACCTTTATTTAAATAGTTTTTTTTTCTTTTTTCGTATAATAATAATAGTTATTATTGGATTTTTATTAGTAATTAAAACTATAATAGTTTATTATGTTTAATATATAAGAAAAATTAATTTTTTCTTTTTTTTTTTGCCTTTTTTTTTTATTTTAAACCTATTATCGTTATAATTTTTACGCTTAATCCAAAGCTTTTTACTACCGAGCTAAAGCTATAGGCATTTGCTTTTGCTAAATTGTTATTAAAGCAATAGCTAATATTAGCATATTTAGTTATTGATTTAAAAAATAATTTTATATATTTATATAATATCGCTAGCGATTTATAGGCTTTATTTTTAAAGTTTTTAAAATATTTAAAGCAAAACGTTATAGCTTTTTATATTTAACGCGACTTTTTCCGGCGTTAAATCGACGAGCTATTATTAAATAATTTCCGCTAAGCTAATTAATTAAATAAAGCCGAAAAAACTATAAACCGATAACGTATCGAAATATTTACGTTACGAAAAAAAATCGTAAAACTAAAAAATCGAATATATAATAACCGCTTTGCTTTAAAACCTTTTTTACGAAAATTTTCCCCGGGTTTAGTCGCTATTACGCCGGTTACGGCGTATTATTTTTAAAATAGCGTTATACCGTTTATTTAAGTTATTAACGTTAACGCCGGCTTTATATTAAAACTTTATTACTTTAATTTTAATTAATTCGGAAAAAACGAAAAACAATTAATAATACGCTAAAAATAATATACGAATTAAAAAGCCGCGATTTAGTTTAAACTAGTTATAAATATACGATATTTTTTAATAAAAATAAACCGGATTTTATATATTTGTTTTTAGCTTAGTAATAACGTTTATTTTTAAATTCGGAACTAAATCGAAAGCATAACGTAATTTATTAGCTAAAAAGTTACGATAACTTTTAATAAACGAACTAAAATTAAAAAAACGATTATTTAACGTAATTATAAAAATATTTTTACGTCGTTTAACCTAGTTTATATTATTATAAACGTATATAAATAAACGGCTTAAAAATTTAAAGCTTTTAAATAAAAAGCGATTTTATTTTTAAACTTTATTAATTAGTTTGTTTAATTTATTAATTAAAACAAACGAATTAATTTTTAATAAATTAAAACGTTTTAAATTAAAATTAATTAAAAACTGCGTAATATTACCGTATTAGTTATATTATAATTAAATAATAAAAACGTCGACGAATAAATTACGTTATATAAATAGTTTACGAATAATTTAACGGACTAAAACTTTTAGTCTAAATTTAATAAAAAGGCAAAAAGCTTTATTTTAATTAGCGTCGACGAAGTTAAAATACTAACGTTAACGGCGGATTAAAGGGATTTTATATAACTTAATAAAATTTTGTTTATAAAAACGAAAAGCCTTAATTTTTTTTTAGCTAAAAAAGCAAAACGCTACCGATAAGGCCTATATAAAAGCTGTAAAAAAAAAGGCTATTTTATAGTTAATTGCTTTTATTACAAAACGAATTTAGTTATAAAACAATTAAAAGCCGTAAAAGCGGCGTAGGTTAAATTTGCTATTACTTCGAATTAAGGAAAAAAATAACTTTTTATTAAAAACGTAGTAAAAAAAAACAAAAAAAGCATAAATAAAATACCGGTAATAATATATATATTCGATTTATAAGTTTTAATACGTTTTTAATATTTAATATATACGTTACGTTTTTAAATCGTAAGCAAATAACGTATAAATTATTAATCGATTTAAAATATTTACCGGTAGGTTTTATCGATATTTTTTTTACGTATAAATATTTATTACTAGTTTAAACCGTAGCGAGGCCTAAAGTATTTAAACTAATAAATAATACGGTAATAGGTTAATTAACTAAAACGTATATTATTTAATATATAATCGCCGGCGTATCGAAAACGTTTACGTTATATATTTGGCTTTTAAAAAGCGAAAAAATAATTTTAAAGCTATTATAATTATAGCGTTATAACTTTAAAATCGATTAAATTAAAAAATTAATATCGATCGAAAACCGAATTGTAAATAAAGCGGTATAAATAAAACAAAGCCCAGTTATTAATAATTTTACGGAAATACGGCTTTTTTTAGCCGTAAAATTTATATTATTTTATAAAAAAAAAAGCACGCATTTTAAAAGCATGCTTATATTTAAGTTATATGCTATTATTAATACGTTATTAGTAATAAAAAGAATTAATATTAACGAAACTGCGGAAATTTTAGTTAAAAAGCTAGTTATAAATACAGTAATAAAAACGCTACGGAAATTAATAACAAATAGCTTTAATATTAACTCGTTATTTCTTTTTTTTTAATTTAATACGTTTTATTTATAAATCGAAAAAGCGCTTTAATTCCAGCGTGTTTTCGATAACGATATTTAAAAGTATTTTAACGGTAAAACTTTATTTATTAAGTAAAAAATATTTACTTATTTACCGAAAAAATACTACGATTTCGTTAAAGTTTTTTTATTAGTTAAAATAAACGAGCTTTTATTTTACCGCTTATCGGATTATAAAATTAACTTTTTTTTCGGTATATAACCGCCTAGTTTTCAAGCCCGGCTTATATCGTTACATAAGTTATTTATAGTTTAAAAATATTTTAACAATTACTTAAACCAGGGCTTTATATAAACTAGTATTTTTTCGGCAGCAGTTTTTGTTTTTTTCGTTAAAAAGCCAAAAAGCGGCGTATGCGTTTATATAAATTATAGGGGGCTAAATAACGTAACGGTTAAAAACTAGTACTTAATTTTTTTTATTTACGAAATTTTAAACGCTTTAAAAAAAGCAAAATAATATATTAAACTCGATATTACCGCGGTATTTAATTAATTACGAATCGCTTTAAGTAATAAATAAAAAATAGCCTTTATTATAAAGTTTAAACTTTTTAAATACTTCGTTATTAATTTCGAAATAATAAAAGCATTTAGTACTTTTTAGTACTATATTAATAGTGTTTTATTTAATATTTTAAATAAATATATTACGGTTTATTTAAATAATATTTTTATTTATAACGGTTTAAAACGTAAATACCGCCGTTACGTATAAAAGGTTTTAACGAAACTAAAAAACGCTAGGCTTATAATAAATATTATAAAATGCAAGTTTAACGTTATATAAACGAAATACTTAAGCTTTATTATATTAATAATAAATATTAATATAAACCCGAAAAAAGTTAAAACGGTATAGGGCTAAAATAAACTTATAACGTTATAAAATTTTTAGCGGTTCGTAAGCTTTACGAACTATTATTAACGGTTTATTTATAGGTTTTTTTTAATTATAAAACCTTTTACCGATTTAATAAACCGAAAGTTTTAGCTAAAAAGCCTTACTAACGACGTAAAAACGGCTTTTAAACGATTTAAAAACGCTTTTATTATAACCTTTATATTAGCTTATTATAAACCGGACTAAAAAACTATTATTAAAATCGACGCGTTAAACTAAACTACGGGTAAAATGCTTTATTAAATCGATTTAAAAAAAGAACGGCATTTTATCGCTTTTTTTTCGTTAAAACATTTTATAATAAAATATAATTACAAAATATATAATAAAAAACTTTTCGTTATCGTAAAAGCATTTAAAAATTAAAAACCGGAACTTTAAAATTATAAAAAATGCGTTAAAATCTTTACGGATTATAAAAATTTTTAGCATTTTATTATTATAAAGCTATTAAATTAGCGCTAAATAAAATAGTCGAAATTTTTAAATAATTTTTACTTTTAAATTTTATACCGCTTAAGCTATAAAGCAATTGTTTTAAACGTATTTTTACGTAAATTTAATAATAAGCCGTTAAATAAAAAAAACACCGTAAATAATAAAATAGTTAATAAATTCCGAACTTTATTACCGTTTAAAAAATAGGCTAAAAAGGCTTTATTACGGGTTATAGCTAATAAAATACCGATTAATTAGCTTATTAATAAAGTATATATTGCGTTAAAACTAGCCGCTAATATATACGCGGCTATTACCGATTAAAAAGTTTAAAAGTTTTTGCGTTAAATTAAAAAACAAAAGTTTTATATAGTTAAATCCAATTATACGGCAGTTCGAAAACGAATATACGTAAAAAAAGTATTATATATTTTAAATAATAAACTTTTACGCTTTAAAGTTATTAATAAAATATACGGCTTTAGCCCGGAAAAGCATTTTAAACGCTTTAAAACCTAAAACTTATTAAAACGGTTATATTTTTAGCCCGGTATATTTCGTTTAGTAGCGTTATTTATAAAAAGTTATTACTTTTATTAACGTACAAAAACTTTAAAATCGGCGTTATAAAGCTTTTTCGAGCTTTTATTAGTTTTAATTTATTTATAAATAAATATTTCGATTAATTACGTAAAGCCGTTATTAAATTACGAATAAAACGGGGTAAATTATAAAATAATATTAATTATAATCGATAAACTTATTAAAATAAAGCATTTTATCGCCGTACGTAATATAATAGTAAAGATTTTAATAAACGCGTTTATAGCAAACGTTTTTTATATATATAACGTTTTAAAAACGATTATATTTAATAAAAGTCCGGGCTTTGTTTTTATATTTTAATATATATTTAATAAACGGTTAAGCGTTAAATTATTTCCGTCGACGGCGTTTTATTTAAAAACCGATAAATAAACTAAAAAAATAAACGTTATAATAAAGTAATATTTTCGAACTTATTGCAATTTTTATTAAAATAATTAAATCGATTAGCTATTTTTAACCGAATTTGCTATAAATAACTACGTTTTAAAAACTATTAAACTAATACCGTTTTTTGCTAATTACGGCTAATATTTAATTATAAACGTTAAATTTAAATAATTAAATAGCGAAACGCCTATAAAGGCGTAGCGGAAAAAGTTTTTAATTGCAAATAATATAGCCGACTGTATTAAACGTATAATAAACCGGGCGAAAACTTTTATAACGAAAACTTAAAAGCAATACGTTAATAACGTAAACGCGTATTAAAAAAATGCTAAAACGTTTAAAATAGAACAAAAGGTTTAAATTAATACGAAAAATTTAGATTTAAGTAAGCCGTTTTTAAAATTATTTAAAAACTAGATTAGTTTTTTTTTAATCGAAAAAATATATAAACGGGCCGTAACCGTTAAATTGCCGCTAAAATATCGCGTTTTTTTTATATTTTACGTATTTTTTTTTAGCGTTATAAAAGTAGTAAGCTTTTTAAATAAAAAATAATAAATTAAAAATCTAACTCGATAACGGAAAAAATCGTAATATACGATAATAATAATTAAAACAAAACATAATAGGTTTTTATTAATATATTAAATTATAAAAAAAAACAAAAAAAAAGCTAAATATATAAAATTAAATAAATAAAACTTTATCGATTTAATTAAAAAATAACGGCGAATTTTAAAAATATAGAATATTAAATTAAAAAGTTTTATTTTAAATACCTAAATAAGCCTGTATTTAAAAAGGCTAAAGGTCGTAAATTAAAGCGAAAATAACGGAACGTAATCGGTAAAGTTTTAAAACGTCGGTAAATAAAAAAAAGTATTAATATTATCCGAGTTTTTTAAAATAAAACGCTTAAAAAGTAATAGCTTTAATAGAATTTACGTTATATAAAACCTATAAAAAGCAAATATATTATTAGTTTTTATAATTAAAGCGGATCGATAGTAATATATTTACGGCAAAAAAAGCCGTTGAAAATAATTCACTAAAAAAAAGCGAAATTTAAAAAAGGCTTTATAAAAGGACTAATACGATATTGTTTTATTTATAAAACGGGGAATTATTAATTATAAACCGCTAATAAATAAAAAAATAAACGTAGTTTTTTTTATTATAGCTTTTTTTTTTATAAATTAAAAATATATAAAAGCAAAATAACAACGTAACGATATCGGGATATTATTAAATAAAGCGCGAAATAAGCTAATAATAAAAGTAATAAAGCGTAAAATAAAAAATAGCGATAAAAAACCGAAAATATAACAAAACGGTAATAATATTAATAAAACTCGAATTTATATATTTAGTTATATAAGCTGTTTTTTTATTAAATATAATATTTTAATTATTATACGTAAAAAAAACTAAAGTATAAAATAAACAATAATAAAACGTAACGATAAAATAAAAATATATAAACGGCAAAACTAATAACGGCGTATAAATAGCAGTAAATTATAAAGCTTATATTTTTATATCGGAAAAAAAAAACTAACGTATTACGTTAATAACGTCGGCGTTATTTACGTTATTATTTATATAAGCTTTAATAATTATTTACGTAAAAAGTTAATAAATTATAACTAAATTACTATTTTTATAAATTATTTATAATAACAGCGCTTTTAAAGTTTTATTTAGTTAATAATTAAAAAGTTTTATTATAATTACTATTAAAAAAGCGAAATAAATAAGTATTAATATAAGTTTTTTTTTTTTTAAAAGCGAAGTTTTAAAAGCAGTAATTAATAGTAAAAAAAGCGAAAATACGGCGAAACGACTTAAAAATTACAAAAGTTTAACGGTAAATTTAAGATTTTAAAAATTAATAATAACAATAATAAAAAAAAGGCGATAACGCAGTAAAACTTATAGCTTTTTATTTAATAACGCCGGTAAAATAATAGTTTTTATAAACTTTTTTTTTAACGTTTTTAAAAACCGTTATAAACGTAATTATAGCGTTTTTAATTATATAGCAAATTTTTTCGCTAAATTAAAATTTAATATCGTTATTTTTAATGCCGTTTTAATTTTTAATTTAAAAAGCTTTAATTTAACGTAAAAAATAGAACGTATTTTTATTATTATTAAATATAATAAAAACGACTTATAATTATTAATAAAGTTTAATAATACGGCAATAATACGCTATCGATTTAAAATATATTTATTTTTTTATAAATATTTTTATAGCGAATATATTAGTTATAATAAATAATATTAATAGTTTTATAATAATACAGAACTATAAAAGGCTTATTTATATCGAATTACGTACGATAGGCTTTTAAAGCAATATAAACGTAATATAAATAAGCGTTAAAGTTTATAAAGCGGGAAAAAGCCGGCGGTATAACTACGTTAACGAAAAAACAAAACGTAATAAATATATTAATTAAAATAAATATTTTAAAAGTAAAAAAACGTTAATAAAATTAGCGATAATAAAACGAAATAATAATATTAACGTAAAAAACCGGTAATATAAAAGCGAAATAACGTTAATATTTATAAATAACGAATAAAACGCATTTTATTAATAAAAAAGCGGTATAGTTTAATAAAATCGGCTATATTAATTTAGTTCGTTTTATTAAAGCCGTAATTTTAATATATATATTATAACGTATTAGCGTAAAAGTAATAAAACTTAATAAAATCGGTTACGTTAATTCGATTTATTTAAAAATAATAAATATTATTAATTTTAATAATAAGTATTTATTTTAATTATTAAAGGCTTTATAATAAAAAGTGGTTTTATACGTAATTAAAAGCAATTATAAGTTTTAAACCGGGGTACTATTACAAAACGTTAAACTAAACCGCATATAGGCCGCAATACGGCCCTAATATAGTATATATAATCTCGCTTTTTAACGTTTATTTAAATAGCTTCTTTTTCCCTCTTTGCATAATAATAATAGTTATTACTAAACCCTTACTAGCAGTTAGAACTGTGACACGGAAATCATAGACGATCACAAACGAGATGTCACCTAGGAAACACGTCAGACAGAAATACACGGTTACTCAGGTGAAAGTTAAGGGAACAGAATGTATTTGTACTGAACTTGCAAGTTGCTCTAATGTAAATGAAAAGCGTGCTGATCTACAGTAACATATATACAAGGATTGCGTTTTGCTTGTCGACTCGGGTAGCGCGCTGAGAGGGTTAGATCTAAAAACCGCTGACACTACCGCGAGTCGTAATCAGGATACCTCGCCAAAGCGTATGGTAATACCTTGTGAATAGCACTCTAGGCAGATAGTTATACGTTCTGAGAGTCAAGATCTCCCGCTAGTACAATAAGAAATAATAGAGATGTATTGAAGTAAGGTAAGCTACTGCGATGCAGGTCGGAGTATCGTTATAGACACTCAAAAGCGGTAATCCGACCTTAGACGCACAAAGGAAATATCACAAATCGAGACGTAGAGGACTTATCTTCGAATAGCTTCTCTGATAAAGTCGGATAACGATTGAGTCGGATTCTCGTACTATGAATCCATAGATTCGTCCTCTTCTGAATCCGTAGAGTCGTCTCTGCTTGGATCCATAGATTCGTGATCTTCTGAATCCGTCGAGTCGTCTCTGTTTGGGTCCATAGATTCGTGGTCTTCTGAATCCGTTGAGTCGTCTCTGTTTGGATCCATAGATTCGTGGTCTTCTGAATCCGTAGAGCCGTCGTCATGTGAAGCCGTAGAGCCGTCGTCATGTGAATCCGTAGAGTCGTCGTCATCGAGAGGAGAATTCCTTGAGTCATGAGACTTACCGTGGTATAACAACTCTCCCGTATAGATTATTACATCCAGGCAGACACCAGTATGATCTTTCATATACTGCCTGAGGCTCTGCTTGTCCTCATCGGTAATGGTTGTCTGGCCGTTTGGTGTGAATGCGACAGTGTTCGAGTAGTTAAAAATGAAAAGTCGATAAGCTTCGGTCTTATCGTTTGCTTCAAGCCACATGTTAATCCATCTTTTGATCTCCGCCGTCCTTGCCATAAGATCTTTGACCGCCATTCTGATGATGTCGGAGATGAGAACGTTAAGACGGGAAGGGTGAAAAGGTTCAAGTGGTGACTGTAGTCTGCAGGATGGTTGTATTATACACTCTACAGGAGTATGATCGTAGCAAGAATGAGCAGCCGCGAAAAATTTATATTCTTCGCCCGTGACTCACGAGCCCAGATAGTCGAGCATGACAAAGCTGACTCCAATGTTGGCCTGGAAAGACACAATGGGATTGTTACGTGGTTTACCACATAGCTCTTTGATTAATTGACTCTCGACACATAGTCAAGACCAGGAAACTGAAAGGAAGTTGTGGCTATCATTCGTTAAAGACAATAGTCGATGTTTTCTGTTCTTTCAACGGAAGGTTTGTACGTGGCACTGAATCAGAAGTGCATGCCGGCCACTTGAGAATATGTTCCTGTATGGCGGAGACACTTTTCAAGCCACCAAGACCCATGAATAAAGCTTCTTCTTATCATGAAGAAAGTGTTCAAGTTTGCGGCCATCGGCGATCGCAATGTTCCCTGCCAAGGTGCACGTAATCCGTTGACTGGGAGCAGCTCGGCTCATCTCCATACTTACTCATGATAAGTACCCGCAGCAGGTTCGAAAATTGACAATTTGTTCCGGTTAAGCGAATACCATGTATTCTACAATGACGAGCAATGATAATGTAGCTACAAGCTTGAGCCTGAGCCCCTATTTGCGCCGACCTACCCCTGAATTGGATTCCATTGACCATCAGATCTCTAGGGTATGGTATGTATACCTAACAGTCAAACATTGATGCGAGATCTGGATCTTTTACTCATACTACTATAAAAAGCCCACGGTAAAAGAATGATTGATAGGCTATGATCAATCCCTTTTTTTTTTGAAATGGGATTAAGACCGACGCCAAGTCAATATTAAATTGAAAATGGATGCTGGATCATGGAGGCTTTACTACAGCCATGAAAGAGATTAAGCAACAGGATCACAGCTTCCATTTTGATAAGTATACCACCTCTTTTGCAATCGCACTTTCATACGTCCCTAGATTACGTTCCGAAAACATGAATAGAAACAGGCTACTGTTTGAGATTAAGAACCAATCTAAGTATATATGTGATATAATTACCATTGAATCCAGCACTTGACCGCCCTTTTCTTCGATTTGCCGTAGTTGGTGTTCGAGTTTGGGGGTGCACTTTATGAAAATGATTGGCGATACTGTTCCTTGTGTTCTTGACTTGGTTGCCGCATGTGTACAGCGACACAGTGAGTAAAAATGGCAAATGAATCAACATGAGTCTGGCGCAGCAGTCGTTATTAATAGTGCAGTGTATTGTCTCAAGTACTATTCGGATTGGCCGCACATGGCAATGCGGAGTTGCCGGCGTTTCTCTATCCCAGAGTGTCGGCGACAGGAGATCATTAGGCATTGACAAATAGCGATGTCTTGATAACACGCGCTGTTTATTCGCATGTTATGCGGAGAAGGGTAGGTGATAGTGATTGAACCAGCCACAAGAGTTCAGACCAAAAAACTGAAGCCCACAACCTGTCCCTGTGCCTCCAAATCACAAACATCGTGAAGATTTGCACCGCCACGTTTTCACCCCACCTTGCAGGCTGCGTATCCCTCCACTCCCATTCCACTACCCACCCGCACTGCCACACCGCCCTCCAAAATGGCCGATTCGTCCGTTGCTCCCCGTACCCGAGCTGAGGCACGCGCTCCTACAGTCAAGTCACTGGTAGAGGCTTCAGCTCCAGACACCTGCCGTGGTAAGTACACGCCCGGAAAAGCCCCCTGTTGCCCGTTTGCAGTGCTGTGCTGCGCCACACGTCGCCGCGAAAGCCAAACGCGCCAAGCTGGTTGAAGCTCTCTTCCTCGGGTTCAGTCGCATTCAGAAATCACCGCTCACCTCCAGCTTGCCCTGAGGACATCTGCGCGACGGCACTGTACTGCAGTCTAAACGAGCAACGAGCAACGAGCAACGAGCCCGACACAACGCTAACATCTACCTCCTCGCAGTCACCGTCGTCCACGACATCCCCACCGAGCGCAAAACCCGCCGCAACGCTCGCATCACCATCAAGCGCGTCACTGATTTCGCGCCCTTCTCACCCAAGCTCATCTCTTTAGCCATCGGTGTCCCCTTCCCTCCCATCCTTACCTGCGACTGGTCGGACCCCAAAACGCTCAACACTGTCTGGCGCTTGCACGCACAACGGCCCCCCTTCCATCAAGTTTTGCGACTCCGCCGGTGGATTGGAACTTCGGAGAAAATGCAGCTCGAGGTAACTACACCTCCATTCCCACTTCCGCTTCAACACCCCCACCCACTCGCTTTCCCTCTCCCTTCCTCTCCCACTGCCTCTCCCACTGCCTCTGCCTCCGACCGCATTCTGCCACTCTCTGGGGATCAACGCGTCAGAGCATAGTAACAAGGCACCTGCCACCATACATATCATACATATATACCCATCAATCATTCAACTCTGCTGACCACAATGGCCTCTCTACAGCGCAAGGTCCGGCTCGTCACCGAGCAGCACAACATGTATGTCTCTCCATTCCTTTCCCACCATGGCTACACTGACATGCTGACGTGGCTCGCTGCAGTCCCAAGGAATCTCCCATGCCCGAGTTTCCCATGAAGGAGTGGAGTGTCAAGGTCTACGTTCTCGATCAGGACGGCAACGAGCGCCCCGCCAGCTGCTTCCAGAAGGTCACATACAACCTTCACCCCTCCTTCGAGGAGCCCCAGCAGAGTGAGTACCACAGGACCAAAGCCATACCCCCCCACCGCTGACCATTCGCGACTCCTCAAGCCTTGACCGAAGCCCCCTTCACCTGCACCAACGAGGGATGGGGTGAGTTTGAGATGTCCATCGACTTGTACACCACCGAGAAGGCGAAGCAGACCATCTTCCATGACCTCAACTTCCAGTCGCCCCGGTACGAGATCGAGCAGACGGTTACCTTTAAGAACCCCTCTCAGGCTCTGATTCAGGCTCTGCGCGAGACCGGTCCCGTGGGTGACGCCGACGAGAGCAAGGCCGCCAAGATCCGCAAGGCTGGTGACAGCAAGAAGCGCAAGCACCAGTTCGATTACGAGAAGATTGGCGACGCGCTGGGCAAGCTGAACGAGGACGACCTCTTGCATGTGATCCAGTTGATCCATGACCACAAGTCGGACGAAACCATGACCCAGAACGACCTCGAGCGCGGCGAGTTCACCGTCGACTTGCTCACCATGCCGGACAATCTTACCAGAATGGTCTGGGATTTCTTGCTCGAGCAGAAGATGGTCCAGGCCTAGACGGTAGGCTCGGCGTTGGGGAAAGAGGCATGAATGATTTTCCAATTTGCTCGGGAAACCCTCGCATGGCAGGCGTTACAAGGAAGACCACCCCTCGAGTTTCACGGCATTCCGTTTCCGCTGCAACAAAACTTGGGCGTTTCGGGTTTACGATATTTTCCTTTGTTCAGAGACCCAGCCTATGGACATGCCTTCGGATCTTTCCGCCAGGGAAGCAGTATTGAGGGCCATGGGAGGGAAATCACTGGAAAATCACAGAAGGACACCACGACGGACATTATCGGTGGCGGTGGGAGAGGAACTGAGATCTGATACCCGATGCTGCCTATGTTTCGGGAGAGCATCACAAGGCTAGACAGAGGCTGAACTGATGGTATCGTTGCGCATCACAGGAATGCGCGGATAAAGCAGACAACGCGTGGCTGGCTAGCAGTACGTAGCTAATATGAAATTGCAAAACAGGTCGCTGTTCTGCCTACATGCAACGTGCCTCAAACGTGACTCCATGACAACTTTTACCCCAGGCAGGTGCCATCTCCTTTCCTGCTTCATGACTGCCAAGACTCTTATCTGGACGCAGAACCAATCGACTCGCTAGACGATGGGTAATGACAATGTGCTCCATATTCCAGTGGTGTTAATGTCTCGGTTGTAATGAACATGAATACGGTAGTCGCTCAAGGGCAGTGTTGCACGAAATGGTGCACATATGGTCTGGATGGCGACCACGTCGAGTGCCCTCTTCGTGTATCATTCCGATTTGAACTGCAGTTGCACTCGCTACGACTTACCGAGAGCTGTATGCACCTAGGTATGGAGCGGCAAAACCTGATGGCAGCCGGGGACAAAGACGAGGCTGAGCATTGAGGCCCGCGTATGACGTCTATCGACCAGGGATATACCGATCAGCCTCGTAAATCGGTCACCTGATAGGCGCTAATCTCCCGCGTCGTGTCTCGACAAGATGGTAGATTACATGAGCTAGCAGCCAATTGGCGTAGAGGCAAGCTGGAAGATGCCAGAATGATGAATCCTCGCACGCTGACCGACAGTGCGACGGAGGTCTCACATCACACAGGGGTTGGTCAGGTGCGTGACACCGCCCTCATTTCTGGTGTCGTGTCGCACCTCCTGTGAAGATACGATGATTGAGAACCGCATGCATAGAAGGCACCCAGAGGGATTAGGAGGTATGCAGCATCAAAGCATGCAAGTAGGATTTCATATCATGATATTCGCGGGGCTAAGGTAGTAATCAACGCCAATTGACTCCAACGGTGTAGACTTGGCAAGGATAGTACCTAAACGGATCTGATGTATTTATCTAGGTAGGCGCAGTTGCGATGGGCTAATTGGGCGAATAAGGTAGGTCCATGTCGGTATGCAACTCACATGATGTATCAGATTTGAGGGACTTGAGAGTTTTCTTTGTCCTGTCCAACGGGTGTTCGCGTGATAAGAAAAAGTTGAGTAAATTTCTACGATGGCCGAATGTCCCAAGCGGGCAGGACCATCCCATGGCAGGCAGAAGCTAGCTGGCTCGGCTGGAGTGAATGGAATAATTCGAGGAAAGTGAGGTCCCCCGTTCGCATCGGAACCCCGCAAGACGCGAGGCAGATCCGATTTGTTGGAAAGTGCAGGTGGGAAACATGCACCACCACTTGATTTGCTTGATCTAAGCCAGTGTATGACTGTGACTATTCCTATCTCTGTCTCTTGCGCATAGAATCTGTACTCACACACATACCACATACAAACTCTTTGAGAAAGTTTGCTCATTTCCGCATCGTGTGCTGCTTATTGACGTTGATACTGGCGTTGACTACCTACATACCGTTGCCCTACTTGAATGCAAATTCAATTCGGGGCGGAGCTGATTGGCTTTCGCTGAGACCAAGCCGACGTCTGATTATAGTTCCCCGCGCCCAGACGCCGATCACAGGCCAGATTCCAGAAGCGGCAACGACCTGTCCCACTTGGAGGCCGACCGGTCCAGCGCCGAAGCAGTGAGCCGAATCGTTGATAAACCCCAGACTCCATATCCCAAAACCCCCCCTCCAGCCCTCATAAGCCCTCGAAACCCGCCTTAAGCCGAGATCCCCAGTCTCGACCGACTCGTCCACCGGTGAACAGAGTCAGGACAGCGACGCCGACGCCGTGGCCAGAGCAATGTCTCAACCGCTGGGCCACTTCGGCACTGCACCACCATCCTACCCTCCCGTCTCGGCTTCCGCTGGAGGCATACCCACCACCTCCCTCAAGTCCGCATCCCCGCCGCCGCACAACTCGAATCAATTCGCCGACAACGACGAGAACCATCCCTCAAACGTCGCCCAGACCGGCGCCGGCGCCTCCCAGCACAAGCGCGTCTACCAGGCATGCATCCCCTGTCGCCGACGCAAGGTGCGCTGCGACCTCGGCAGTGTCGACAATCCCCACGATCCTCCCTGCATGCGATGTCGTCGCGAGAGCAAAGAGTGTTTCTTCAGTGCCACGCGCAGGAAGAGGAAGAATGAAGATGACTTGGAAGAGTATCCCGACGAGTATATTGTTCGCAACGGTCGTAAGCGCCACTACCTCGATGACACGCCTCCCGTTCACGACGAGAAGAAGGCCTTCAACCCTGTGCCTCTGACTCCCAGCGGCAGTAACAACAGATCTCAACCCCTGAGAAGACCCGACGATTTCCACGATGATGGCACGGCTGGAGGTCCTCGACGCGAGAGTTATGCTGAATCGGCCGAGGACTCTAATGTTCAGATGGAGAACCTCGAGGCACAAAATGTGATGAGGAAAAACATCTATGGTCCTCATGATGCGCTTGATCTGCTCTACAAAGCTGCTACCGATAGGTACATCTCTTTCTTTCGCGCCTGACTGTTAATAGCCTGAAGAAAAGGCGAGTTGCTCATACGGGTGACGCAGCAGTCCACATCCCGTAGAAGTCCGTCCCGAACCTTCACCTGCGACCACGATTAATAATCCTGCACCCTCCATCATTCAGCCTTCGCATCCCTCTATACCCGGCCGCAAGACACCACATGTCCATTCTGCCTCATTGGGTGCTCGTCCTACGTCTCGGATGGCCTCTAGGTCTGCTGATCCCATTGATCCTCGACTCATTCCCGGCAGCGAAGCGGATGAGAAGGCTAAGGTCGAAGCTCGTCTCAGCGTCGAGAATGAGCCTGGGTACCACGAAGCCTTACAGACATGGGCTCGCTTCAGATTCGTTCGAGCTGGATGGTTTACCAAGGAAGAAGCCATCAAGTACATCGTGTAGTGAGTCTTGCGTCGATCAGTAAACTTAATCTGTGTTTTACTAATCATCTTCAGCTACTACGAATATCTCTCTCCTATGACTCCTGTCTCGCCCCCTACATTCCGCAGTCCTGCTTCTCACATTACCTTGCTGACGGAAGAGCCCATTCTTGCTGTCACCCTGCTCACGATTGCTTCGCGGTATTACAGTATAGTGACGACTGGCGGACATTGTCGATCTCATGCTATTCATGAGGAGCTCTGGAGGTATCTGCGCAGGATGATCGAAAGATGTCTTTGGGGGCAGGAGGCATTCGGCGGAGGTTTCTGTGGATCGGGTGCAGACGACACGCAAACTTCCAGCACCGCACCGTGGAGGGGCTTGCGAAAAGGCAGCCTTCGTACTCTGGGCACGATCGAGTCGTTGCTGATACTCACCGAATGGCATCCCCGAGCTTTGCACTTCCCTCCGGAGGAAGCAATTGATGAGTTGATGCTTCCGTCGTACGATCCGCGCTACTCGATATCCATGGAAGATGAGACAATCCAGCGACCTGGCGGCAACGTAGGCGGCCGTAGGATTGAGAGTTGGCTGGAACCCGCCTGGCGTAGTGACCGCATGTGCTGGATGTTGCTTAGCAATGCTCAAGGCTTAGCTTACGAACTAGGAGTGTTTGACGATATTGATGAGATGCTGGCCACGAATGCGATTCAGCGACCGGAGTACGAAGATGAATCCTACCGTTTGCGGGCGATGCGCATCAAACGATTACTTTTGATCTACCTAACCCAGCTGGCTGGGCGCCTTGGATGGACGAACATGGTTCCAGAGAGTATTCGGAGGACGGACCCAGTTTTCTCGCAACGACGCCCAGTCACGAACGAGGCACAGACACCAGGAACGAACACATCGACATCAACTTTCGTGTACGTGCCCGATGTGGAACTCGACGACCAAATCATCCAATGCTGGGTTGGTGTTAGCAATGCGATGCACTTGGGTAACGAGAGACTCTTCCGATCGCGGAAGCACACAACCGAGATAATACAAAGCGGCAGCTATACCAGGCTGCTCAAGGACTTTCAGCCCATCTTGAAGGAGTGGTGGAAGGAGTTCGAGCGTTTCCGCTTACCCGAGTTTATTCGCCACATTTTGACGATCGAGTACGAATATGTTCGCATCTATGTCAATTCCCTGGCGCTGCAAGCCGTGGTGGAAAGGTGTACGAACAATGCTACTGGTGCTTCTACCAGCAGTAACGAGATTTTCCGCGGTGTGAATGGGAGCGCCGAGTTGTCGCCCCAGACACAGAATTATCTCGGTGCTTTACCCATCGGGCATCTAGGTCGCTTTGGCCCCGAGGATCAGGAGTACATTAAAGAGGTTGTGCTTGGTTCTCGGAGCCTGCTGAGCACCGTCGTGGATGGCCTGTACAAGGGTGGCTACTTGAAGCATGCCCCGGTTAGAACCTACTTCAGAATCATAAGCGGCGCCATGTTCTTGCTCAAGACTTTTGCTCTAGGTGCGCCGAAATCCGATGTCGAGATGAGTATCAGTCTGCTGGATCGGACTGTTCATGCGCTGCGGACTTGTGTTGTGGATGACATTCATCTTGGCACGAGATTTGGCGATTTGCTTGAGTCGCTTACGACGAGATTGAGAGATCGTTTCAAGCATGCTCCCACTGCGGAGGCTAAGAATCTTGCGGTTAATGGAGAGGCTACGAAGGTGAATGTGAATGTGAATGGACAGATGGCGAACCTAGGTGTGGCTAATGGGTTTAATGGACATGGTATGGGCTTTGCGGTCCCTGGTATGTTTGCCCCCTATTCAACCTACGACACAGTTTCTAACGAGATTACAGAACGTACAAGCACACCATCGGGCGGTGTATCAGCCACGCCCTTCGATATTTCGTCGGGCAACTTTCCATTCCCCGCGAACTCGGCGTCGTTCTTTGGTCCGAGTACACCGGTCGCGAATAACAACAGCGGGTCGGTGATGGACACGTCCAACGGCATGAGTGAGAATATGTTTGATGCGAGTGAGTGGACTACGGATGATATGTGGTACCTACCACCCGGCGCGGGACTGTTTCAGAATGTGGGCGAGAACTCCAATGTCACCATGACGGACCAGGGCGTTAATGTGGGCGGAGTTGATTTGCTTGAGTTCATGGCCATGGACCCGCCGGGGTTTGGCATGGATGGGGGTTATGGAGGTTGAGTGAAAAGGGAGGAGGGGGGTGGTAAGGATGAAGAGGGCCTCGGTTTGCTGAGCGAGACGTATATGGTATATGAGTGGTATTATTGGTATTGAGGTGTTGTGGTATATGAAATTCATTGTCTGTGGTCAGGTAGGGAGCGGGTAGGGATAGGAGTTCGGAGCTAATGTGTGCCTTTTGAGAGGTTTAAGGTGATGCTTGAGACTGCTTGGTGGAATGAAATGAAAAGGGGCTTAGTATTAATATTGCTGACGAACTTCATTACGCTGTAATATGCTGAAGAGGTTCATATTTGGATGACACTCGTAGGATGAGCATGAGCCTGGCTTTAGGCTCCGCTATCGTGCTATGGCCAGCGGCGTAGAGCTTGACAAGTTGAGAATAGATTGAGGGCGTGATGAAACTGTTTAGACATGAATGTATAGGCTTGTACCAAGATTGGCGTAAAGCTGATGGGTGGGTATCTTGCGACATTTTAGAATGTTGAGGCCAAGGCAGAGGGTGAAACTTACAGACTACACTGACTTGTAAACGACATGTCGTGGTGGATACATTGATTTCCTTCATAATGATGTGACCACACACGTTTTTGAGATTTAATACAATGATTGAATCAAATGACTACTATTTGATGATTGCAGGACTTTTGGCTATATATGATGATTTGGTTGATTATTATAGATGTGATTGAAGTCGCTGTTTGTGGCTGGAGTGGCTGGAGATAGGTAGGATCGCTATATGTGGGTGGAAGGGGTGTATTGTGTGTCGCAGTCGCTGTATATGGCTGGGATCGGTGTATTCGACTGGAAGGGCTGTACGTGGTGTACGTGTTATATATGGCTGGAATGACTATATTGTATATGGCGGGATAGAGGGCTATTTGCACTTATTAGCTAAGTATATTGGCTTTTAATAGAATGATAGTACGTCGATGATTCCTGATAAACTGGTGAAAATGATGGTTATTTGATATCGTCGAAGTCAGAAAGTGTGTGGTCATATACCAGAGAAATTAAGGTATCCACTACGATATATCGTTTATAAGTCAGTGTATTACTACCTAATGTTCTAGGTAGAGAGCTTGACGAGTGAGGAAGAATCTTAGTGCTTGCGTACATTAAGCCATTCGCTAAAAAGAATAATGATATGATGAAGCATGTATGTATTTCTGCTGACCTTGTTGAAAGATCGATGAAGAGTTGGACTTATGCTAACCTAATCTCAGCGAAAGCGTTGAATGAGCGAAATAGACTGGAATGGAAAAACATGAACAACCTTAGGCCACAAAAGAGAAAAGTTCATCTGCCGCTGTTCCCAAATCTAGAAAGCTGAGATTACATGAGAAACGATTTCATGGATCGTGGTCCCGGGCCGGATTATATGTCCGCCCAGTCCGGTCGATGTCGCTCTCCTGTTGTAGTTTGAGGCCAAATTTGTGCTGGAGTCCGTATTGAGCGACAAGGTTGCAGAATTCCTTTACGAACGGCTCAAACCCGCTCAAGTCGGGTACTTCAATGTTGGCATATTCGTAAGCCTGAAGCGATGAGTCCTCGTCGACGAAGAAATGTATTACCTCGAAGCTGGTTGTCGGGCGAAGGGATAGTCGGCTTCATGATCTGAACAGCTGCGTGCTCTGGGACTGGGATCTTGTCAAAGATGATGACCTCGCCCTCCTTGGTGTCGAAGTGTTTGTGGACCAAGCGGATGCTGACACCTTTTGGGACTTGATGCTTGTCAAGCAGCTCGCGAAGCTCTTTCAACTCTTGCGCATGCTCCTCGGGTGCCCCGGCGACCGCGCTGATAAGGGGCAACGAGTTATACGTGCTGGATGGCACGAAAGTACTGCTCGGGGAGCGCATCTTCGCGATGATTGGTGATTGAAGCTCCTAATGAATCGTCGAGTGTGACTCTTATGCAGTTCTCTTGACTCCCGGGGGATGTGAGAAAGTTGTTTGGTGTTGTTCAGAGAGATTCGATTTGAGAGAAGAAGCATGATCTTTTATACCCGATTGAAAGCTTTCACTACTCCTCCTGTTGGTAGCTGCTTTGGTATGAAAGCCTGCGATCATATGGCTGTTTCCATCGAGAAACAGTTTATGGAACCCCATTATCGCCACTACGATCGAGTATCATGACCATGACCCCGACTGTCTGTCATTCCAACGATGTTTCGTGTGAGCAGATTATGGATGGCAAATGGTTACTTGTTGTAGGACACTAACTGTATGGGATTTCTTTGATAGTCCAAGGAAGTTCTGGTGCCAGGCAGAGATAACATTCCAAAGCTGTGACTACGGTTGAGGCCGGCTTTCATTCTCTTTGTCGATATGGCACTCGCTCTACGGCACAGCACCCTGAGGCAAGCACCAACATCAGCCAGCCGGATATTTCCCACGAGACAGGTTGCCGGAGAAAACCGTGAGGTATGCAGCGCGAACATTGAATCATGGGCTCTAGTCGTTGGTACCTTACATACCTAAGGGGGGGGACCCCATTTCTAGGCAGTGTGCTACAGCACATGCACGCTATAATATACTGGCCTAGGTCGAACCGTCTGGCAGCAGGGCTGTACCACTCTTTTTACGCCGTAGCATAACAAAGCCAGAGGTCTATACTATCGCGTCTATTTAAATTCGTTAATTATAGCAATTACTACTTATAATTATGCTTTTTCTAAATTAATTTCGATAAAGGCTTATTTTACTGCAGTAACCTTTTTATTAAATAGAAATTAACTGTTAGTACGTTATTAATATTAAATTCGATATTTTCGAAACTATTCCGTTAACTTTAATAGTTTTATTACTTAATAATAAACCTATATAATTCTTTAAACTTTAATATATAAATTCCGGAATTAAATGCATTAATTATAAAATAGTTTATATACGCGTAATTAAATAATAAAATATAATTCCGTAATTTATAAAGTAAAATATTCGATTTTTATTTATAATATACGTTTTTTAATTATATAATATAATATAATATACTTAATAATTATATAATATAATATAATATACTTAATAATTATAATATAGCTAATTTATATATAATAATTAATAAATAATAAATCGTTAACGTTATTATTTTTTAACTTTTTTTAACTTAAAGCCTTTAATAAAATATTAACCCTTAATAAAAATACTAGCAAAATGCTAGCAAAATATTAATAAAATATTAAAAGTGCTAATAAAATATTAGCCTTTAATAAAATGTTCACTTTTAATAACGTAATTACTATAATAACGTAATACTTTTAATATTACTATAAGCTATAATAACGCTATTACGGTAATAATTACAGCCATTACGGTATAAATGTTAAAAATAACTAATACAACTAAATAATTATTATAACTACGCCGTATTATAATATTTAATTAAAATAATATTAAAAATAATACTTAAAAGCTAACCATATATCCCAATATAATATCTACGTGCTAACATATTTGTAAACAGCCTGTCCAAAAAGGGGGTTCCCCCCCATAAGTACGTGTATATAGGTTGTATACATAACCTATATAGACTTCTTGCACTATAATACTACCAGGCGAGCCAGGTACGGTGACGAAGCTGTACGGGTACCTACCTATAGATCTGTGTCGTTGGCCCTAAGCGCATCGTGCATACGCTTGTTTCCTATTTCGTCTAGCGCCTCGCGAGGTTCCACCACATGCCGTCTTAAGCGAGCAAACAGGCAAGCAGGACGTTGTACAGTAGCTGACCGGCCCCGCCGTCTTCGTTGTACAGTTGGTGGCCATGTTGGTTGGGATTGAAAGAGCATCGTTTCATGGTGATCCGTTCCAACACGACTTGAAATCGCGTCATTCAGGTTGGCCAGCCCTCACAAGGAATGTGAAATATTATTAGAGTACAGCAATTGGACTGTGCGAGGTTCTGGACAGACGGAGGAGCAGATGGCAAGCTCAATCCTGTTTCCTTTGCTCTTCTTCTCTAGCGACGTTGAACTCGAAGACAGGTCTGACAGACAGCGCACGCTGAATGCTATTATAGACGGCTTTGCTTTCTCTGCAGCATATTTGGACTTATCTGATCACCGCTAAATCCTATTCTTCGGTTATACTCTTCGATGATTAACTTGGATTTCAGCTCCGTTCATCACCGCCGCCGTCCCGCGTACAGTCCAATCTCCAGGACAGCCAC
The DNA here is from genome assembly GCA_022578705.1 of Xylariaceae sp. FL1019. Taxonomy (NCBI): domain Eukaryota; kingdom Fungi; phylum Ascomycota; class Sordariomycetes; order Xylariales; family Xylariaceae; species Xylariaceae sp. FL1019. Next base: position 864,702 of record MU391940.1, on the reverse strand, counting down.
GATCAGACACCTACACAAGAACTCAAGCCTACTTTCCCTTGAGCTACTGTATCTATATAAGTCCCTTTGGATCTAGGAACTTATACTAATATCCGTTTGCACAACCCTTTCACATGGCGCGACATCTAGCGGCGTATTGCGAAGATCAGCGGGACCTTACGACCGAGGACATCTTATCCAACATCGACGGTCGCATGCATGGACCGATGAGCGGGTTCATCCAAAAGTACTTTGGGCACTTCCAATACAGCTATGAGGATTCATGCCTGAAAATTCACGATTCAACGAATGCATTCACACAATACACTATCCCAACACTTGCGCCATCGCCGGACCGATTCGTGACCTGGTTTACCGAAGTCGTCGCAGGTGCCCAAACCAGCGCACGATGCTCGTGGCGCGTCAAGACTGTGCCGGCTCTCGAGAGTGCGCAGTTCTTCTTGAGCGTGCCGTCTGACTCAACAACAAGGGATGAACTTCATTCACTCGGGACTGACATCAACGTCGTCGGCCACTTTCACCAACAACAAGATGCCCCATACCAAGAAGGACTAGTTGATCTTCGCAGGTCGGCCCAGATGGTCTTCGCGAGCCAGCCTACTCGGTTATTCTTGCACGGCCTCTACATTCGTGGCTCGCTAGCAGAACTCTGGCTCTTTGACCGTTCAGGTCTGTATTGCAGCGATGTAATACATATTGAAAGAGATTTCACCAAATTCATCTCTCTACTCTTCAGCTACCAGCACATGACAGATGAAGAGCTGGGTAGGAGTCATCTCATCCAGACGGATGCAACCGGCACTTATGTTAGACTTCGCGACATGGGCCAAGTTTACATTGATCCTCAACCCATCGCATGCCGTGACGGTCTTGTTGGCGGCGGCATGTCTTGCTTCCGAGCTCGACGACCGGATTCAGATCTATGGACTCATGTCATCAAATTCAAATGGCGATGGGCTAGACGCCGACCCGAGAATGAGCTCTTGCTGCTAGCAAAGGACCGGGGCGCCCGAGGTGCCGTCTCCGTCGATCATTACGAAGAGTTCGAGGATACGGCATACTTGCGTCGGGGTCTTCGCTGGGGACCGTATAGACGATTCAAGCGGTCGTCCACTACGAACGATAATGATGCACCACGCGAGCCGCAGCGAGAGCGTGGTTTTGTCGAGTGTACAGAAGACACCGAAGAGTTCTTCCGAAAGCTTATCCTCACTTGCATAATGACATCGCCTGTCGGCCGACCGCTCTGTTCATACAAGTCTCTGACAGAGTTACTGGAGGCCATCAGCGGCGCGATAAAATGCCACCGCTCACTATATCAGGATGCTGGAGTCCTTCATCAAGACGTATCACCTGGTAACATCATCATTATTGATAGCAAAGACGCCATTCATGCTGACGGCATTCTGATCGATCTTGATGTCGCAGTTGAGCTCGACTCAGATGCGAACTTCGAGAAAGGCATCACTGGAACACCACCTTTCATGGCGATTGGGGCTCTGAAGGGCGAGTTGCGTACCTATCGCCATGATCTAGAGTCGTTTTTCTACGTCCTCCTGTGGGTCGTCATTTCTAAAGATGAGGAGAACGCCCCTGCTTCAAGTCGGTTATGTCGCTGGGGTAGGAGCGATCTGGATTACGATGATCTGGCGAGATATAAGTCTCACGACATGCAAGAAGGCCTGCCGGCAATCATGAAGGAGATGTCACCTGAGTACGACGCACTGAAACCTCTTGTCGAGAAGTTACACCTGTTGCTCTTTACCCCAAACGGAGAAGATCTCTGGACAGGTACAGACCCCTCGCCTGCAAGCAGGAACAGATTATATGATGAGATGGTTGAATCGTTTGAAGAGGCGATTGCTCGTGTCGATGCAAGTTAGATATCTGCACAAGACACAGCTATCGAGGGCGTTCGAATATATTTTCAAGGAGCAGATGTTATTGATTGCTTAGTCCATTGGCTGCTAAATCAAAACTGAACTAGGATCGGAATCACACTTTTGACTAGTTCCTTCAGGCTCTCAGGCAGGAACCATCACGTAGTCACATTACATCGAGGGTGTGTCCAATACAACCATCGCGCGCCATAATTACAAGAACGTCTTGCGATGCTCATATGCAAAGCCGCTTACATCCTATCCTGCTCCTCGGCAATCTCCAGCCGAACTTCCACCAGCATTCTGTACCTGCGTTCCGACACAACTCTTGACCCCAATAGGTAGCTTACCATCAGCGAACCAACTAATACCGTCTTCCTCCATCTTGAAGTGCCAACTAGTCAGCTTTCCACAGTGCTGGATCGCTTTCTTCAAGTTATCCCCATTAGGTCCGAGCAAGTCTGTCGACCAGTTCTTTCCCGTTATCTGGAAGTAGTCGTCGAAGAACTGGTAGTCTACTTTGCACGTGTCCTGGGCCCAGGTGTTGAGAATGTCAGCGACGTTGTCTAGCGCAACTCCTGAGTGCTGATACACCGTGTCCTGCTGGTCCATGGACAGTGGTTGTCTAGTCTCGCAATCTGTCTTGACGAAGATTGTCTCGCCGTCTGCTTGGCCGTTGATTGTCCGTGGTGTGGTGTCGCACCAGTTCTGTTCGTTGACAATGTTCACACACGAATCATTCTTATCGGGGCTGTCGCCATGAGACAATGTACCGCTAAGAGATGTATCAGTGGAGTTGGCACGCCAAGGGTTGAGTTGTAGTTGGGTGCTTTACCAGAATGTTCTCATCACAGGAACAAAGGTGAAATAGCCACATTCACCCTTGTCCAGATGGACACTGGAGTCTTCGGCTATGGCATGAGCATCGCCCTGGACATAGCCTGCAGTTACTCCCGCCTCGATGGCATTGAAAAGATTCTGGCCAATGGTTACGCCACCTTTGTAGCCAATAGTTGTCGTATCGCTTGAGCTGACGGTGCAGTTGATCGGACCATGACAAAACGTTCCATTAAGTGGTGCTTCTCGACCGAATTGGAACTCGGTGCCTGTAATATGAATCAATTCGAGGCGATTACACAGGATATGCATACGCAGGAGATTACGTACGGACTTGGCAGAAGGATGCACATTCCACACTCGGAGTTACCCCTTGGCATTGCGCAGGAATCTGTGGCTCGAACTTGTTGATGGCGGGACACTCGTCCTCGCGATATTCGTGGTCGATAACAGGCAACAAGTCGATACCGTCGCATGGATTTCGGCGTATGATGGAGGTCAGGGGTGTTGCCTGGGCGAGCAACGCGAAATACGCGGGAGAGACGAGAATGAAGCGAAAAAACTGCATGGTTGATGGATATCGCGTCAAGTCAAAGAATGAACAGCTGCATGGGTTTTTTCCATTGGTAAAGGTGTAAAATTACTCCTACATATATCAATCCTCCTAGTGGCACCACATTGATGATGTTTGTGTCATAGAATGTTGGTGACGAAAGCTACGCCGAATCACAGCGTATTCCATCCCAACGCCTTATGCGTCGTCACTAATGTGCTTGGAAGAATCTGATGCCAGAAAGGGAGTCCGATTATCTCCCAAACACAAGCATTTGGAAGCATGGTATCAATACACTGGATAGTATCAGCGTAATAAGTTACCACGCAAAGAGTTTTTGATTTTCAAGAGTCTTACATTGCCGATTTGAGACGATGTTTAAACAGCGATAGAAAGTACTTGATGATTAGATCGCCTTGATCTGACTTTCCTCGCAGTATCTCACCTACTTGCCACGTACCTACTGTTAGTACTAACGGTCAATCTTATGGAAAACACCTCGGCAGTAACTCTGCAGGGCTCTAAAGTGTCCCCTGCTGTAGAACACTTAGTGGTGTCACTCCATTTGCTTGTAGCACACAATCGTGTTCTGGCAGTCGGAGCTTCAGCGTGCTGCGCCTCAGTGATACACACAGTCTTCTACCTCATATCGGCCCCTGCGTCCCGAGCAACAGAGAAATTGAGGAGATTCTGTACACTGAAGAGTTGCACGGCTTTCTCTGGCTACTTTGAACCTTGAGTAGCATGCTAACGACATGACCAGATTTCCTTACTTCTTCTGTGTGACGTGTGTGACACAAATCCTGATAACCCCTCTCTGCTGGCGAGCTAGGACAGACAGCCATCGATCTCCTGAAACTTTCCCTAACTCCTGAACAAATGTGACAAGATCAGCACCAAAAATAAGGCTAGTACCGCAGCCCCAATCTGATAGGTCGTCGTGAAAGCTGTCTCAGCAATATTCATAACCTCCCATTTTCGTTCTTAAAACCAGTCATCGCCCTTCCGCTAGATAAGTCCATTAGCTCGCTTCGAGCGCTCAAGCTAGCTCTGATATTCGATGCAATCATGACAGACAGTTACGGAATACAGAAATAGCCATTGTTTCAGAAGCTCAGAATGCTGCATCAGAGATCACGTGGAGGATTTTGGCTTTGTTGAGCAAATATGCTACAGCCGAATCGCGATGGCTCGAATCAACCTTGTAGGTAGGGCTTGTGACATCTCCAGGTGATTAGAGGAAGGCTCTTCAAGAAGTTATGCTCAGTGGACAATTCCCGACGCGAGAAGGAGCTGGAGCTGTTGATCGCGGGGGGCGACCACGAGGAGCACTTGAAAGTAGGTAGGTACCTAAACAGCAGGTGCTGGTTTGGGACAGCTACTTGTTACCTCAGGCAACAGCGCTGGAAGAACTCCGGGAGAGCTACCACCCTTTAAATAGGTCAACATGCGACCGCAATCCCAACTAGTGGGTAGATGAGAATGGTGGACTTGGCATGTGATGTATCTTTTCGTAAGACCCTCGTGCCTCGTCGCTTCTTCACATCACCGGCGGCGCCCCTAGTGTCTTTTTTCGAATCCAGCACCGCGCGACTCTTTTTTTCCCTTTTCCCTTTTTTATCTCAGTCTTCCCAACGGCACCCATAATTCAAATTGGAGTTGTCATTATTCCCGCCGCATTCACTAGTGATTTCCTACTATTTTTCGTCAGAGACTTGCGACCAATATTATCACCTGGGGTCTGCTTTTAGCGAAGCAAGTTTGCAATTTCACAAAATTGCCGTGTAGCGCCCGAAGTATTTGATCACCTGCCGGCTCTCCCAGTTCCTTCTTCTGTACGAATTCTCAGTCTTCGTGACTTCTACCGCCATCCCGTCGGTATCGGGTCTTGTCGATGGCGTGAAGCCTCACTTCACGAGTGTGTGGACAACATGTAAGCGGGACATTTGCGTGTACTACTCTGTGGACGTAGCTGGCGTTCTACTGTTACTTTTTGGAAGCAGATCGAGTAACTTTTCTGTCTCGCTGTGCGAGACGGCTAATGATAGGCCTAACATCTAGCCTAGCCATTTGCTGTACACCAACAATAAGTAGCACTGATCGCTTATGACGTCAATTACTTGATATATCATCTTTATATGTACCTTTGAGGTTGGGTGATAGCGAGATGGTGCGCGATGACTAGCAACTGTACTGGTGAAAGTGACCATGTGGTCACTTCATCACTGACTAAGCAGGCATCCCTATTGCGGCCAAATGGGCGTCACACAACTCCAACCGGTCTTTTTCGAAGGTCGCACGACGCCACATACATGACCAAAACACGCTGAAAATCTGGCCTCCTCGCATGTCGCCTAGAATCCAGGACAAATACGTTGTCACTGGCTGGGCGTACAACGCGGGGCGCACAGTCATCAGCTCCAAGTACCAGAATGGCAAGCCAAAGGTTCGATCTCGATTGACCTTCTAACTATTAGCGCCCATACGTGACATTGCTGTTATTTCAATTCCCAGCTCGTCGAAGTGATCTGGTGGCATCGATTGAGCTTGCATCTTCTCACTGCCAACAGTCCATGCAGCTTAACGGCATGGCAACGGAGTTGTCCATCAGCTCAGTAGCCCCAGGCGGTTTCTCTGTGATCGGGATGCTCGGGGGGCCAGGCTCAGGCAAAGGTACACAATGCAAGCTGCTGGCTCAGGCCTTCAATCTCAACCACATCAGCATCGGTGACATCATGCGCCAGGAAATGAATCGTGCAGGCAGCGAATATGCTTCCATCATCGAGCAAAACATGCGCGCCGGAACCGTTGCGCCCAAAGAAGTTACGATACCCGTCCTCAAATCTCACATGCTCGAGGCATTACAACAAGGAACGGATTTGTTTGTTCTTGATGGTAGGTGTATTGAACCGACAACAATCAATCCTGAAGGGCAAGACTCTAACGTGACTGGGGCTACAGGATTTCCGAGATCTCTGGAGCAAGCACTGTTCTTTGAGGAAGTAGTCGCACCAATCGAACTGGTCATTGTTCTGGAGTGCCCCGATGCCACGTTGGTAGACCGCCTACTTCCGCGTGAACGCTTTGACGATAATCTGGAAAACATCCGCAAGCGACTTCGCACTTTCCACGAAACTACGTCAAAGGTGGTCGACTTGTACCGTGGTCGAGGCAAAGTCAAAGCCGTCAATGCTGCTGACGCTGTTGAAACAGTCCATCAGCAGCTCGTCGAAGTACTTAAATTTAAAGAACCGAAGTCTCAAGACACAATTGGAGGTCCGGTTAGCGAGCAGGTCTAGACCAAGCTGTGAAGATGTATTTGATGGAACTTATCATTGTAAGTGTACTCTTCTATCTTTGTAGACGCAGTACGCAGTTTTATTTTTGACTTGTGAGTATGCTATATCTGTGTCGTAGTCAATTTTAAGTCACGATTCTGTGTACCCCGGGATACCACACGACCACGACCCACGAGTCAACTCCTTATACCTATTTAAAATGATTGCTAGTGCGTAAGGCCACTGGGCACGGAGGTTCTTGCAAGCCAGTCTAAACGATCTATATTTACCAGGACAAGACCAACACCCTGCCCGTCCGACGTGTTGTCAATCGCTTCAGAATTGACCGGAACCCTACCTGACTTCGCGCCACGAGATGCAATCCACCACATTCAACAAGCACATCCCCCTTGAAGACCCTTCCCATGTCAAAGCCCTACTCAGTTTCTGGTTCGATCACACTGCGGGGCCTAAGAGATGGTTCAAGGCCAAACCCGACTTCGACGAAGACTGCAGGCAATGGGAGCCACTAGTCCTATCGGCACGGAAAGGATCACTATCAGCCTGGGGCCAAACCCCCGACGGCGCCCTCGTTATCCTCATTCTGCTCGACCAAATACCCCGAAACATTTACCGCGGGACAGCACAAGCGTTTGCTTCCGACACGCAAGCCTTGGAGCTTGCTCTCCATTGTATCGCACTTGGGATGGACCGGCAGGTGCCTCTACAACGCCAAATGTTTTTCTACCTACCGGTTCTGCACCAGGAGTCGTTGCTCGCCCAGATTTGTTGTGTTGGTCTGTACGAGGGTCTCGTTTCGCGGACAGAGCGTGGGTCGGACCTCCGGAGGCACTTTGAGGCGTCGCTGGCCGTGGTGCTTGAGCATGTTGGTGTTATTCACCGATTTGGTCGATACCCGACTCGGAATCGTGCTCTGGGAAGGGTAGATACGTGTGACGAGTTGGCGTACATGGAAAATGAGGCTTCACGCAAGGGATTATGAAGGGGCGGCCAATCTTCGCTCGGTATTGGTGTCCAGCTCAGACAAGTCCCTCAGCTCGGGGCACATTCAGCGAGGCTAGTGCTGGTTAAAATATCATACCGGGTGGCATTGAATGGCATGATACCGGTATGATACGGAATACATATTTACAGTGCCGGTACCGTTGGATTTATCACCTATGCCAGCTCCGTGATTATGTAATTGCCTCACTTTCGGTACTGATTCGAAGACTTCGAAGTCTTGCGGGTGGCTGGAGGTCAGGGAGGTGATTGAAGCCTTGGTGACTGGTGTACGGCAACGGTGGTGACGATGTATTTGCGACGCTGAATATGGGGAAATGGTACCAATGCTCGAAAAATAAAAATCCACTTGTCGCAATGATATTCAATAGCTATAGAACGCCTTGAAACAAGCAATTCTCTTCATACAAAGTGATAAATCTTACGAATGGTGCCGGCATTTTACCAAGAAGGGCAGGAGCTGTTTGGTGTGGTAGAGGGTTGGAAGGGGGAAGGCGCGCTGAAGTACATAGAGATCGATAATGCGGCAGGTACTCATCAACACACAAGGCCATCTGGTCTAGTGGTATGTCGCTGCGGTGTACGCATCGTCCGTCCTCCTTGCATTAGGCAGGTGCATAATTTGTAGATGTCAGGAGGGTCTCAATTCGAGGCAGGCCGCGAGCCGTGGACATACAGTTGATTTTTTTTTCCAGGTAAGATTCCAACACCGTTTTCTTTCAACTGCTACAACTATTTTTGCTAATTCCTATCGGCAGGCATTTTTATCGTGAACTGTCTTCCTGTGGCACGATTAACAATTTAGGCTGTAATGTGTATCGGTAATATGTCAGAAATTCCAGCTGTTTGCCGTTTTGAACAAGGCTTACAGGTGGAAAGAGGCAATATCGACCGTGCAAGAAGGTACATGTATGCGGCTCTGCATCCGCTTAATGTGCCCGGCAACCTATAGCCCCCGAAGTTTCTCATCATTACCTTGCTTGCAGACTTTTACCTCTTATGTGCTCGGCGACCCCTGCCTCCATACGAGCTGTGGTGCAACACACCTTTTAGGCTGCGCAAGCCAGCCAAGATCAGTGTCTCACAGACGTCGGTGAAAGGTCCTAGTCCGTCGAGCGTCAGCTATGCCTCCGAAATCAGGCCAACAGGCGCGAGTCAGAACCAATCGAGCAAGATACTACAGGCTTGACTCCGACCATACATTACGAAGTACTTGTAACTACCTAGTATCTCGGCTGGTTCACTCTCGACACTCGCAGTTTATTCATCTTTTGACTTGCAGTCTGGCACTGAGGTCTAGGGCTCACTCGTGGGCATCATGCACCATGTTGTGCGTCACAGACCGCTGACTCGAAGAGGTCTGATCACACAAGTACACCCTCTTTCTCAGATATAGATCGCTGTCAACCCCGCTCCAAAATCATCGCGACCTGAGAAGTTACAACTACAGAGCTGATGCAATAAGTGGTTTGTTGTAAGCCTCGAGGAGACCTCATTATCCGCCCTCAAAGCCCTCCTAAACCAGTGCCGTTACAACGAGCCGCGACCATGGGTCATCTTGGTTGTCGGCTGAACGTTGGAACGGATCCAACGTTTTCGAACGTGTTCAGGAATGTAAGGCTCGCATCTTAGACCCTTGATCCGAAAGAGCGGATCGATACGGTACCTCGAGGTGTTATTACCTGATAGCATTCATGTCGCCAAAGAGATCTTATATCTTATCGTAGACATAGAAAAGATAGCTCTAACTGAATAGTGCTGATGAAGTAGCACAACGTACTAGTCACTATATTCGCGAGATGAGGAGAAAGGGAACGACGACAAAGAAACGGACGAGAGTAAGATCTTCATTGACCTATACTCTCGTAACACGACTGTATCTCGTTGCGAGATAATCTACCAGCCCCATACCTCAGGACAATACTAGTTTAGGTCTGTCGTGATTATTAGGTAGACTTCGTGCGCTCGTGGTAGGCATCCCAGCCGTCTTTCTGGTAAGCCTTGGCAGCTTCCACGGGGTCGCAGCTGAATAGATCGCCTCGGCCTGCGATGACAAAATCTGCTCCTCACCGGACCGTTGCCGCCTGTGTCTGGTACTGCTGGCGAAACCTGTCGCTCTTGGTGGCCATATTGATTTCTGTGGTGAAGATACCGAAGTCTTTATCCTGGGTCGCCTCATCCGGGGCAATATTTCCCAGGGTTTGGGTAGCGATACCCGATCATGGAGCTAGGATACTTCTTGTCGTCTCGACACACTTCTCTGTATAGGAACCGACGGCAAGGCTTCCTTTGGACGTCATCTCAGCAAGGATCGAGAACCCCCGCTTATCGCTGTAAGCGAAGTCAGGGTCTTTGATAGTCTGCGTCTGCGCCTCTACGATGCCATGACCACCGAGGACGCTGAGGTTCACGATGTGTGCCCACTCTAAGATACGCAGTGAGCCGCCGTGGTACTGCTTCTGTACCGTGTTTCTAATGCCAATAAGCTCGCAGTCTTCGAAAATGACGAAATTGTGTTGCTCGGCCAGTCTCTTCGGGCCTTGAACGGTGTCGTCACCGAAGTCAGAGACCAGGTTGATATGGGTTTTGAAGACAGCAATACGCGGACCAAGCTCTATGAAGTTTCCGGGTTAACAGAGAGTGACCACATCATGACGCTGTTAGGTTACGATGCATTGATAGTGGAGTTGACATACTATCGGCGCAGTCGAAGAGGTTGTGAGTGTCAGTCAAGTCGACAGAGATGACGAGGCTGGACTGTTTGCTCTCAGCGATGGCAAAGAGCCGCTTGACGAGTAGGTGGGTATTGAGCTGGTCAAGTTGGGGTAGATCAGATTGGACTTGGATGTCATGGTAGACTGTAGCGCTTTGAGGTGGGATGTTCGTGATCTGTTCTATTTTATGAGTGTTTTGTGGAGTTTGCCTTGTGGATGAGGGGCATGGGGTGAGTTCTGTCAGATATGGGGTATAGGGTACGCTCTATATATGGTTTAGTACATTTTAGGCATATATATAATATAGGCTTCGTCCCCTTTAGCGTAAGACTAGATTTTTTTTTAATTTATAGGATTATACCGTATTAATTTTAATAAGTTATAAGCCCGAATGCTTGTTTAAAACGTATTATATATTTATCGAAGATTGTTTTTTTTAAAAGTTTTTGCTATTAGCGTTTAAAACCTCGTATTTTTAAATTATTACTTTATTTAATACGGATTTTAGACTTACCGAAATTAAAAAGAACTACTTTACGTATTAAAATTTTAACGATATAAATATCGTTTTATTTATTTTTTACTTAATAATGTTTTATTAATATTAAAGGTTAAAAATTTAGGCTTTAAAATAAAAATTCGATTTATTAATTATTATTATAAATTTACGCTAAATTTACGTATATTTATAGGTATACCGAAACCCTTAAATTTAGCCCTTTTTTAATTTTATATAAAATAAATATTTTAAACTATAAATAAAAAAAGATAGTTATAAATTATCGATATTTTTTTTTTAAAAAAAACCAAATTTTTTTATTATTAAATTATCGATTTTTTAGTATTAAATCTTTTTTTAATTTCGTTAACGATTTATTAAACTTTTTAAATTATTTTTTATTTTAAAAATATTTCTTAAAAAGCTATTTATTTAAAAACTCCGTTATTAAAAACGATAACGATTTAAGTTTTAGCTTTAAACTTTATACTTTTTTTATATATTTTATAAAAATATTACTTTTATTTTTAAAGGTTTTTTGCTTTAATAAAGCAAATAATTAAAACTTATTTAATTTCGAAATTAATACTTTTTTCCGTTAGCTATTTACTATTTATTTTTAGCTAAAATCCTTTAAAACCTTTTTTATTATTTTTTAAAAACATTACGACTTTAACGGCATTTTAAACAACGTTTTAAACGATTAATACGAAAGCGAATTTATAGGCTTTTTATTAAATAATAATAAAAATATACTTATTTGTTAATAACGTTTTTAGTATTATATTATTAAAATACGGTTAAAAAAAGCTATAAATTATTAAACTTTTCGATAATAGTAAGCAGTAAATCTAATAGTTACGTTTTTTATCGAATAAACTCCGGTATTAAAAATTCGGTTAATTGCTTTTTAGGAAAGCCTATATAATTTGCCTAATATAATACGGCGGAAAAAGCGAAAAAGATCTTGTAAATAAGGAAAATAAATAGTTTAAAAAAGCTAACTAGTATTATATTACTATCCGCTTTAAGCTTTTTTATAATGTTTATTAGCAGGTTATTTATATATAAAAATAACTAACCGATATATTAGTATTTTTTAGGCTAAATTTTAAAGCTTTTTTAAGCCTAAAAATAAGGCTTAGTTTATTTTATATTATAAAAAATAAAAGAAATATACGTTTAAATTAAATAATAGCGTTATTTAATTTATTACCGTATTTCGGCAAATTTAAGCCGATATAACGGTATTTTATAAAAACTCGATATAGTTTAATTTATACGTTATATAGAAATTTATTACCGAATTAAGCTCCGAATTCGACCTATTTTTTATTATTTAAAAAATTAGAATTATAAAGATTTTAATATTTAGAAATATTGCTATTTTTATAATAATTATTTAATTAGCGATAACTTTAAAAAAAACCTATAATGCTGCTATTTAATTTAAATAAGTTTAAAAAAAGCGGTTATTATAAGTTAGTTTTATAGCCGCTAAAGCTGCTTTATTTTTTAATAGCAATAATTAATAATCCGGTAAAAAGAAAAAGCCTTATAATTATTGTTATAATTTTTATTTAAAGATCTGTTTTAAAAAGCACTTTAAACTTAAGCCTAAAGACTAAAATCTTAAATAATAAAAAACATGAGGCCCCGCTAGGCGGTGCTAGGTCCCAAATTTTAAGGCCTATAGCACCTCTTTTAGCCACTATAGCCACACTCTAACTAAGCCCTGCAGCGATAATAAGGCCTATAGCGATAAGGCCCTGCAGCAACTCTAGCACCTCTAGCACCTCCAGCACCTCTAGCACCCCTTGTAGCCACACTCTAGCCACACTAAGACAGCCAAGGCCGCACCCGCAATACCTCACCGCGCCCTACGGCCCCGGGGTCCTTAATTAACTAAGCTATATATTTATAATGCGTAAGCTATTGCCAGGCGGCCTCCGTGCGCGCTTCGGTTCGCTGCCGCTCACCTCAGCGCACCCTACGGCCCTTTGGGGGCTTGTTTGTAGCTGGAGTGTGGCTTAGGGGACGCTAGAGGTGCCGGAAGTGCTACAGGCCTTACCGCTGCAGGGCCTGTCATCACTATAGGGCATTATCGCTGCAGGGCTGTTATCGCTGCGTCACGTGCTTTCCCACTGTAGGCTTCAGCTAATTAAAGGCCAGCATTTCTAAGGCAAAAAAGAAAACGACTTATATTATAGCATTTGCTTTATTTATCCTGCTTGTTTAAAAAACTTTTTAACCTATATTAGCCTTTCGACGGTTTCGACGGTTTAAAAAGCTTAAAAACGACTAAAGGGTCCTGTTACGCTAACTATATTAGGCTTAACCCCCCGTAACCGCGGCCCTTTAATTAACTGCACCTATTTAACTAGTAAACTCTTTAACCTATATCGTTTTTACGATTAGATTTAAATAAAAACCTTAAATTAAAATTTAAGTAAACGATGTAAATATTATAAAAAATAACTTATTAAAATAAAAACCGAAAACGTTAACTTTAAAAGAGAAAGACTTATTTTTGTTATTATAGTTATAACTTTTGCTTTAATATTAACGTTTTTTAATAACAAACTTATTGAAAAAGCTTATATTTAAATAGCTTTTTTAATAAAACTTTTTATTTAATTAATTATCTTTTTACGACTAAAACCTTTATTATTAATATTTAAAAAAGCGTAGAACTTATTTTTAAAGCTTACGTAATTTTTTCAAAACAACGATAAAATATTATTAAAGAATATCCTTAATATTAGCCGCTTTGCCGATTAAATCGGAATATTATTAGCCGTTTTATTACTATAAAAAGTTAATAATTTCGCTAATTTATTAAAAACGGCATTAATTATCGATAACGGCGTTAATAAATCTATCTTTTACGATTATAACGGCTTTAATAATTTATATATAGCCTTTTATTTAATAACGATAAAAATAAAAAGCATTAAAATTTAATTTACTTAATAAAAAAACTATATATTTAAATATATCGTTAACGGAGTTATAAAATTTAATATATTTTAAAATGTTATTTATTTACTTAAAATTGTAGCTAATTTTATTTTAATATTTTACTTAATTAGCTTTAAAAGCGAATTCCTATTTAAAAAAAACGGCGTTTATATATTTAACGGCGATAAAATTATAATAAAAAGCTCGAAAAAAAGTAGTTTATATTTAATCGATTAACTTAATATTAATATAACTAAAATTTTCGCTTATTTTACCGCTTATTTATACTTTAATCCCGAACTAGCCTTTTAATATAAACGCTTTAAATATATATTAAAATTATTAATAAATAAATTAGTAAAAAAAAATATATTAAGCTTATAAAACTAAACTATATTTACGAAAAATATATTTAAACAAAAATAAAAAAAACCCCGTATATTAAAAAACTTAAAAAAAAAATATATTAATTAAAATTACTATACGTTAATATCGCTGAAATCCTTTAATCGGCTTTAAAAAGCTATAAAAAATTTTAATACTATATTATAGTCCGTTATAATTTCTTAAATATAACTTAAGTCTTTTTATTTAAAAAAAAATCCGAATTTATTAAGGCTTTTTCTTATTTTTTACAAAAATACGAACAATTAAAACAGCGGTATTATATCTTTATATTAAATAAAGCAAAAAAAAATATTAATAAAAAACTAAAATATTTTTACTATAATAAAAAAATAGCTATATTATATATAACTATAAAATAATACTAATAAAATAAAATATATAAAAAATGTTAATACGTGCTATAGCACGCTAAATACGCTGGCTAGTTAGTATATAAAGCCACTGCTTACGGTAATAAGACTATTAATTGCGAAGCAGCTATTAGTTATATAATATACCGCCTTACTAGTTTAAAATAAATAGCTATTTATAAAAACCGCTTTTACGCTTTTTTATTAATTAATAATTATTAACTAAAATCTATATTTACGTAGTATAAATAACGTATTATACGGTAATAAATTAACTTAATATTAATTAGTGTTTGTTATTTTACTTATAAATATAGATTAGTAAAAAAAAAAGTTTATTTCGAGTTATTTCGCGCGCCCGGTATAACGAACTTTTTTAAATAAATTACTATACGTAAAACTTGCTCGTACGCTTTAAGTCTTTTGCTTCGTCGGACGACCTAAATAACGTACGACGCTAGCTATTTTACCGCGAATTAATTACGGCTTATTACTATAATTGCAGTATTTCGTCGGCGTTAAATTTAAGCGTTTTATTACGTAACCTAATAGCGCTTTTCGCCTATTACCGTAGACTGCTTATTGCTAATAAAATATTAAAGTTATATATTTTATTATTAACCTTTTAATTATATTATTATATTCCCGTTATTATTATATTCGTTATATTTTTTTCGTTATAATCCTTTAGTTATTTATACTAGCCGCATTTTCGTTATTAAATGCTATATAGCTTATTTAAAAGTTTTAAAAAAATTTCCAAATCCCGGGTAATATTTTTTAAAGTTCGGTTTATTTTATTTTAAAACGTATATTTAAAAATTTTCAAAATCCCACTTTTAAGTAACTTTTCCGATAAAATATTCGGCAATTTGCAGTATTTATTTTATAATATTCTTTTTAAAATTTTCCCCGTAACCTTTAAAAGTAATACCTGCTAATTAAGAATTTTAAAAACAGCCCTTTAAAGTAATACCCGCCCGTTAATATTTTAAAAATTAGCCGTTAAAAATAATACGATTTAACTTTTAATAACGTATAAAACTTTAAAATTAAGTATTTAATTTTATACGTTAACGTATTATATATAGCGTTTTTAGTACGTATTTTCCGCTAAATTCGACGATTATATAATACGTAATATCGTTAAAATAACGCTAAATAATAACTTCGGTAAAATTTTATTATAAAAAGCAAATAATTTACTATAATCGGATAATAAACGAGGATAAATGCTTTTAATTAATTTTTACGTTATTCGTTTTTTTAGCGATTTATTTATTTTAACCGTTTACGTAAATTTTATCGACTTTAATTTATTCGGCTATATTACTGTCGATATTAATAATAATTAAACCTATTTATATATAGCTATAATTATTTTAATATATTAATATAACTTTAATTATTTTTATAATAATAAACTCGTTAATAAATTCCGTTTTAATTTTTATAACTAAAATTTTAAAATATTTAATATATTCGGTAGTTTTACTATATTTTTTAAAAACTTTTTATAACGTAACGGCGTTTTTTTTAACTTTAATAAACGAAACTTTATTACCGTATTTTATAACGTAGTTATTAAAAACTAAAAAAACCTCTAAACGAAAATAAATATTAAAAAAAAAGCTGCAATTAAGCTTACGATTTTTAAGTTCGCTTTTAGTATTATTATTTATTAATACCGCTTTATAAAAAAGCATAATAACGAATTTAACGCTAAAAAAGCCGCTAAAAAATAAGCTAAACGGTAATAATATATTATAATTACTATTAACGTATTTTTAAAAAATTAGCATATTTTATTCGTTAAAAGCGTTAATTTTTTATATTTTAAAGAATTAAAGGCATATTTTTTAGCAAAAACGATATTAAAGCTAAATATTAATAAATCCGTATTAAATCCTATAGTAAACAAGTAGTACGGCGATATAAAAGCGATTTTTATTACGGGTACGAACCTTTTTATAATAAGCTTCGGTACGTATAATGTTTTTACTTTAAAGGCTAATAGTATAAACGTTATAAATAATAACGTAACGCAATTTACGTAAAATACGCGGTATAAATACTGCATTTTATAAAACGTTACTTAAAATGTATAAAATACGATATATATAAGTTAAAACGTATATAACGTTATTTACCCGGCCTTTATTACGGGCAAAACTGCTATAGCCGGTAATAATACGTATTTTAACGGCTTTTAAATACGTTTATTAAATATTTTTAAAAAGTTATAATTATTATCGTTAATTTATTTTTTTACGTATACGTTTTAATAAAATTAAAAAGCCGTTAATAATCGCTACTAATTAATAATTATTATATATTAAATATTACCGATTTTAAAAATAATTTTAACTAAAATTAACGGTAACTTTTTTAATAAATATATTAAATAATAGCAAAAGTCTTTATTATATATAAGCAATACGTACGATATATTAAAAAACAAAGTTAAAATAATATTAAATATCGCCTACGTATTAAAAATATTTATTAATTAATTTTACGGTTACTTTTTTAATATTTTTATAAATAAAGCCTAAATATATTTTATTTATAATATTAGGCCTTATTATAGCTTTAAAACGATATATATAATAATAAATACGCATTTTAATATTAAAATTAATAAAATTTATTATTTAAATAACTAAACTTCGATTTTATTTAATAAAATTTAACGTAATAACTTTAAAAAAAAGCCTATAAAAATACTCTAATTACTTTTCGATAAGTTATAAATATATTAGCGCGTATTTGGCGCGTAATATATAAGCAAAACTATATTTAAAAACATTATTATAAAAATATATTAAAATCGACCTAAATTTGCTTTTGTTTTTTAAGCATTTTTTATAACTATTAAAAAGCTTTTTTTACGTTTAAAATCGTTATTATAAAGCGCAATTAATTTGCGAAACTTTTAATATAACTTAACCGCGTATTACGGTAAAAAGTTCGAAAATAACTACGCCGACGTTTATTACGTAAACCGTAAATATATTTTAAATATTAAAAGCCGTAAACGGGGTAATTATAATAATTATAATAATTATAGTTATTATAGCGGTAATTTTAATAGTTATTATAATCGATTTTTTAACCCGTTACGAAATAACTTTATATTATAAAGCTATAATCGCTAAAATAACTTTTTTAACCGCTACGATAACCGTATACGCTTTTACTTTATATACCGAAAGCTTAATTACCGTACGTATAAATATACTTTAAAAAAGCAAAAGCGTATTTTTAGTAAATAATAAATACTTATAAAAATAAACGGGTTAATAATTTAATACTATATTTATTTTAATAAAATTAAGCTTAACGACGATAATACGTTTATTAGCGATTATTATAAACGCATTTTAGCGATTAAAGCATTTTTAAAAAACGAAAACTACGATATTAACGTATATATAATTGCGTATATAATTTCGTAAATATATAAATATTATTTAATTTGTAAAAACCCTTACGACGACGAATTAATTTATATATTTTAATTATACTTTATATTTATACGTTATAAAACTAAATAATATTAAAGCATTATATTTAATATAAACGCTGCGAAAGTTTTTACCGTTAGTAAGGCTTAGGCGCGTGCTTTATTTAATATTAACCTTAAAATAACTTTAAACCGTTTAATAAAAAAAAAAATTAAAATAAAGTTCGGAAATAACGATATTATCGTGTTTATTAGTATTTTAAAAGTTTTTACCGTTTTTAAAGATATTAATTTTTATATTATACTTTTAAAGACTTTATTTTTTTTATTTTTAAAAAATATAAACCGATTCGGTATTTATTTTAATAATATACGCGATTTATTACAATATAAAAACGGCAACTTTATTATTAAAGTCGTTAGGAAATAAAGCTATTTATGGTTTTATTTAAATAAAGCTAAAAAAATATTTATTAATATAACCGAAAATAAACTGCGAAATTTTTATTACCGCTTTGGTTACTTTTACGCCGTAAAGTTATACCGTTTATTAATCGTAATAAGCTATAACGACGTCGATTTTAAAGTTTTTAAATAAATAGGCAAAATATATACCGCTTACTAATTTTATAATATAACGTTTAAACGTTTTAAATTTATTTTAAAAAATAATATAAACTTTAATTATAAAGTTTTTGTTAATATTATATACTTAAACGGTAAAGCTGTTTTTTATTTTATCGATATCGTAACTTTTTTTTAAAACGTTGCGTTTTTATTTTTTATACCTGCTAAAAATATATAAAAAACCCTCCGAAAGGTCTAAATTAATACTTATATCGGCCTTTTAAACGTTTTTACGTATAACGTAAAAACTAACTTTATTTTACGAAAATTCCGTAATAAAGCTTATATTATAGGTATTATAATTAAAAAAATACTAATAAAAGCTTATTAAAATATAGGCAAATTAAAGCAAGCTTATAAACCTTTTCGACGTATATAAAAAATTATTAATATTAAATTATAAACCGTTTATAGCCTTAAAGCTATATTATAAATAGTTATAAAAGCCGTTAATAGTATTGCTAGCTTTAACGGCTTAGTTTTAACCTTTTTAGTTTTTAACGCTTATTTATATATAAATTACGATTTATTACTTATTTTTATTACGTTATAACGTATAAAAGCCTTTAATTTAGTTATAAAAACATTAAAGACTATTAAAGTAATAAAGCAAATCTATAATGTTTTAAATATATATAATAGTTTAAACGTTATAAATACTTTAGCGCTTTTTATAAATTATAAAGTGCGTGTTTATAAAAAAAGTAAAAAATAAACGGGATTATATAAATTACTAAATATCGACGGCTACGATTTTATTATTAATATTAACGGCTTTATAAAGTTTAGGTTTATATACGTTAAGCTTTTTTATTATAAAAACTAGGAAAAAGAAATACTCGATATTTTTAACAACGAGCGTATTACGTACGATTATAATTTTTACGACGACGACCTTTTATATTTATTTAAGCTTATTAAATAAATAAACCTACTTTAGCCGCGTAACCCGTACTATATAGCTTTAAAATGCGGCCGCGAACGTTTTAAAAGCAGTAAAAACAAGCTTAAAATCCCGAGTTTTATTAATTATCGGGAGTTTATAGATTTAAAAGCTTTTATAGTTTAAAAACGTTTTAGTAACGATATTAAAATTATAATTACCGTTAAAAAAAAAGTAGCAATCGAGCTATTACGTCGTTATTGCGACGAAAAAACTATTATAGTATTTAATAACTTTTTTAAAGCTAACGACGTTCTTAAATTAAAAGGACTTTTAAAAAACGGCGTATTATAGATTATTTTATACGATTTTAAAGTTTATGGCGGATTTTGTATTTTTAAATCCCGAGTTATATACGAAATTAAAATAAATAAAAACAATAAACTATATAAAAAAAGCCGTTTTATTATTTAAAAATATAACGATATTAAAAAATAAAAAATATTAATATAGTTTTTTACTATTTAGCGCGTATTTTAACGTTTATTAAATACGCTCGCTTTTATTTTTAATAAAGGCATTAAGAGTGCAAATAGCATTTTAAAATATTACCTAAGTATATATATAATTTAAAGACGCTTTAATAAAGCGTATTTACGTACGCCTTTTTAAAAAGTTAAAGTTTCGGTATTTTAAAGGCTTTATTATAAAAGTCGTAAAGCCTTTATACGGCATTGCCGAAATAGAACTATTTTAGTAAATAACGTACTATAATTACTATATAAAAACCTTAAAAATAACGATTTTTAAACATAACCCGTATTTATTTATTACCGATCTCGAGCGTATTAACGGTAATAACTTCGTTATTATTAGCTTTTAAACTAATAATACGTATTAATTAATAATATTTTTTTTTGCTTAAAAAAAGCAGAACGTTTTATACTTTAATTTAAAGCTTAATACTATTTTTACAACTTTTTAAGCATTTAATTTTAACGGATATTACGTTATATTCCGTAATAATAACTCTATTTACGTATAACAAAAAGGTTAAAGCAAAAAGTTATTTTTTATTATCGCTATTAATAACGACCGTTATAAAAAATACGTTAAATAACGTGCCCGTAGCGCGTATTTAGTAAATATTTATTAACTTAAAGCAAGCTTTGATTTTTTCCGTATCGTATAGATTACGGCGTTTAAAAAAAATGATTATAAAGCCTTAAACGAGCGATTATAATAGTAAATAAACAATTTAACTCGTAAACTCGTTTACGTTAATTTTAACCTAAATAATTTAAAGATATTTATTTACGTCGATATTTTGTTTATTAATAATAAAGATTTTAGTTTTTAAATAGGTTATATTATTATTTTAATAAACGAGCATTTTATTATATATTATATATAGCATTTTGCTATTAAGTTAATAAGCAATATTATTTACTAGTTTTCGATTAAATGCAAAAAAGTTACGAAATTAATTCTCGCGTTTAAAATATACGAAATAGTATACGGATTTAATATAAAGTATTATATAACTGCTATTATTAATTAAGTTATAAAAGCGATTAATTACGTACGTAAAAATAAAACGTATATAACGGATATTTTTATCGTAATATATACCGATTTATATTTTTTATACGAAGCTATTATTAAACTAGGTATTACTGCTAAAAAACGCTTTATAATAAATATTATAGCTTTTCGAAAATCGTACGAAAAAGGCGAAATTAACAAAATGCGATAAATTAACGGGGATAATAACCCCGTTAATATTATAACTAAAACTACGTTTAATAAAGCATTTAAGAAACTTATAAATAATAATAAAATTATTATTAAAGTTAAAGGATTAATCGAGCGAAAAAAATTAACGAAATAATAATAACAACCGAAACCGAATATAGTATTTTCGCTATTAATTCGGTTTTAAAAATAATAGCGGAAATAGCGTTTTTAAAGTTTATATACCTAAAATATTATAACATTCCGTATAATATAAATATAAAAGCAAAAAAAACTAATAAAAATACGTTAGTATTATTTTATATATATATATAAAATATAAAGCAATATAATAGCATAAAGCCATATATTGTTATATTAAATAATCGGCGGTAGCTTTATATACTAAAATAAAAAAGCTATTAATATTAATACGTACTATAGTACGCTAAATACGCTAGCTAGTTAGTATACGAAGCCACTACCTACGGTAGTAAGACTATTAGTTGCGAAATAGCTGTTAATTATATAATATACCGCCTTACTAGTTTAGAGTAGATAGCTACCTACGGAGACCGCTTTTGCGCTCTCTTATTAATTAATAATCATTAACCAGAATCTGTATCTACGTAACACAAGCAACGTACCGTACGGTAATAAGTTGACCTAACAAAAAAGCTATTAAAATATATAAAAATATAATAGCATTTATAATAGTTTAAGTAATAATTAATACGATATTATAAAAATACTAGCTAATTATCGCTAAAATAGCTTATTATATTATAATACGACAAATTAGCGGGCAATTAAATATAATATTATATAAAAAATAATACGGGCAAAAACCCGTTTATAAATATATAGTACCCGTAGGCTTTAAAAGATAATATTTCGAGCTTAATAAAAAAAAACGTGTTTAAATCGAAAACACTACTTTATAAAATGCTAAAATATTAGAACTAAAGCTTATATAACTATATAATTTTATTCGATAGTAATAAAGTTATAAACGTTAATAATATGATGTTTTTTTTAAAAAATACTTTATTTAAAATTAAAATAACCGCTAAAAGAGCTTGATAATCGAAAACAAGTTCGATAAAGCTTAAAAAAAGAAATAATTACTATTTACCCCGTTAAAACTATTTTATTAAAAAAGGTAATTATATTAAAACAACTAAATAAAAACGATATTATTATAATCGAAAACAAACATTATTTAATATTTAAACGATGTGAGAATATGCTGAAAACAGTATATTCATCAATAAAGAGAGACGAAAACGGCTAATTTACTTAGATATGTACGAAAACAGTGTATATAATAAACAAAGAGGTTTAGTTATATATATGTGGGATAAATGGGTAGTAAATAGCCTTTAGAGTTATTACTTATTATTAATATATCATTTTACCCCTATTACACTTATTTTACTTTAGTAACAATTACCCCTATTTTTATGCTTTATTATAACCTTTAAAAGGTTATAAGCCCGGATATAAAAGTAAATCTTACTATATATACTGCTTAAATATATACACTATTTAGTTAATTATTAAAATTATTAATTGGTAAAGGGGTAAAAAAACAGCTTTAAAGTTAATACTTATATAATAATATTTACACCGACTAAAAACACACTATATTATTACCTTGTTTTAATAATTATTAAACCTATTTTATTAAAGTGCGAAAAAAAGCCTTTAGCCAATTAAAAAACGTAAAAAACCTTATTTTAACGTTATTTAAACCTAAAGCCAATCTTAAATTAGCAATCACTACTAACCTATTTAGTAAAACATAGTAACCTGTTTATTTGCGTAAACTAACGATTATTGCGCCTTTTTTATTTAAAAAAAGATTTAGCCATTTAACCAATTAAAAAACGTAAAAAACCTTATTTTAACATTAATTAATTTGTTAAAATTATTAATATAAACTACCGGCTATACTACTTACGACACACTTATTTAACTCGATTAATATAAATCGTATAACACTATATCCGATACTATTTTAAAAAGGATTTTTTGCTTTTTACAATAAAATAACTACTTATAAAGAGACTAGCTTTTTAAAGTTATTTAAAAGCAAAAACTACTAAATATAGTTTATAAAGGCAAAATTTTTTTTTACGGATAAAGATTATATTAAAGCTATATAAAATAACCGGGTTAACGTAACTATAAACCAAAAAGCACTTAGTTTTATACGGCTTATATGCAAAAACGGTTTTTTTTTATCATTAAAAGGGGTATAATCGGCTAAAAAAGCTTAGAAAAAGCTTAAAAACTTATATAATAAACGGGGCTTTATTACTAAATACTTAATTTTAAAAAAGCTATTTAATATTACTTTTAATAACTTCGAAAATATAAAGACTTATTTAAATAAAGTTACCGAATTAGTTAATGATCTAAGAAATAAAGAGATTTATTTACTAAAATAAGTCGTTATATCGTAGATTTTGAACAGCTTAGGAAACGAATATAAAGGTTTTATTTCTAGCATTATTTAAAACCTACAAAAAGATTTTAATGCTTATTCGACTAAATCTTTATTCTCGAATCTTATAAATGCATTTAAAGATAAAAAAGATTTAGTTATATATTTATAAAATAAAAAAAAATAAAAAAAGGTCGTAAGATGCAATAACTGCTATATTAAAAGGCATATATAAAAGAATTACTAGTTTTTCCATACTAACAAGGCTCTAAAAAATTAGAAAAATAAAGGGAGAGTATAAAAGGCTTTTAAAAAAACTACTATAATAAAGTACTAAAGACAACCTTTAAAAAAAGAAACCTTTATCGAAATAGAAAACGAAGATAAGCAAAAAGAAACTGAAAAAGTTAATGTTATTTCGGAAAATCTTAGCGATTTTAACCTCGATTTCGAAGATATAAAGGTAAATAACCCTTATAATTATATATTAACTTTTAAAGAATATATAACTAATAGTAATTTAAATGATATAAAGGACTCGTTTTTTTAAATTATTATATAGATTTATTATAAATAGTGCTGTAATAGTAAACGTATATTATAATAAAGAGTTATTTTTTACTTTAAAACAAATTAATATAAGTGTTAATTGGGGTGAAGCAAAGTCTATTACTGTGAAAAAAATAGGGGATATTTTGATATAAAATCCCTATACTAAGAAATATCTCCTTATAACAAACGCTTTTTATATACTTTTTATTGGCTTAAATATAATAAACGTAAAGAAACATAAGGAATTTGAATTTGTATTTAAAGGGGACCTAGCCGTTATGTATGATAAAGGTAAGGATATCTTACTTAAAGCAACTTTTTTAAAAGGGTTATATTAAGTTAAAACAACACTTTTGAAGAACAAGGAATATATAAATATAATAAATACTTTCGAAAAAAAACTAATAAATAACCTATATAAATGGCATATAAAACTAGGCCATATATTATATAAAGCCGTTATTAAGTACGTGAAAAGTAGAGATATTTATATAAATTAAAAAAAGATTCGGGACTTTGTGCTTAATCCTTATAATATATGCTTATAGGTAAAAAGCCTGACTTTAATAAATAAAGTCTTTATAAATAAAAAGGATATAAATATACTAAAAAGAATATATAATAATTTAAGTGGAAAACTCCCTTTAATATATAATAGGTTTAAATACTATATTACTTTTTTCGATAAAAAAACTCGATATTTAAATATAAAGCTGCTTAAAATAAAGGATAAAGCATATTAAGCTTTTATTAAATTTAAAAAGCAAGCTAAAAATATAAATAATAAAAGAATTAAAGAGTTCTTTATTAATAACGGCATTAAATATGTGAATAAGAGATTTAAGATTACTTTAAATAATTACGGAATAACATATTAAAACAGTCTACCGTATATAAAAGAACCTAATAGGTTAATAGAAAAAGTGAATCTTATATTATTTAACCTCGTAAGGTGTTTTTTTTTAACCGTAAACCTATTTATATAATTATAGGGGGAAGCCTTAATTATAGCAGTATAAATATATAATATAAAGCTATATAAAGGAATAAATAATAAGACTTTTTATAAGCTATACTATAAAATAAAGCTATTAAATAAATTTAAAACGTAGGGAAGTATAGTTTTTTATAAAAACCTTATTTATAAAAAAAAGCTTAAAGTTAAAAACTATAAAGGGGTACTTATAGGCTTTAGATCTAACTATAATTACTATAAAGTTTTCGATATATATATAAAGAAAACTATTTAGGTAAAAGATATATAAATACTTAAAAATAAGTTTATAAAAAAACTACTTAAAACGGTATATTAAGATAAAAATAATATAAAAAACGTTTTTAACAGTAAATTTAATAGTAAACTTAACGAAAAACCTTTATATAAAGGATATAAAGTCGAAATATATAATAACGACGGAAACGATATATAAAACTTTATAAAATTCCTAAAAAACGAAGAAATATATATAATTAAAAATACTACTTTAGTAAATATACTTTATATATCGAATAAAATTAAATATAACTATATATTTATAACATTAACTTTTAAGCCAAATAGCTATAAAGAAGTAATAAAAAGTGCTTATAAGTATAAATAAAAACGTGCTTTAGTAAATAAAATAAGCGAGTTAGTTAACTAAAAAGTATATTCGATAACTAAATTACTAAAAGGTAAAAAGGCTATTAAAAGCAAATAGGTATATAAATAAAAAACTATTATAAATAAAACCTTTATAAAAAATAACTAAATAATGAATAAAGGCAAAACTATACGTTTTAAAGCAAAATATATAGCATAAAGGTTTAATTAATAACAAAGTGTTAACTATTTAAAAACTTTCTTTATTACTTATAAACTAGAGAGTTAGTATTTTATATTAATAATAGCCGTAAATAAAGGATAGGCCATTATATAATAGGACGTAAAGAACGCCTTTCTATATGTATATATCGATTGTGAAATATATATTCAATTACTAAAAGGCTTTTATAAAGGCAACGAATATAAAAATAAAGTAGTAAGACTTTATAAAGCCCTATATGGCTTAAAACAAGCCTTAAGACTATAGTATAAGTATATAACCAATATATTGAAAAAACACGGCTTTACTATATTACTTTTTAATATAAAAATATTTATACACCTTAAACTTTAGATTATTATAGCCTGTTATATAGATAATATAATAACTACGGCCTTTAATAAAAAAGTGATATATATACTTATAAATAAACTTTATAAAAATATAAAACTAGAAAAGCAAGAAGAAGTAACCTTTTTTTTAAATAACGATATAAAGATAAATTAAATAAAAAAAACGATATTTATAAGTTAAAAAAGATATATTACAAAACTTATAAGCAAGTTTAATAAAAGCCCCCTTTTAAGACTAAAAGACCTACTAAGAATATTTGGAATAAAGCTAAAGAAAAACGGAAAACAGGCTTTAAAAAGTAATATATTAATATATTAGAAAGAGATAGGCTTTTTATTATATACTTTATTAAAAACAAGACCGGATATAGCGTTTTTAATATATTATTTAGTACGCTTTATAGTTAATCCAGGTTAAAAACACTTTAACGAGCTATAATATATATAGGAATACTTAATAAAATACCCTAATCTTCGACTTATTTATAACTATAAAAGGGATAATCTCTTTATAAAGGGATATTTAAATACTAACTAGGGTAACGACTTAAACGATAAAAAGTTAACTTTAGGATATATATTCAGTGTCTTAGGAGATATACATACAAATAACCCTATAAGTTAGAGTTTTTAGCTTTAAAAGTCTATTGCTTTAAGCAGTTATAAAGCTAAATATATGGCTTTAAGAGAGGCAACTAAGGAAGGTATATATATAGCTAATATATTTAACACGTTAAATAATACGTTAAATTTAGGATATAAAAATACTATACCCTTTATATTTACGAATAGCGACTTAGCTAAAAAATTAGCTAAAAATCCTAAATTCTATAAAAAAACAAAGCATATAAATATAGCTTATTACTATATAAAAAATGCTATAAAAAAAAACAAATAAATATATAGCATATACTAGCTAAATACTAATTAGCAGATATATTAACTAAGAACGTTTCGAAAGTTTTATTTAAAGATTTTATTACGTTAAGCGGTCTTTAATAAAGGTTTTTATTAGTAAAAAAGTGTTTTTCCTTTTATATAAAGGTTAAAAGGAATTAGTTTTCTCCTTTTAAATAGCTAATTTATACATTATATAAGTATAAATTAAAGGGGGATGTAAGAATATGCTAAAAACAGTATATTCATTAACAAAGAGAAACGAAAACGGCTAATTTACTCAAATATGTACGAAAGCAGTGTATATAATAGACAAAAAGGTCTAGTTATATATATATGGGATAGATAGGTAGTAAATAGCCTTTGGAGTCATTACTTATTATTAATATATCACTTTACCCCTATTACACTTATCTCACTTTAGTGACAATTACCCCTATTTTCATGCTCTATCATAACCTCTAAAAAACGACGTAAATAGCTTAAATTATTTACGGGCGATATCGATAATAGTTTTAATAGTAAAAACATTACGACTAAATCTAATATAAAAAATAATAACAATAATTTAAATAACCTAAATAGACCTAACTATATACTATTAGCTTTTAGTTATAGCAATTATAGCGGATCGAGCGATAATAGTAATTATTTAATACCGCATAAAGGCTTAGATATATTACCGGCTAAAAATAATAAAAACAGCATAATAAGTAATAATAAAAGTTTAAAAACGATTTATTTTAAAATCGAAATTATTAAAAAAAACGATAAAAAACCTATATTTTAATTTTAAAACGATCGAATCTGCTTTATTACCTATAAATATTAATTATTTGCCTTTTATTTCCTTACTACAATATTAAATACAGCTTTTATTATTACTAAAAATACCGAATTAAAGAATTATAAAACGGCTAAACGCAGTATTTACTAAAGCGAATAATAAAGGGTTATAGAAATAAAATATACGTTAATTATTAATAATATAACTTAAAAAATAATACTAAAACTACTTAATATTAAAGTATTTACTAGGAAATAGGTTTATAAACTTAAAAAAGATAAATTTAATAATATCGCAAGATATAAAACTAAATAAATCGTTAAAGGTTTTAAGCAATAAAGCGGAATAAACTATTACGAAACTTTTACGTTAATCGTTAAACTAATAAGCTATAAGATATTATTTGCGATTATTGCTACCTAGTTACGATGAGGGCTGTTATGAAGACAGGGCTCCAGAGTTGACTCAATACGTGTGAAAATAATAAAGTAAAGAAAGGAAGCCTAGGCCTGGTAGGGTGCCAGGTGGGCTGCAGTACTTATAGTGCGTCCCTTATTTAATCTGCTATCTAATCGTACAAGCTACTTAATAGTACTAGGTAAGATCGGTAAATACCGTAACTACCCCTACGCGGATATAGCACCAAGTCCCAAAGTGCTGTTAGTTAATTAGGCTTAAAAACGCGATTCCTAAGCTTTTTAGCATATTAGCCTTAAACAATATAGGTTAGCTATTCGAACCGTATTAGTACCAGGTTATCTTTTTTGCTATTTTTATCTATTTAGCTAAGTTCTTTATTAATTACGTTAAACTTTAACTATCTATCCATCCGTCCGTTATAGCCTACAGTGCTAAAATATTTATCGTAACTATTATAACTTCTATTAAATATACCAGCTGTTCGAAAGTATTAAAAACGTCGTTAATAACCTTATCAACTGTCTTAACAGCTATAATAACAGGTCTTTAAACTATAGCTAATATATCGTAAGTATTAACCTACCGG
The DNA here is from genome assembly GCA_022578705.1 of Xylariaceae sp. FL1019. NCBI lineage: Eukaryota > Fungi > Ascomycota > Sordariomycetes > Xylariales > Xylariaceae > Xylariaceae sp. FL1019. The sequence continues at coordinate 835,640 of MU391940.1, read as the reverse complement.
TATTAAATAACTATTTAAGTTCTTAAAATACGTCGGAATCGGGTAAAAATAAATAAAGGATCGAAGTTACTAGTAAATTAAATAAACTTTGACTTAATTGTAATAACGAAGTAATTAAAAGCATAAGGTTACCAGAATAACTGTTAACGGCCTAGCTTTAATAATAAAAGTAGGTAGGTAAATAGCGTAGCATTAGTAATCTTATTAGCGCTAATATGCTACTTAATTATCAAGTAGTACTAAAGGCTCTAAATCGCCGTCGACGCTAGATTTAATAATTCTTAAAATAACCGAAAGCTTTAATAAAATCGAGGTCGGTTTTTTATTAAATGCTAACGGGTTAAACGTACTACGTAAAGGGTACTAACGACGTTAAATATAGCTATTAAATAGCTAACGGTTTCGAAAAGGTCGAAGTCAATATTTAAAATGGTAATAAAAGTAACCGCTTTAAGTATTATATATAGTAACGGCGTGCCTAGAGGTTTAAAAGTAGTAATAACGGGCTACTAGCGTGCCTAGTGCGTTACTTTAAAACATTAAGTTCAAGTTATTATGCCTATAGCGTTAATTATAAGGCTTTTTCCTTTAGCCTAACCTCGTTAAGGCTTATAAATGCCTTACGGTAAGGGCTTACGAAAAGGGGTAAAAGGACGTGCTTAACCTCGTTAAAGCTTTGTAAGTGCCTCGGTAAGAAGGCTTTAAAAAAGTAGTGCCTTCCTAGAAAGTCTTTAAAAAGGCCTAGTTTTTATATCGCCAAAGTTTCTTAAAGTGCTTAAAAATACAGTGATTTAAAGGCTTTAAAACGTACTAAAAAAACGGAAAGTGCCTACATGCCTAAAGGTGCTATAAGGCTTTAAAAACTAATGACTAATAACTAAAAGTGCCTAACGGGTTAGGGCTTACTTAAATGCTTACGGGTACGGTAACCTTGCCAAGGCTTCGTAAAAAAAATAGTGCCTAGATAAAGCCGTATAAGTCGTCGTAGACCGCGCGTAATACTAGGACTTCTAAAACTTATACTAGAAACAAAAATAACGATAGCCTTACTGGTACTAAGACTAAAAGACCTTATTATAGTTATAATAAAGGCTGTTATAAAGACAGGGCTCTAGAGTTAACTTAATACGTGTAAAAATAATAAGGTGAAAAAGGGAAGCCTAGGCCTGGTAGGGTGCTAGGTGGGCTGTAGCACTTATAGTGCGTCCTTTATTTAATCTGCTATCTAATCGTATAGGCTATTTAGTAGTACCAGGTAGGATCGGTAAATACCGTAATTTACCCTAAATTTTAAAATTTATTAAATAGATATAAAAACGGCTTTTTTATATAAAAAAATCGCAGAAAATATATATATAAAATAACTTCCGGAGTTTATAAATAAAAACGAAAAGGGCTAAGTTTATAAGCTTAAAAAAGCTTTATACGGCTTAAAATAAGCACTAAAAGTATAGTACGAAATATTGTCGACATTTTTTTAACGCCTTAAATTTAGCAGCTTTAACTTAAATATTGGAGTTTTTGCAAAAAATAACTATTATATCGCTATATGTATCAATAATCTTTTAATAATAGATCTTAATTTATAAAAAATTAAAGCTATTAAATAATTTTTTAATAAAAAATTTTAAATAACCGATTTAAAGCCTGTAAAATTCTATTTAAATATAGTAATAAAAAAAAACAAAAACATACGTATATTATATTTGTTATAACGGGCGTATTTCGAAAAGATTTTAAAAAAATTTAATTTTTAAGATCTAAATTAACTAATATACGAAAAAACAAAACCGACTAATACTTTTTATACGACTAAAATTAAAGCCTTTAAAAAAGATTTTAAACCTAACTTAATCGAAGTTAAATAGTATTAAAAAGCAATAAGCTTTTTAATATATATTATACTAAAAACTAAACTAAATATAATATATATAGTTTTTAAATATAGTAAATATATAGCAAAGCCTAATGCTTTTTATATTAAAACTATTAAATAAATCTTTTGCTATTTAATAACTACTATCGATTTAAAGCTATATTATAAAAGGGAATAAATCGATTTAAAAGGCTATATTAATATAAATTCAAGTAGTTGCAAAAAAACTAGTCGCTTTATTTTAAACTACGTTTTTAATTTAAATAGTAATATAATTAATTAAAGCTCGAAACGTTAACTAATAGTTTTTTTATTATTTTTTAAGTTAAAACAAAAAAAATAAACTTAAACTATTAAAAAAGCTATTTAAATTAAAAAACTGCTATTTAAGCTTAATGCAATAAAAAAAGAATACTTACGATTATTTACGGTAATAATTAAAATGCTATTTCGGTTGTTTATAATTTACCGCTATATAATAAAGCGAAGCATATTATAATATAAAATCGATAATATATATAGCAAATTGCTACTAGCGAAATTAAATTTTAATATATACTAACCTAAAAATAAATAACCGACGGCTTAACGAAGCCTTTATTACAACCGGCTTTTAAAAAATTTAGAAAAATATTAGGCCTAAAGTAAAAAAGGCTAACGAAGCTAAATAGTTTATATATAAAGCTATTATTATTTTTTTTGCCCGAAAACTTTTAATAAATAAAACCTAATAATAATATTCCGCGAAAACTCTATTATAATATATCTTTATAATATAAAATAATATTTATTTTATTTTTTAAAAGCAAAGCTTTAAAATAAGCTATTAATTAGTTAATATAATTAATAATAAAACTTATAATTTTAAAACATAAAACATTATAGCTTTAAAAGCTATTTTTTAGACTTATTAGCAATAAATTTTATAAAAAAACCTTAATCGTATTTTCCGTATACTAATATATTTTAATATAATCGGCTTAAAATCAAAACGTTATTTTAATTAATTTAACGCCGGATTAATACTAAAATCTCGACCTATAAAAAGCTATTTTAAACTTATTATTCCGTCGAATAATATTAAGCCTTATATATATTTACGTATTATTTTTTTTATTAAAACATATTAACGGGCTAAAATTTTTAAGCATTACGGTAAAAAATAATACGTTAATATTACTATATAAAACATATTTAAAAAGTTTTAAATAACCTTAAAACCCGGGAAAAAATCCGTTATTAGGTTATTTGCCTATTTTATAGCCGGTATTTCGATAGGCTTAAATATAAATACAAAAATATAGCATATAATATTACTATTAATATTAAAAAAAAATAGCAAAAATAGGAAATATATAGTGTTTTAAAATTATAACCTTTACGGAAATATATTAAAAAATATAAAAATAAAAAATATATTATAAAGTTTTTAAAAAAAGGTCTATAATTATTTTCTATCAAAGTTTAAATTTTAAACGGTTTAATATAACGTAAATTAAAAGTTTAGCGGTTAAAAAAAATATATCCGCTTTTTTATAAAAAGAATTTATATTTAATACGATTTAAGTAATATATATTATTTAAACCCGACAAATTTTAAATTATATAAATATATTTAGCTTAAATTATAATAAAGGCCGTAAAAAAAAAGTATTTAAGTACCGGCTAAAAAAAAATATAATTTTAAATATATTAAGCGAAAATTTAAGCCTTTATAAAAAAAAAATTATAAAAAGCATTAATATTAACCGAATTTTTTAAAACGGGACGCTTAAAAAATAATAGCCCTAATAGATTTTACGCTATATAAAACCTATAAAAAAAACCATACTATAAATTCGTATAAACGTATTCGAGTTATTATCGTTTTTATTTAAAAGAAATAGTGCTTTAAAACTACGTTTTAAGGATTTTCGGATATAATAATGCTAATAATATTAAGTCTTTTATAAAAGATCTTAATAGAACATAGTTTTAAAAGGAGTTTTATTTAAAGGGAGTTTATTTATAATTAAATATTAAAACATGAGGCCCCGTTAGGCGGTGCTAGGTCCCAAATTTTAAGGCCTATAGCATTTTTTTTAGCTACTATAGCTATATTCTAGCTAAGCTTTACAGCGATAATAAGGCCTATAGTAATAAGGCCTTGCAGTAACTCTAGCATTTCTAGCACCTATAGTACCTCTAATACCTTTTTATAGCTACACTTTAGCTATACCGGGACCGCTAAGGCTTCCGTGCGCGGTTCGGTACGCTACCGCGCACTTTACCGCGCTTTGCGGCTTCAGGGTCCCTTAATTAATTAAGCTATATATTTATAGTGCTTAAGCTATTACTAAATGGCTTCCGTACGCGCTTCGGTTCGCTGCCGCTTACTTTAGCGCGCCCTGCGGCCCCCTAGGCTTTTAACTAAGCTATATATTTATAGTGCATAAACTACTGCCAAGTGGCCTCCGTACGCGTTTCGGTTCGCTGCCGCTTACCTTAGCGCACTTTGCGGCCCTTTAAGCTTGTTTATAGCTAACGTAGCTAACGTGGCTAGAGGTGCTAAAAATGCTGCAGGCCTTATCGTTGTAAAGCTGTTATTACTGCAGGCCTTATTACTGTAAGGCCTTATCGCTGCGTTACGTGCTTTTTTGTTATAGGCCTTATCGCTTTAGGGCTTGTTATTGCTGCAGGGTCTATTATTACTATAGGGCTATTATCGCTGCAGGGCCTGTTATCGCTGTAGGGCCTATTATCGCTGCAGGGCCTGTCATCACTATAGGGTTTTATCGCTGCGTTACGTGCCTCCTAGCTGCAGGGCTGTTATCGCTGCAGGGCTGTTATCGCTGCAAGGCTGTTATCGCTGCAGGGCTGTTATCGCTGCAGGGCTGTTATCGCTGCAGGGCTGTTATCGCTACAGGGCTATTATCGCTATAACGCCTTATCGCTGCAAGGCCTGTCATCGCTCCAAGGCTGTTATCGCTACGTCATGTGCTTCCTCGCTGCAGGCCTATCGCTGCAGCTAATTAAAAGCCAGCATTCCCAGGCCAGAAAAAAAAACGACCTATATTGCAGCATTTGCCCTACTTATCCTGCTTGTCTGAAAAACTTTTTAACTTATATTGTTTTCGACCGCTTAAAAGGCTTAAAAACGACTAGGGGGTCTTGCTACGCTAGCTGTATTAGGCTTAACCCCCCGTAATTGCGGCCCTTTAATTGGCTGCACCCACTCTGACTTGCAAACTCCTTAACCCCATATCGTTTTTACGATTAGATCTAAACAAAGACCCCAAATTAAAATTTGGGCAATTAAAATTTGGGCATATATATAAATCGAAAAAAAGTGTTAAATATAGGGTATAAAATACGCTCTATATATGGTTTAGCACATTTTAAGTATATATATAATATGGGCTTCGTCCCCTTTAACGTAAGACTAGATTCTTTTCTAATCTATGGGATTATACCGTATTAATCTTGACAAGTTCGTGCCTTTGGAAGGGAACAGTCGCGGGTTTTCAAGGCATAACTGGCAGTGGTGATCTGAGAGATCTAGCAATCAATCAGACGATTTACGAAATGCATACCGACGCGAACACTGATGCTCATCCCTGGTCCCTGTGGACTTTCATTGTACTTACACTTATTCTCAGCGTCTTGACGTTAGTTCTACTTCCAGTCACAATGAAATGGTTGGAGTCGAATAACAAGAAGGAAAAGCCCCATAACGTCCCCTCCTCGTCTTAAGCAGCCGTAGCAAAGGGTCCAGGCGCTTGAAACCACTGGTTGCTTGTGAATAAAGAAAGTTTTGGTTTTTTATAGAGATAGAGTACAGCAGAAGAGACTAGCTGACGCAATTTAAATTGTGCAACTTTATATCCTAATGTTAAAGTCGCCGGTCAAGAAACTCAGATCTCTTCATATTACGGCTCGAACGCTGACTGCACTGTGTGTAACATGGCAACATATGTCCATCATAACACACTGCTCAGGTGACCATTTAAAAGCAGGCTCTAAGGCGAGGCTTAAATGTGTCACGAGGCTATGAAATATATGTACCTCGCCTCAACAATTTTGAAATGAGTCAGTGCAAATATCAGGATGAATGGAGCAGAAGGGAAATGTGGAGGCTAGGCACATTGCTTGACAGTAGTACCAGAGAAATTTTGGACCACATCCTCCGAGGCTACAAAAAGTACTGGCGAACTCACATAAGGAGATGCGAGGACTATACCTTGGTTCAACCCTGGTCAATGGGTGACACGCATGTTTTCATCACTCACGGTGACAGCCTTCGTCATATTTGCCTATCTTGAGTAACATGGTGGTTAATCGACACGCCACATGCGCAGCGTCTTGCATCCACCCCCATCGATCGGATACTATAGCGTATCACAGATCAACTTATTACTCCGAATGTGCCATGAATGAAGTGTATATATTATGCGTTAGGACTTCCAGTTGCGTTCGTATCCCTCCCAGATCCATGTCCTCAGAACAACCTTCATGAGAGAAAAGTTGATCAGTTTATTAAAGTCCTTGATCTAACCAAATTCGATTTGGAAACGAAGCTTCGAGGCTTTTCCCATACGGCCATTTCCTTATCTCCTGAGCCTCATCACAGATTAGGACAAAATGGCGAGTTCGAATGATCAAGAGAACACTATTTATCGTACTTTATGTTTTTATGCGCCGCCGAACGACGGCGCTGATCCGCAGTACTTCGCCGAGACAGCGACAGTGCCGGGCAAACGGAACTACCCCCATGACAGAGCTGTGGTCCCGATTACAGACATTCGGGGTCAAGAAGACAGCTTTGCGCTAGATCAGCATTCATTTGCCGCTCTGCCTGGAGCATTTACCCTAGCTGTCGACTTCAATAATGTTGAAGACATCGTCGGGAAGTATCTACCATGGCTAGAACACTTCCTCGTTGGATTTATCCCCAACGCAGCACACGCCAAAGTGTTCGACTACAAACTAAGGAAAGCGTCCGCAATGAAGACAGCGAACCGACAAGTTCATAAAATTCACATAGACCAGTCCCCTGCAGGTGCATTTGGACGTGTCCGTCGCCACCTGTCAGATGAGCACAGAGAAGCTATCGAGAACGGCGAAGCAGATTTTCGGATAGTGAACGTATGGAAGCCCCTATTTAACCAGGTCTCGGACCATCCCTTGGCTTTTGCTGAGTTCCGCTCCCTCCAAACCGATGACCTTGTACCCGTCCGTCAGATCTACGCAGATTACGTTGGGGAGACATTGGCGGTTCGGTTCCGCGAGGGCCAGGTTTTCCGGTACTGGAGCGGCATGACGCCAAGCGATATGCTACTTCTACAATGTTTCGACAGCCAAGAGCAGCCACAAGAGGTTGTGGTCTCCGGGGCGTTGAGGCATTGTCAGTGTGCGCATGGGTGCTTTCGACTGTTGGAAGAAGATGAGCCATGCACGCGAGAAAGCATCGAGGTTCGTTGCTTAGTCGTCATGGACAAGCCTCGTGATGTAGAGGAAGCTCATGCTGTTTAGCGGACGAGCATGTGAAAAGGTGACAACGTGACAAGAGGTTATTCCTTCTGTTCTGTAGATTTTTGTAGATTTGCTTGTCCGGTCTCCATTCTGCGAAAAGTTCGCGTAGGGAGTACTGTTGATAACAGCATGTTATATCAACCAAACCATAGTACCTGACATTTCTTTTGGTCATATGCCTCGCCGCTCATGATACCTTGAACAAAGCTCTCACCAACGATCCGTCGTGGCTCGCCAGGACGGGTGACTAGAGGTGCTCGACCGCCCTGTAGCACCGCTATCTCATCGCCAAGTTGCGTCTCAGGCGGCCCCAAGCCAAAATACCCAGTCTCAGTGATAAAAAAACGTCTCTTTTTCGTAAAGCTGATCCAAGCGAAAAACTGCCCGTACTGAACATCTCTCTGGACAGCCCATCTTACTAGAATAGTGACGTAGAATCCTATTAGAATTAGGGATCCCGCCCAGTGTCCCACGAGTGTTACTAAGCCGCTAAGCTGACTCAACATGCCTGCGACTTTCTCGCGGATCTTGCGCTCTTCAGGTGACTCAACCAGGTTTCCTGCACCCATTACGATTGTTTGTGCATACACTGTCTTCCAAAATGCCGCAGAAATGGTTTGATTCGTGCTATGCGCATAGTAGCCTCTTGGTCTGGTAGCTGTTACTGTCTCGTCGCTGTCATATTCGCGGCACATTCTTTGACAGTCGAGGAAAAACCAGCTGAAGTGCATGGCGTTCTCGATCGAAACGATCACATTCCGCACAAATGACCCTTCGCGTTCGATTTTGCTAACAACACTCACTTTGATCACAGAATCCAATACGAATCCTTGAACACTCAACATGCCCCCTTCGACTACCGCCTGGCAGGGTTGAGAACCGCCTGCCAAGTACTGCCCACAGCCGAACCACGCCCATGCTTCGGGGAGATCGTTATAGTTTTGGTAGTCGACGGCCCACGATGGGATGCCTCGTGTAGTCTCAGCTTTGCAGCCTCTGCTTATGGCGAGAATTCGCAAGTTTCCGGTTTGCCTCAAATACGTAGCGGTAAAGTCTGTGAACGTTTCATCGTCGCTCTTCGCACTGTAAGTATGAAGCTATCAGATTCTGCGATCCGCGGATTTTGCAATCCCCTTTCTTATGAGCAAGAGTACAGAGCCGAGTTAGGAGACCGTGATAGCGTGTTTCCAAGCGCGAGTTCCTCCTTTTACGTGGGAGGAACAATCAGTACATACTAGTTTACGTCGATGACGACGTCCTTGCCCTCAGTCGACGGAAGGCCCATGAGCCCGTAGATCTTGTCTTGAGGTTTTGCAGCCTCCTTGGCCCATGTCGCGAGCATATGGGTGCCTATATCGTGTGGACCATGATCGGCAGGCCATTTCTGCAGTAAAAGCTGCATTATGAATGGACTACCGGGGAAAAAATGACTTGCCACAACCTCGGCCTTGACGATGTCGGCCCAGTCCATCTTGTGCACGCCACAGAGGAAAACTGCATTTCTGCTCAAGGCGAGCTCCTGCACGACCCACACCCTGGTAAACCATGGTCGGTCAAACACAGACTGGAAGGCAAGTTGAGCGTGCAAGCCCTCCACAGCGGCACGAACCGACCCCAGCCAGCTCCGCCGGGATCCAAGATGCTGTCGTCTCACCTCTCTCCAGGTATAACTGATTACATGTGACGGGAGGTCTGTATTCTCGTGCATGGAACTCAGAAACTCGACCCCATTAACCGCCGAGCGGGTAAGCCAGTCATGCTCGCCCAGCCATATGAGAGTGCGCCAGCACGACCTGTAGATGTGGCTCATGAGCGGAACATAGATTCTCTTCTCGTTGTCATCTTCTTGATTAAGGCAGATGGCGTCAATCCACAGAGTCCGACGCGTGAGCGGTGCCTCCGTATCGCGTCTTAGATATTTTAGTGCTGTGTGTAGATTGCGGCCCACCCTGTACAGTTGGTCGTCGACTAGTATCTGGCACGTTGTTGTCTCTTTTCCCCATACGTACGATAACGCCTCGTAGTCACCCGGTGAGTTGAAAGGGACTTGCCGTAAGCGACAGCAAATAGTACCAGAACCGGGCTGGAGATCCAGCAATCTAAGCTGCTTTTCATCCTTGCTAAGAGGTTGATAGATGTATTTTGCCGTCATTGAAAGATGTGTAAGAAAGTCACTGAATTCATAGAGAATCTACAGAATCACAAACAGTCTCCAAGATGCTCAGCTGTGTTTTGAACCTCGGTGTATCACAGTGATGGGGGTACAATTGACCGCCCGAACAGCGAATAGCGCCTCTGACGCACTACACTATCATTTATGCCTCACAAATGGAGCGAAAAATTTATGCAATGCGACAGCAGCCTGATGAAGGCAAATCGTCTTGCGAGCGGGCACCAATAAGATGAGGTTTTTACCTTGTATATAGATACATTTCCCTAATGGTGCATGAAGAAATATCCAATACAGCCTACTATAAGAGGCTGAGGCTGAAAGTAGGGCTTCGGCCTATTCACAGCCACCATAAAACAAAAATACGTCTTATCTCCTACGTCCTACCGTCCCGCTATCACCGAATAGCCCCCTATCTAGGTGTCGCCAATTCAAGGCCATTTCCAATGGCAATATAAGATGGCTTCCGAGTAGCCTGCAGTATTGCGTACTAAACTATACAGAAACACTGAGTAGAATGCATTACCTATGTTTTATGTGCGAGAAAATGATGAAATAGGCTCCCATTCCGAATGAAGAACAAGACAACAAAGAAAACTGGGCGGACAGTAATTGAATGACAGAGAACAGCATATGGTAAACTATTGTGCTATGCTTCGTCTTGAAGTATGGCGGGCTCCATTCCTAGACACTAGAACTTCCAGTCCTTAATGCTTCCATACCAATACTTCAATGTTCCCATGCAGCATCCAAACCAACACGCATACGTCTACTCCGCGCTCGTGAAGAATGACGCGGCTTCGATATTGCTACCGAAAAAGACATGATAAAAGCGAAAGAGATTGAATACCGCTGGCGAAAACATGACAAAGGTTGCTAACAAGCGTCGAAGATCTTCACGTTCAACTCCCCAATCTGGCTCTCGGCGTTGCAGCAGTTGCTGTAGTGTCTGATGACGTTAGTCTTGCCGCTGCCATGCAATCCAGTGCCTACAGTATTCCGGGCAACAGTCTGAAGCTGTTCGTCGCAATGAATATTGTAATTGCAGTTTCGATTATTATGATGAGCTAGAGTGAGTCCCATCAATGCTATAATGAGGGTTGCGCTGTTAACTGCGTGAAGACCGACTGCAACATTGTTGGTACGATTCTCCCTCATTACGACGAACGACCTAATACCGATAATACTACCACTTGGTCGTTCCGCACGAGGAGTTCCATAGGTAGCTGTTTTTTTCGCCGGTAGAAGTGAACAGGGCCTCAGTTACCAACCGCCTTCCAGCCAATGCTTTAGTAAAACAACACTTTCCCAGTCAGGGGCTTTTGTATTGCAACTAAGTTTACTAGGTATATCTTCCTGTTGTTGATAGTGTCAATGCTAGTCATTCTCTGGTGCGACGAGAATGGTATTGTGCGAGTCTCTTTGTGTTGTCCTTGACGAATGCGGGTTCAATGTGGGTTTCCCACGAGGTCTATTGTTCTTTGCTGTCCTCGAGATCCAGCTCAGCAATTGTGCTTTTGTCTTTTCTGCCCCGGGAATTTCTCTATCAAATTTCTTTTCGACAACTTCAACTCAATAGCCCGAGACGTATTATGCTTGGATCGCCTCGGGCGTACACAATCTCAAAATCTAGGATAGGTTGCAACATCATTGAGGAGAGATGTCGATTACTATGCGGACCACGAAGGCGAAACGAGATAGCAAGATAGTGAAGGATCTCGGGCTTGATTGGACGTCAGAGCAGAGAGATGCCTACCATAAAATAGAGGTCAAGACCGTGTATTTGAAGAGACTTGATAAGCCTTATCCTATCGACAACTCTTATACGGCTGGAACTGAGACTGCGAAAGATCAATGGGAAGCATATTGGCATGGAAAGCGTTTGAAAGATTTGAGATATCATGCAGGTCAAAGACGTGGAATTGTCAACTTAGAGAAAGAGAGACTTCAGTACATTGTAGGTCTCACCCTTGAATTGAACATAATAACCATCAGCACCAATAGGGAACGATGTTAACACGACCAGATACCCCAAAACGAGAGTGTAATCTTCCGAGACGCGGACACAAAACAACTTGTTCTCGTAATCCTTCGCAACGCAGTTCCCAGCGAGTCTTTACGAAAGACGATGGTCGAAACCTGCAAGGAAATACTTCGAAACCGACGGACCGACCGGCGAGAAGACCCAGGACAACTCGTTCACTTTGGCTATACATCTGGGAGTAGATGCGATCGGCAGATTCAAATGGCAGCTCCATCCATCAGACTTAACACAGCTGCGAAAATCCGAACTGAAGCGCAACTCAATATCAAATCCCAGGGGATGGCGGGCATTGTGTGGAATCTGATGAAGAGCAAATTACCTACTGAAATCATCGACAATTTCAACGATATGATAGAAAAGTGCGATTTCCCTGTATGTCCCTCCCACCCTAATCAACCTATATGTCATTTTTCGTTCAACACTGAGATTACGAGCTAACTCATGCCGTCGAGTAGCGCATGGATATGGGACGCGACGACGAGACCTTCACCTTCAACGTAGACGGCAAAGACGTCACGTTCGAGGGCCTGGAGCTTCCTTCGCCGAACGGTCTTTCGTCGATAAACTACGCAAGACATACTCACATGGAAGTAAATGGGAACGATTGGGTGCTGGCGTATTCTGCGAATGCCCCGGCGAACCCGAATAAAGGGGGTAACTTTTACGTGTAAGTAGAAACCCCTGATCACTGGAATCTGGTGCGAAGCGGAGGTATGTAGCTAATCGAGATTTATGCAGTGCATCTTACGGAATCATGCTAGAGCCAGCGAGTAACACGATCTCTGCTTGGCGCCCAACGGACCACCATGGGACGACGTTGTATGAAATGAGTAAGTGGTTTCGATGCCCACCGTGTCTTGATCGTCAACACGCGACCGCACCGCGTCCCATACTTTTCATACTTTTCATGGTGAATAAGTAGTCTCTGATCTAACTATCCCTCACAGTGGAAGGTCCAGAACACCGAGCAGGCTACGAGGTCCGAACCGACGGCGCGTTCAACACGGGCATGGTCTTCCAGCTGTCAAAAGCATTTGCCACTGCAAGGGAGAAATCGATATGGCTGGATAACAGACGTAAGCTCGAAGGCAAGACGAAGAAGGAAGGCAAGAGGAAGCCCGTGCGCCCACGTTCAAAGCCGAAGAAAGAGCGACGTTATGAGCTACGATCAGGGGGAGTGAAACCCAAAGTCTGCTGTGATGAAATGTTGAAGGAACTCTGTACATATGTGGCTTGACAACGCGTCTGCAGTGTTTGTTTTCCCACCACTTGGCCTACGAGGTGGCTTATGGTTACTACTTTTCTATATCATACCTAAGCACAATGTATAGCGGAATAGTACCATAGCAATGTTTCATGAAATCATAGTACATCAAGGCGTGACTTCGGATGACCACGTACATGCGAGAGATCGACAACAGGCAGCTCACGGTCTCCGGGAGTGTCTTCCCCCTCGCCCTTGTCGAAATGGGAAGCAAGGGCTGGGAAAGTCATGCTTGAGGGTTTATGCCGCGTTTCAACCGCCAAGCTGTGAGTTCTGGGAGATCTATCACTTATCCAATTGCAAGGCAAAGCTTTCCGGTTTCAAAAAGTCGATCATGGGCCCTGCTAGCAGGCAGGGCCGGTCATCCCTCCCCAGTCGGACGGCGAGGATTGATCTGGGTAGAAAGTCCCCTGAGCATGAAAAACGTGAAGACAAGGGATGAAGGCTGAACAACTTGTCGGACGGAAAGAATGGCGCAGTTCAGGAAGTGGAAGATGAGACGAGTCGTTTAGTCGCTTTGGTGTTTTACGACATATAACATCACGCCGATGCGACGAACATAGAGATCCTAATGCTACCATATACTCACAGGCAAAAGCTGCATAGACTCGTATACGCAAATTCCGTGCCACGGACAGAGAGGATCATGGCAAAAGGACGAGGCCGCTCAGCGTAGCTTGACAGACACCCTTGCGACAGATCCTACCCAACCCACGTCGACATACCGCAAATCGACAAAAAATGTGAAACAGGCCACACTTGGCTGTCAATGTTTGAGATTGTCATATCTGGAAAAGCTTAAGCGTCAAAGCACGACGGTGCATGCCCCTACAGGAATGCAGCCAGGGTCGCATTGCGGGAAATCGCAACACGAACTTGGGGACCGCTGTCGATCGTAGCTGTAGACGTCGTCTTTGCGATGCTCACCGCCGGAGTACATACTAAGTCGTAGAGCGAAATATGAAACAAGCCCACCTTGGGCACGCACATAGGAGGGCATCTTGGAGGGAAGTATTGCCGAGAAAGGTGAAACAGAAACGCCAAAAAGCACTTGCTGGCATTGCAATGGTAGCGCGCGTCAGTGATAGAAATTCCACACTTGAGTGATGGATGGCGAATCGGGAACTGTGAGGATGGTCTTCAGCCATCTTTGGCTACCCAAATCTCAACGGGCGTATTCCGTATCCCGTGCCTCTGGTCACCGGCCGCTCGCCTTTAGGCAAAACTGCGACTGCGCCTTAGCGTTACCTTGCCGACTACGGCGGGGGCGCTCGATGGTGTAAGGGAGAGAGAAGTTTCGCGTTTGTTGAGATGGTGAAGTTGAGGATGAAGCCGTCATCAGCTCCGGGCACGTTTCTTTAACGCGTCTAACTCAACCGAGTTGGCTACATTTTAGCAGCCATTCGATCTAGTGCCATTCTTGACGCCAGCACGACTTGCGATAATGCGGCAGCGTTAGAGAAAAGCGCTCGAGGGCACATTGACGTACCCACGAGACGCTGTGTTTCAACTCATCCCAACGACTGAACCCAGACCAGGCCATGTGCACGTAGTATGGCCCGCTGGACCTCGAGCAAAGGCAAGCTCAGGTTGAGTTGTATCGTGAGTGGGTTTGCACCCTTGGTGTTGAAGGATCCGAGGCCATGAACCAAAGCTTGTCTCTTGGAGGCATGCCCGAATCTAGGTCGTCATGCTTGGAAGACAGACTTCCAGCGTGTTTTCAGTTCCCACTTGTTTGTTCTCGACAGGACGCATTTCTCGCGAGTTCGAATGTGAGCGTCAGCGAGATCCCGCCCTGGCCGCCCGCTCGTGGTTCTGGAAGTATATGTGACGAAAGGGCTCGTGCCTGTTTCATGTTCCTGGCTAGCGAGCAGAGGCGTCGGCCGGGGTAACGGGCACACTCTCTCCACTATCGCCGTCTCCAACGAGTGCGACGGGCGGGCGTCTGTTTCAGAATCTATCGTTTTGGGAGCGTTGTCCGTTTCCCGCCTGCAAGTCGCCCCCTAGCTCTGCAGCTGCTGCGCCTCGAGTCAATTGATCCCTTGTCTACCAACCTGCGTGACATCAACACTCGACCGTAACTGTAGTGCTGTAGTCTATGTACAGCAACGGCCGGTTCCTTTCCTTTCAAGCGATTTCGGATCACACCCGCTTGACACAGGCCACACACATGGTAGGTAGCATTTGAGGGATCTCCATTTGCAGGCTCGGCAAGTAATTTGTCTCCCTGTGCACGGAGCAGCAAAAAGAGGCGCGCAAAAGAGACTCATCACTCGCACCAGTGGACCGGGCGTCGCGGGATCGGCGCATCTCGAGAAAGCTAGCTCCATCGAGCCAGAACTGTCCCTGCCGAGTCTGCATGATTCAGGCACGCGCCAATAAGCGGGCCGCGCACATGTATGCATGTTATGCCTCTGAGGTTTAGTCATCGTGGCTTTTTCCTCTCAAGTAGGTGCGATGGCGTATGACTGGTCGCTCGGAGGGCAAGTTGAGCATAGTCGAGTGTCACGAGGAGTGTTTCGTGGTTATCGAGTCTATCTGATGTTTCAAAGCCTCTTGCGCCAGCTTGAGGTGAAGTTTCGCCGTCGCCAGGGTTTCTGTTTATGATCTTTGAAACAGCCGGCTTTGCAGATATACTCCTCGTGTTCAGTCTGCTACTACAATCTCATCACGAAGGGCGCAGAACAGAGCACACTTTATAGTATAGGAGGGAGAAATCATGACAATAGTCACCACGGAGGATTACCTTATGATTGTTCATTGTTCCGAATGATGCTGCGAGACAGTCCCGCGGAGTCGCTTGTGTCCCGTAAGCTACCCTAGAAATCAGAATGTGGCTTTTGGACTCTGCTTCTGCAACCTGTCGTCGACCTATCGTCCATGGTGCTCATTGGAGACACGACCATGAAGCAGTAGCTGATGTCTTGGAATTTTAAGCTTTGCCGATTAGGTAATCCTTGACGATCGCTTTGCCAGGCCGCAGGCCTTTTGAGCGGCTCTGAATATCATGTCAGATGTGTATCTAGCGCAAGCCCTGACAACTTGACACTCGACCATGGGTGGTTTGGAGTTGAGGGGCCGATAGCAATTTTCAGAACTGCATTTTGGTTGAAGAAATTGCATGATGTGCTTTCGAGGCACGCACCAATCACGACAGCTCCAGGCGCGCCGGTCTTTTCGATTTGTTTACAATTCTCTGGCGTTTGGCCAGTTGATAACCCCCGAAGCCCCCAATCCACAGCGGGTAGAGCCTGCGTCGTACTGCATTCAGGCCAGAACCGCCGGGCCACATATCATGAAGCCCGCTGGCCGGCGAAAATGAGTGTGCCATCTGGGGCCAAGTCATCAGCAGCGGGAGAGTAGCCCCCAAGCACGAGATCTAGTGGTCGTCGTGAGATGATGAAGATACTATTCCTGTAGATGGCCGCGACCCACGCGGCACGTTACTGGTCGACTGAGATCTGAGGGGGCCAATCAGGCGCCCAGACTGCTCAGCTTCCGGCAATGCAGGCGATACGCACACAGGTGCTCGTCGCTGTTCTTGTCTGTCATTGGCTCGGTAGTTCTCAAACTTTCTGCAAGAGCATAGTAAGATAGATCTCTGAGCTGGCCACTCTCTCGATTTCTGGGTTAGGGATCTGACGCGGGAGCGAATTTGAGGCCCGGAGAATTGTTCTTCAACCTATAACGGTTACCTTAATGAGTCCATGCAATTTGCGCGTGCACATAATTACTTACGCGCTGGCATCGATTATGCTGGGCGGCCGCCGGTGATGACCTGCTGTAGATTGCTTGCGGTGTTCTATTCTCGTCCTCCAGCTGATCAATGTGCCCCATTTCTTGAGCGTAACGCCAGAGCAAATGCCAAAAGTGTGCAGAATGAGCCAAATGGCCCTGTCAGCGTCACATTGGACAACCGTTGACGAATTCTCAAACCGTCAAGCTCTCGCCATAGCATGCTTACACCGCTGCGGAAACTGCAAGCATGCCTAAATCGGAAGGGGTCGGATTTAAGGCGCCCTGTTCTCGCCCGGCGAACGACGGCAGTAGATCGTGTGGGATGCCCGTCGTGGCGTCGATCGTCGCTTGAGAGTATTGACGCTGTTTCACAGCTTGTGGCGAAATATACTAGCCGTTACTCAGAACCTTAAAGAGACTCGCTCCTAGTTCCGACGGGAAGCGACTAAATGACTGGGTAGTTCTATGTAAAGCCATGATCGTTTAGAAACCAGAAGCCTGTCGGGTATTCAACCCTAAACTACCTCGACGTTGCGTTTTCGGCTGCTTGCGAAATTACAGAGGATTATTGCATCCGGTGACAATGTCACCTCGCGGAGAACTCGCGGACAGTACCTACTGTATAATCCCGGATGCAAGTCAGCTTCAAGCCCATTGTGGTTCCTTTCTTCAAGCTTATTCGTTATCCAAGGGGGCTTTCCGCCGCGAAAGACTTTTGCTACCCTGGCCTGCTGTATGAGCTATGTGGAACAACCTGGAGCGCAGGATCTGAAGTTGTCCACGGCCGCATGCGCTGTTCTGTCGTTTCTACAGTACTCCGTAGATCGTGAGCATATCAAGATGCGAGAGGGCATACTCCGTACACCCCGGGCTGGTAGGCACTTCTTTGGTTCAAGGCACAGGGTCCAGAGTTGTTCAACGTGATCGTTTTCAGTTTCGCTTTATGCACACCATGATGATCAAACCGTTGGTCGCCTGCCCTTTTGGGGTTTGAGAGCAGGAACCCCCACACGTACAGACCGAACTCTTCAGCGGAGTCGACGTCGAAGAGGATGCATAGGATCGCTGGGTAACATTCTGGGCGTCCGCATACTTATCCACGGCCACCGATCGTGCGGTCCGTTACATTGTTTTCACAAATCATCAGGTAGCGAGATAGGCATTGTCATCGCTCCGTGCGTATTTTCTGATATATGTGTCGGCTGATAGCTGGTGGTGACGGAGGCACAATGATTGCGCCCCCGATAAATTTACACACCAAACGATAGGGTTGTGCAGTCGAATTGAAATATCATCAGCCACTCCATCGAGACTGTACTCGAAGTCTCTTGTTCGATGTAGACTTCGCTAAGGGCGGAAGACTAGATACTACTGCTTAATGCAGGTGGAATCATTGGCTGTCGCGGAGTGTTGACAGCACAATCGCAAGCGCTTTTCACATGTGCAGTCTGTGGCTGGCACATGACGATACAGGTACGGATGTAGTTGATGCGAGTTTAGTCGACTGACATGGCTGTAAGTTATGGCGGCTCGTCTCTCAGTGGGCTAGGTAGTGCATAAGATACTCGAGCCTCTGGGCGGATGATTCCCTTAGCTACTATGCAGGCCAGTAGCTGGGATGGTTATTCATTGTCTCAGCATGCAGTCGAGCCGGCGATGGAGGGAACGGTTGGGTGACGATGCACTGCGAGCGGGGTCGGTGTTGCCCCTGCCCGACAGCTCGTTCGCCGCCTTCTCGACAGAATCGAGGGTGGACGCAGCACGACCAAGTGCGCACCCTTGTTGATATGCGCGCATCTGGCAAAGCTGTGAATGCACATAATCGCTGGTCATCAGTGGATGTCTGCAATGGAGGGGTTGGGAGGGGGAATCTGTCCAGGAAACCAGACCCAAAGGAGAGATCGCGACAAGGGTTCGGCAGGCTCGACAGGCTAGCGCCCGATGCTTGGCGTCAGCTATTTTCTGAAGCATTGCACCAGCTGCGTTTCGGAATTCTGGATCCTACAGGGGAGCCTGCAAGTACTTTGTACTGGAAATGGGCCATGGCCACCGCCGGGGTGAATGGCGAGAGCCATAAACTGTACCTTTTTGCATCGAGAGAACCCAATGGTATCTTGGTCAGAACCACCTAGACGACCTGCTCCATTTTTGCAGCCATCATTCGTGCAGGTACCTAAGCTAAAGTTTTCGACGACTGACGTGCATGCAGAGCAATACAACAGCGTGAAACGACCTTTTTGCGCCGCCGTGCTGTTGACATTCTGCTCCCTATAGGGCGCTTTGGTTGAATAGTAAGTCTAACTATAGTGAGCTTCTCCTTCGGTTGTAGGTCTTGCATACCAGAGTGGGATACTGGGGGCTCTCATCGAACCAGACCGTATAGTCGGTGTTGCCGTCGTGCAGAATTCTCGCAAACCTGGCGCTGGAATGTAGACTCTATATTATAATATGGTGTCTAAGACAAACAACAATGACCACCGGTCCCGACGAATATACGAACCATTGTGGAAGACATGATAAGCAAAACTGTTTCGTAATGTTGCGGCCGTGTGTTGCTTTCCTCTTGTTGTTACCAAGACACGAGGAACTAGTGATGTACAGGACCTTGACAGAACCATTGTCAGATTAATTGGCATAATTAAGATCACCAACTCGTTCGAATGGTTAGTGAACTCATCTCTCTATGTCCAAGTTGTGCGTAATAAGAGGTCGGTTCTAGGAAACCGACCCAATATCCTAGCCTGCTTATTCCGACAGTTGCTTGCCCCTATTTCGTGCCTTTCGCAAGGCCCATGGTGCACGGGTTGCGCGGGATCGGGTCGTTCAGCACTGGTATGATGCTGATATGCTGGAACACAGTAATTACATATAATCAGCGCTGATAATGTTTGTACATATGTTGTCGTTTAGGGTACAGAGCCACTAAATCGACAAGGGCACCCGTGTATAGGATCCCTGCAATTTGATTTCCGAACGTTGCACTCGCCCAACTTCTTGGTGGAAAATATCCCTGCCTTCGCTTAACGACTTGGAAGGGTCGCGATCGGGGGCTTAGTACAGAGCGAAGAGATGTAAAGAAGTCCTCTTGTTTATCTGGAGCCGCAGCGCAACTCGGGTCGAAACATTTGAGTTGTAGGTATGTAGTTGACGAGGACAGTTATCTGTAATGTAGGTGGGTAAGGGATTACAGTAGATGCAATGGTACGGAGGCACTGAAGGCATTGTGACCTAGAGACAGCTCCGGATTCGATGATGGTGACGGTAGGTCCGGATTCGCTTTTCATTTAGGTCAGGCAATGATGAGTAAATGTGAGTAGACTGTATGCCGATATCCGATGGTTTGCACATACCAGTTCCATTTCGAAGCACTCCTTTGACATCATGTTCATGACATATGACCGCGGAGATCTAGCTATGAGGAAACCTATCTTCTGTAGCAGTTCGTGGCAGATTTATTGGACCTAACTTTGGAAGGCAATCGAGATAGTCTGCGAGAAGCGACAGCACTTGAAGTCGCTGATGTATTGTCGCTCGTCATTCTCGTATGTTTGGCACTTTCATCCCTTTGCATTGCAAATTCCGGGTCATCTGCAGGTACAGTACACTTTGACGTGATTCTCCACGATCTGGTCCAAACCCGAGCTCTGTAGCTGACTGAGTGTGCATACGGGCATTTTGGCTACTGCGGAGCCGGCTGCATGAACTGGCATCCATGGCTTGCTTGTGCGCTCTGTCTCTCCCTTTTTCGTGTTCTGCCTGGCCGGCGAAGATAGTGCTGCATTCGTGAGACCAGGTCAATCCGAACAGCAAAGCGAACAAAAAACAAAAGTCAGTGGATTTGGGCACGTTGCAACCCGAGGAAAGTCCAAAGGAGAAAAATACCACGCGTTTGAAGGAGTTCCGGGAAGAGTGTACTCGAAGACACTTGGCACTGCCCGCGCGCCAACCGGAGAGACAGGACGACAATGGCGAGATGGGATGTCTACAGTGACAGGCATAGTCAGATTATTCGTGCCTGGTTTTGCGCCACAGACAACACAGAAACCCCACTCGTCATATCTTGCTTTGTGCCTGTGCTGTACAGCATCGGCCTCTGTGTCTCTCCCTTTTCAAATACCTTCCCTTTGTCCTTCGTACGTGACCAAGTTGACCTGTCTTCTAGTTGGATCCGCAAGATCCGTAGTTGTCTAAATGCTTGGTCAATATTACGATCCATCATCTGCTGGGCAGACTGGACACCTGAAAGGTGAACCATAGAGGCCAACAGCCACAGCTACCGCAACTAAACGGTAGCGAAGAGGCGACGCCAGGGGAAAGCCATGCTCTGGCCATGTGGTGGCCGTTAGCATATTCCCCGAATAGGGTAAGGCTGGGGACACTTACTAAAGGGAGCACCGGCATTTCGACCGCTTCACCGGGTATCAACTGTGAACCCTGCCTGGCATGAGAGGTAATTTCTCGCTGCAAAATTCTGGCCCCAGCCCAGAGGCCAGCCGAACCAGCATTGATTATTAGGTGAAGAGTCCTGTGCGCAAGCTTCTTCTCGTCGTGATCCACCTGTGGAAATCCATCAGCTCATCGCTCAAGAGGTACAGATCATACTACCCAGGTTAGGTATATCTCCGAGACGCGATGCGATATTCTAGTGTATGTACATCCGTACGGATGTACCTGTGCGCCTATCATTCGTGATCCGCGGCGCAAACAGGTCAAAGCTTTCTCGAGATGATCTGTGCATTTCTATATCGTGATATCGACTACATGGCGTTGAGAATCTGGCGAGTCTGGGTCGTTCAGTGCTCATATGAAGACCATGCCAATGGGGTTGGGAAAACAGGGAAAGAACCCGACACAGATGGACAGACAAAGGCAGTGAGAGCAATGCGCTGGCCGTAGAAGAAGAGTGCAGAAGGTGTGGTGGTGGGTGGTGTACGTGTTCGCCGTTGTACCTCCAAGCTCCTCCTGCCCTGGATAGGATGGGACAGGCCTAACCCCTGTTACCCGACAATGGGCCATGTCGACGAATCCCTCGTCCAGATTTCACGGTGCTCCACTTTCGAGCTTTTGGGATGTCCAGATTGGATGCAGCTGGTCGGGGGACTTAATTAGGCCAGGCACGAAGAGAGAGAGAGACAAGAGACAGAGCGAGAGATGCAGAAAGACGGAAGGTACCCGCGTACCCTACCACCCCCGTCAGTTCAATCTCGCGCAATGCTTGCCGTGCAGGTGCTTGCTGGCGTTGTGTTCTGGTCCATTCGCACCACACAGCACCATCCACGGCTCCCCCACCCAGCAGCACCCAGCACCGCACCCAAGCACTCAGCAATAGCTGCATCCCCATCCCATCCACCCCCCAGCTCGCCCTGCCTGGCTACCCATACTCCCTGTTGTGCCCGTCCCCCATCTCTTCCCACCTCCCACCGTCCACCGTCCACTCCATGGAAAATCATTAAGATCCCGAGCACCGCCATCTTCTTCCCTTCCCGCTCCCGTTTCTCTCTCTTGAACTTTGCTCCCCCCTGATTCTTTTGCGAGATCAGTTCTGTTCATCAGACCCCTCTCTTTTTCCTTCTCCTCCCCTCCCCCCCTTCTAAACCACCGTTTAAGCTTTCCCCCCCATCGGTGTGTCGCGGGCCGCCAACATCTGTTCCTCACCCACACTCTCGCTCTGGACAATTCAATTCTACCATTGACAGTTACTTCTCTCTAATACCCGTGGACGCCGATGTAAAGCGCTATACCGGGACAATTTCCTCCGCCCCGACGACAAACTGACGCCCCGATCTGTCTGGCACAAACGTGGTCTATCAACAAACTCCGTCGCACATCGAACCTTCTGTCAACCTTTCTCTGAACCGGTTCTTCGGTCTGATCTTGGGCCTAATTGTGGTGCTGTATTTACACGATCCGTCGTTCGTCACAATACGTCCAGGTGACTTCCGTCTCGACTCGTCGAACAGCCGTGGTTCAAAACGCACTTGCAGCAGGCAGCCTGCATAGAGAGAGGCCGAGTTTCTGTTGGCATTGACCGTTTTCAATTGCTTGCATTGCATCGCATAGCATCCGACATACAGGTCCCGTAGTCCGGACTTCACAACCGCAATTCGGAGCAGCAACCACCGATCGTTTTCGTGATAACAAGGCCTAGAAGGTTCGCACCGTTATTGACGCCCACCCGTTCGCTTGAGGCAAATTTGGCGAATCGCTGTCCCAGGCGACATCGAAATAAAAATTTCCAAAATCAATTCATCACGGGCTGGACTCGACATATTCACTTGGAGCAAATCCACAAACACGCTAAAACTATCCGCATCAAACACCACTGCCGTCGGCGCTTCACCAACACACAGAAAGGCAGCGCCTTAGAACTATTGTGATTGGTAGTCTGTAGAAACAGACAGACGAGATCTGGGATACGACTCATTTCTTTAAATTACTCATTTCTCGCTCACTACGAGCTCTATTCTTACCTATTGTTGATACTGAAGACCAACGAGGCCCCCTAGCGCCATTATCGACGCAGCTGCGTAGTACATCATGTACTCGCAATCTGCAGCAATGGCGGCACAAGCTCCTCAGAAACCTGAGACTTTCATGCTAAGCACGGAAGCTCAGCAGGCATTGCCACACGATGCCCAGGTCGCATTGCAACAAGTGGACAACCGTAAGTGATGAGAACAAGGCGATGTGTAGGATTTGGCCGGTAGCATGTGGCTTACTATGCATCTAGTGAAATACTTCCTTATCTCCGCTCCCGTGGATTGGCAGCCAGATCAGTATATCCGAAGGTTTCTGCTCCCAACCGGCGAATATGTCTCTTGCATACTATGGAACAACCTTTTTCACATTTCCGGCACAGATATCGTACGATGCCTGTCTTTTCGATTCCAGGCATTTGGCCGCCCTGTCAAGAACTCGAAGAAGTTCGAGGAGGGCATCTTCTCCGATCTTCGAAACTTGAAGTCTGGGACAGATGCTTCGCTTGAGGAGCCGAAAAGCCCCTTTCTTGACTTCCTCTATAAGAACAACTGCATCCGGACACAGAAGAAGCAGAAGGTCTTCTACTGGTATAGCGTACCACACGACCGCCTTTTCCTCGATGCTCTGGAACGAGATTTGAAAAGGGAGAAGATGGGACAAGAAGCTACTACCATGGCCGTCAGCGAGCCTGCTCTGTCTTTCCAGTACGACTCGTCACAGTCGCTCTACGAGCAGCTCACCAAGGCACAGCAAGCAAATTCATCGTCGTTCAATGCTCAACAAGTTTCTTTTTCTCAGTCTCAGGCTCCATCCCCAGTGATGAGAGCCATAGATTCCATGCCCCCGCCTCAGATGATTCCTCAGTCGCTGGCCCCTTTAGCCGAGGGGATGGAGGCCATGGTTCCGTACACAGCGATGGCTACCATGGCGCCGGCCATGCCCCAACAGGTTCAGCAGGTTCAACAAGTGGTCAAAAGGGAGCCTGAGTATGCTCGTGTTCACTACAACCAGAACGGTGTGCCCATTACTCAAGGCCACCAACGTCATGCCTCCATGCCTGCCTATGGCCTCGAATACTCACCTGCACCCTCATTTGTCTCATCCCACTACGAGGATTACAGTAACCGCGGTATCTCCTTCGAACCCATCACACCACCGCAGCAAGCGATGGGAATGAGCGCTGAACCTGCTTATATCGCAAATGAGGAGACCGGGCTGTACACTGCCATTCCAGATCATCTTGCTGGTGTAAACGGCTTGAACGGCATGATGCAACTGCCTCCATCAAACCTCGCAGGGCCACAATTCTCACGTGGTTACGGTACCAACAACGTCTACTCGGTCATAGAAGGATCGCCGACCTACAAACAGAGAAGACGTCGCTCCTCCATCCCACCATCGATGTCTGCCATTGCGGCCGCTACTGCCCAGGTGCAGGCTCAAGCTGCCCCTCATCGTCCTTCCGATCTGAGGAGGTCGGTCTCGGCGTCGGTCGTACCTTTGGCAGAAAACGATGAGACACAGGGCACCTCGCCTCCAGGCTTGGCCTACAGCAACTCGGCCATTTCAATCGCCAGCCAACAGAACAGAGACCTAATTGATATGTCGAGACATGGTACCCCTCTATCGGCCGTCGAAGGCAGCCCAGCTCTCAACCCTCTCACCCTTCACAGACACGACTTCGGAATGACCAATGAAGATTTCATCGGCGACGGTCACATGAGCGATCATAGGGTTATGCAAGCCGGCCCTAGTGTTGTTCGGAGAGCTCGTTCTGCGACTGTCATGGAACTGGGACCCTATCCCCAGAAGTCTCACTCTTGTCCCATCCCTACTTGCGGTCGGCTCTTCAAGCGTCTCGAGCACCTCAAGCGGTAAGGCTGAACTGTTTCATTCATATCTGTCCTGTGTGCGCGCCGTTTTGTATCTGACTCATTATCTAGCCATGTGAGAACACACACCCAAGAGCGGCCCTATATCTGCCCCCACTGTAGCAAGGCATTCTCTAGATCGGACAACCTAGCACAGTATGACTCCTGAATTTCTTTTGTAACTTTTGTTGGCCGACTTGAAGATCCTGTGATGAGCAAAGATGTTAGTGCTTCGAGCATGCCAACCGGAAGCAACCCAGTTCGCCAGAGTCACAACACGCGAGACACTACAGAATATGCATCAACTCATCACACTGGATCGGAAAGTTTGCGACATAGTTCTTCTGGCTAACTCGAACTCTAGGCACAAGCGTACGCATGATCGTGGAGATGGTGCTGAGGCTGGGCTTCCTATGTCCGGCGAAGAGGAAGACGACTTCTCGGGGGAAGACCATCTAGGCTCCCTTGAAGAGGCTTCACCCAAGTCCGAAGGTGCTTACATACCGAGCTCGCTGAACGGACTGGCCTCGACGACATCTGGCGGCCACGTTATGTCCCATATGGGCATGTCGCATGCCTCCTCTTTCAACCCGCTCCAGACACTAAGCATGCCGATGACTATGAGCACGCCCAACGGGGTGATGTAGGATCACAACGGAAGAATTTCGAACGTCATATATGCTCTCATGATATACATTCTTATGTGGGTCTTACCGGGATTCCCACGGGTTACTAGCGTTGGCGATTTGTGTTTATATGGCATATTTATTAGACGTGGAGATGACGAGGTACAGAGGTACCCATTCCCATGGGACACGGCGCCATGACGTTTTGGGACATTTTCATTTCTTATCACGAGGGATACTAAAAGAAACCAAGGCATCTGATATAGTTGTGCGGCGAGCCTTAATGCGTAGGGCAACCCATACGCTACCAGAAAAGGGAAGAGGACGACCCGGGAGAACACTACCATGCACAAAAGCCACCCTCAACCTCGTGCATTTGTATATATATTTACTTTATATCTTTATTTGTCCCAAGGTATCGGGCGGAATGTCGATACCAGGACCCTCAGCCGAAACACGGCTTCGAGGGCCAATACAGTAAAACGAAATGAAAGAAATAAGCCTCATGTCTTATGTCCAACATAGTCCACGCTGACTCGCTCTTCTTGTGGCATAACTGTTGTGGCTCCTAGTTTCACGTTCACTTATATACATGCACTTGCCACTCCGGTTTTGTGTAAGATAGTAATGGTGCGTGAGGAGCAAGACTGTTGTGCGTGACATGTGGCGATGTGTGGATTGGAAACAAATCATGTATCTTGATAACAGCCTCATAAACGCACGCAAATTCCTCTAATATTGCTGCATATTAAAAGGAGTCGTGAAGCAAGTCCGAAGCTCTGGATCTCCGTTGTAACTCGCGTGTAAAATTCCATTATTAGCGGATCTCCAGCCACCTTTTACTATGCGCTCTTACTCGTGAACTCATCGATCTTCGCTAACGCCTGCGCCTATATATAATGTGTGGTAGATGGTCAATGATGACTGTAGGCGCCGATATTCGTACTCCTTGCTTTCGCAAGCTGGCCAATTCCTGTGTGCGTAGATCCCTCTGTGTAGTCTTGTGTCAACGATGGGCTCACAGCGATAGGAGCTTCTCGGCTGTCTTCGTGTCCGAGTAGTGCTTTTTGCATCCTTTTCTCATATACCCCAATGCTCGTTACGCTTTCACAAAAACCCATGACTAGCAGCAGGCGGCGGGGGTTTCGGTCTCGGGGTGGAACCGAGTGCCAAAACGGCTTTATCCAGATCCGCCAGATCATCCGCCCGATTGGCGACCCATTTCCACCTCACGATGTTATCCTTGTCGATCGCGAAGGCGCCCGCGGTCTGCCACCGGTTTCCGGACTCGGTGGGGCGGTTCCAGACGCCTTCTTGCTTGCCGAGCTGGAGCGTGTTGTAGAGGGCTATGGGGGAGAGGACGTGCCAGGTCGAGGATGTGGGTAGACCGAAGAGCGCGTATAGATCGCGCTCTTCGTCGATTAGGACTTGTACGTCCCAGTTACCGCCGACCGAGACTACCCAGCGCTCCGTGGACTCGGA
The DNA here is from genome assembly GCA_022578705.1 of Xylariaceae sp. FL1019. NCBI lineage: Eukaryota > Fungi > Ascomycota > Sordariomycetes > Xylariales > Xylariaceae > Xylariaceae sp. FL1019. The sequence continues at coordinate 808,578 of MU391940.1, read as the reverse complement.
GGAGCTGTGGGATACGGCTAGGAAGTGGATTTCTGGGTGTTGGGTTGAGAGGCGGGTTAGGGCTTTGAAGGTCTTTTCTGCGACTTTGGGGTGTTAGTTTTGAGTTCGTGATTGGGTGGGTGTGGTAATGGGGAGCGCTGCCGTGCGTCTCGAGAGATGAGCATCGGTGGTTTGAGGACATACATGGACAGCCGCAGTGCCGCAGGAAGACAATAATTGTTGCTTTGTCGGTTGGTAGCTCGAGATTTGGATGTTTCGGTGCTGGTGTGCCTGCTTCTGGGACGGGCTTGACGTCTTTCTTTGGCGGTGTCCTGAGGGAGTCTAGCTCTTGCGCGAAAGACATAGTGAGCTGAATGTGCGGTGTGCTCTTGGCTATATGTGCCCGGTAAATGTCTTCTTGTGTCGTATCGTAGTGTACAGCGTCCAAGGAAGTTGAGTGGTTACTTGGGTTATCTGGGTGTATGTTGTTGGTGTATGATGGTATGTTTCGGCGGAGTTACGTGCCATTGAGATGATCCTAGACAGAGGCTTGGGATTCAGGGGACCTGGCTGGCGTTGCCGCCAAGTTGGAGGATTGCCGGGCTGTCACGGCTGAGCGGCGGCTGCTGCCAGCTACACACTCGTCATACATGCTGAATGAGGAGTATCAAACGGCCAGCACTGAGTTTGCGCTTCGATGAGATTCAAAGGAAAATGATATTGGTATTTCATCCTGTCATTGAGCGACGACGCGAAATCCGTTCTCGACCATGCGCGAGATTATTACCCTGCAGTTGGGGCAGCAGAGTAATTACGTCGCGACGCACTTCTGGAATGCGCAGGTAGGGCAATAATCTAGTCGACGACGTCGGTCTCACAAGAACATCACTAATCTCACTGAACAGGAGTCCTATTTCACTTACGGCGCAGATGAAGACTCGCCCGTAGACCATAATGTGCATTTCAGACCGGGTCTCGGTGCAGATGGCACCGAGACGTTCATGCCGAGGACTGTCATCTACGATCTCAAGGGTGGATTCGGAACTCTAAAGAGGCTGAATGCGCTATACGATATCAGCGACGATGCAACATCGAGTAGCCTTTGGTGAGTGAGTGCCGTGTGAGAAACGGTGGTCGGAGTGAGATCCTGACCGATGCCAGGCCGGGTCAACCGGTTGTGCACAGACAACATCCGATTGAAGCCAGTGCATACCAGCAGAGCCTCGACACAGGTGGAACACCGCCTGAACTTACGACGAGCACAGTAAGATACTGGTCGGACTTCAATCGTGTGTTCTTTCATCCCAAGTCGGTTGTACAGCTCAGTGAGTTCGAGCTGAACTCGACGCTTATGCCGTTTGAGAAATGGCATATGGGTGAGGAGTTATTCGCTACGCTCGATAAGGAGCACGATCTACTTGATCGGGACATGCGACCGTTTGTAGAGGAAGCGGATCAGATGCAGGGCATTCAGATCATGTCCGGTATTGATGATGCCTGGGGTGGCTTTGCTGCTAAGTACGTCGAGCGCATTCGCGACGAGTATGGAAAAACGCCTGTTTGGGTGTTTGGGATGCAGGAGCCGACTAGGGGTCTACCAAGAGTGAGTGTGACCGATGCTCCTTGAAAGTGCTGATGCTGACCGTGAATAGGAGAAGAAGTTATTGAAACTAGTCAACAAGGCAAGAGCCCTGGCGGAACTGAGTTCGCAAGCTTCTCTAGTTGTGCCTCTCGCGCTACCAGAAAGTCCGCTACCATCGAGCTTGCGTCTAGATACGTCGTCACCGTGGCATGTCTCGGCGCTTTTCGCTGCTGCGATTGAGAGCACGACGCTCTATACTCGACTCAAGACAACAGATCGTGTGAACTCGAGTAGCATTGGTCATATGACAGATCTACTCAATGTCTTTGGACGACAGACTATCGCCAACATTGAGCTCAGCCCTGTGGAGCCCCCAAACCCAAAAGCAAACGGTACGAACGGCAACGTCACCTTCGCAAACGGACGAGGTGATCATCTGAATGGTCATGACAAAGACGTATATGACAGCGGGTCGGAATCGGGCTCACAGAAGGGAACTACAACATTGGACGTTGATCTATCGTCACCGCAGGATCTAAGTCTCGACCCGAGGATTAGAAGAGGCAAGAAGAGGCACATCTTCAGCCAGGTTCAGACTTACAGAGGCCCGGAGAGTGAGAAAGAGGGGGGCACTGAGGAAGATATTATCAATCGACTCGCCGTAAGACGAAGGCCGAAAGTCCACAAGTAAGTCATGTGCCCTTCATTCCCTTGTGCGTCACACTGACATATGAACAGCTATCGTTCAAAGCTCGCATTCCCCATCATCGACAGCTACCCCAAGATCTTCAGAGACAGCAACGGCTCGGCTATTCAAGAGAATATGGGAATACGCACTGCGTTATCTACGGACACTTCAGTCATGGATAAAGTGAAAGCCTTAAGAACGGGTGTCATCAGATCCATTGGTGTTGAAGATCGAGAGACAATTGGAAATGACCTTGCGGAACTGGCAGAGGGGTACAAGGAAGGCTGGTCTAGTGGTAGTGATGATGACGACGACGATGAATGAATGAATGAACGTGTTCGGACTATCTATTGTGTGTTGCGATACCTGACTTCACTGCTCATAGTGGTAAATCAATAAGCACCCTCGCGCTCCTCCCAAACATCATTCCAGGTTAGCGCAGGTTTCTTCATACCCGACTGAATAACCGCATTTGCGACGAGACTCAACCCCCCGAGTTTCGCACCTTCGGCGTCTTGTGCCCAGAGAGTCAAGGCTAGATAGTTCGTGCCGCTGTAGTTCAGCACTCCTTCGGGTACTGGGAAACTGGTTTGTGGTCCCAGATTGTTGACTATTGACGTTCGATGTGTTAGCGACTTGAAACGGTAGCAATACACGCGACCAGGAGAGGGGAATAAGACACGCGTAGAGAAAGGGAGAAAACTTACCATATTTCCCGAATTGCCACCCATTGACATATAGCTGCGCCCTGAAATTGCTCACAGTCGTCGTGTTCGTAAACACGAACGAAAGCGGGACATCATATCCCGTCGGTATGTCTAATTCGAAACTCGCTGCGTAGAACCCGACACCAGCTTCATCCAGGCCATCGACAACAGGCGAGCTGCTCTCCCAATCTTCTGCTGGCGGAGCGGGTAGATGATATCCCTGCCGCTCAGCCCACATCCCTCCCTCATTCAACGGACCTCGGATAGTGTCTCGCCAGGATTCACCGCCGAGATTCCCAGTTAAGCGCCAGGTTATGGAGGATTGAGCGTGTCCCGTAAGAAAGTAGTTTAGGATTCCTCGCGGGGTTTTCATGAGGTCGAGACCGGGCGTCCAGTTCGTTTCCATGCCCATGTGGTCTATCAGGACTGTTATCACATATGTCGATCCGCGCTTGAGAGATGGTAGGGTGAAGGTTTGGTTGTGAGATGGCACGTATCCTGCGCCTCCGGGGAAGGATCCGAGGAATGTGCTGTTGAGCCAGGCGGTGTGGCCGTAGGCTGCGCCGCCGATTGTGGAGAGGTAGAGGGATGTTTCGTTGCCGGTTGAGGTGAAGGTTCCGCGGTAGAGGAGGGAGCCCGTGTGGAAGCCGTAGTCGCTGGATATTAGCGAAGTGGGGGTTTGAAGGGTGAAGAGGACGTTGTTGGAGTCGCGCGATGTGTTGTTTGTGTATGGGAGGTCGGCTACTGGCCAGTCAGAGTCGAAGTATGAGGATGAGATCTCTGGGAGGGAGTTGATTGATTTCCAGTCTAGGGCTTCGAGATCTGGGAGGTTGATGGATGGGGGTGTATATTGCAGGGTTCCTGTCAAACGCCCCTTGGATGACTTGACATTTGGTACCTTGGCCCCGTTGAAGTAGATGTTGTTCGATCCTGGAAGACCTGCTACGATCTCGAGGTCTGCGGTCGCGTTCAAGTCTCCGGTGAGATGGAGTGAAGTCCCGGACTTCGTTGCCGTGCGCAAGAGATATCCTGCTTTGGCGATCACAGCGTCCTTGGATTGTGAGCTATAGTTACCGATTGGCGATGGAGCTTCGAGTTCTAGCTTCCAGTAGTTGAATGCGTCGTTGCGCCACAGGAGATAGACGTCGAGATTGCTGCCGTAGTGCAAGACTTTCTTTGTTTTGCTCACCTCCCACTGGACGACTACGGCAGAGCCTTTGGTCTCAATCTTGACCGAGCCACCTTCGACCGTGGGCTTGCCTAGCTTAGATGAGAATGCCAACTCGTGTGTCTCGCCTTCGAGGCCGTACATGAGTAACACTCGTTTGTTTCCTGTTTTGCCATGCGTGTAGATATCAGCAGATGAGTATATGAGAATGATACCGCCAACATCGTAGTCCGTGACGTGGATCTTGGAGTCCCTGCCGTTGAGCATGAGAGTTCCGCCTAGCTGCGGGATCGTGACGTTTCCAATGCTTGTCGGCACACTGAACGTATATGGCGTAGAAGCGAGCGATTCGTAAGCTGAGTGGCGTGTCACATAGAAGGCCGTCGTGTTGCTGATGATTGGCGTTGTGCTTAGTTCCGGGGTGCTTACGTAGGTTGTATTAGTCAGGGTGCCGGGGGTGGCTTCTAAGAATGCTGGAGAGGAGGTGATGAATTGCGCGATAAGCTTCGCTTCGTGATATTTCTCACGAGTGATAGTTCGATCCTCTTTTATAACGGCGCCATAGTCGTAAGAAGTGTAGCCACCGGATTCACCTAAATTGCCCCAGTTGGTTCCGCCATATGTCTGCATGTTATTAGCTCATACCCTCTTCGGCGTTACAAATACGGTTTCAAGTACCATATACTATACGCCAGACGATTAGCGGATTGCTCAGGATGGGTTTATGGAAAAGGTAGTGATTGCATACTATGTTGAGAACAGTCATGCCGAACGTGAAGTCGTTCTTGTAGAAGACACGCTCGAACTCCGCATTCGTCAGGTCGGCACAGAGCTCAAGACCCAGTCCAGTGCCCCTAGAATGATGAATCAGTCCTTGCGATCATAAGTGCTATGGGTATCATACCAGCTATCGATAGCACCGCCTTGAAATTCTGGAATGGTGTACGGGCTGCTGGGACTAAACTCGAGATGAAGCTCTCGCCATCCTATCGGTAGACTACCAGAAGTCCAGTTGTTAGGTTGGGAGCAGTCGAAGCCGATGGGGTAACTGTCGTGACCATAAATATCTGGCCCCCCCGCGTCTCCGGGCGTGAACAAGCCTATGTCAGCGGCTTCATTGTTAATACCAGGAACCACAATCCCTGCATCGCGCCATAGCTTCCAGACAGCTTCCATGTATACTACATCAGGCCATTGAACCCAAGGTTCGCCGTAAGTCTAGACCGGATTAGCGAACGGACTTCAACTTATGCCTTTGGAAATTAATCTCTTCAGTCACTGCGAAATCTACGCACTGTTAAAGCGTCAGTCTCTTTCCCGCGATTAACGAGAACTTTAGAAATCGATTGGAGCAGGCTACTACATACCATATTCGTTCTCGGCCTGCAGCAGGACAATAGGTCCCCCATTCGTGATTTGAGCACCAGCGATGAGTTTGCCCATATGCGCGACGTAGTTTTTTGTCGCATCCAAGTAACCTGTTTCATTAGTCCGGAGAATGGCCGGCTCGCGCGATAGCCAACCAGGAAAGCCACCTCCCGAGACTTCTGCGTTGATATACGGCCCTGGACGGGCGATCAGGTAAACACCTGCTTCAGCTGCTGCCTCGAAGAATGGCTCCCATGCAAACACCCCTTCCGCAGAGAATTGACCTGGTGCTCCTTCCAGTAGTGCCCAATCGACATAGAACGAAGCTCCGTCATAGCCAAGAGCCTTGATCTTATGAAAGATGTCGAGCCATAGGTCGGGGACTGGGATACGCCAAGGGTGGAATTCGCCTGAGAAGAACATGATACGCTCTCCCCGGATGAAGAGGGATTTTTCATCCCATGTTACCTAACGTCATTAGTGAGTTATATATGAGAGGATTGCACAAATTTCTGTACCAGGCCTTCCAGGGCGTCTCGGGGTCCAATGTCGGATACCTCATAATGTCTTCCTCCAAGCACTAGGCCCAAGACCTGGACACTGCTCAACGATAAAATCGCCGCTGATAACCTCCGTAACGACACCATATTTGTAGAAAGTAACTGGCGAGGGGCAGATAGGTCACCGACAAGGTTGATCATGCCACCACTGGACCTTTATACTCTCGTCCAGAGCCCCGGCCCATGGCTTGAGATGCATGGTTCTATCGTTGTAACGTCATCTACTCCTCTTCTATCGAGGGTCTAACGACGCTCTAGACGCTTGATGAACACACTAAGATCCGTTCTCCTGCGGTGTGCGGGTGTTCGTCCCGAATGGCCGCTCATGTTTGAATGCATCTGTTTGGTGGAAATGCATTTATGCAGGGCAATGCCGGGGTGCATGGGCTTCGTCGATGGGGCTCTCACGTGGGGAAGTTGGGGAAGAGGGGCGTCGTCGATGGCGGAGATGCTTGTCGGAACGTGATTGATTGATGCCAAAGTCTAGAGTGTATGATGTGTAGGGAGAACACAGTTCTATTGCTCATGTTTTGTCTTTGTTCGCCTTCATGGATTGGTACCTCGGAGAGCTTCCTTATTTAGGACCAAGAAGTATGCTCGCAACTGATTGGTCGGGTACTCACATGTATGCACATAACATCATGCCACGTTGGTGAGGGGTAACGCGTAATTAAGCGCCTGACGCAAAAGCCATTCAAACAAGCCTGACAGTTGTATCTCGGAGATGAACGCGAAGACCAGCTTGATCGTCTGTTTATCTACCTTCAGACACAGGCCCAGTCTATCAGATCAACATGCATCTCATCAACGCGCATACCTTGCGTTTGGAGAAGTTTGTCAAAGAAGAGAATGAAAGACCTGTGTTCAAATATGCAATATTATCTCACCGATGGCTGGATCGAAAAGATGAGGTGAGCTTTCAGGAAATGGAATCTGCGGAACCCATCGTGTCCCTGAAAAAGGGATACTCGAAGATATCTGAGACCAGCAGGCTCGCAAGGTCTCGGAGCCTGGACTACATCTGGATTGACACTTGTTGTAAGAAATATCTCGTCACCAATATTTGCCACGCTGACCAACAAAGGCATCAACAAGACCGACAGCTCGGAACTTCAAGAAGCTATCAATAGCATGTATCGTTGGTATCAAAACGCTACTGTATGCTATGCGCACTTGGCAGATACAGTTCTTCCTGCTGGAGAGTGTGATCTGACCTCAGTAATGCAACATGATCCCTGGTTTACACGTGGCTGGACTCTCCAGGAGTTTATTGCCCCTAGGGCTCTCTATTTTCTCGACTCAGACTGGAGATTGATTGGGACCAAGGAGGAGTTGTGCAACAGTTTGATTGAGATCACCGGAATTGATAGGAAACTGATTTGGGGGGTCTCTTCGTTGGACAACTACTCTATTGCCCAGCGCATGTCATGGGCATGTGGCCGCTTCACGACAAGACCTGAAGATTCAGCCTATAGTCTGTTTGGAATCTTCGGAATCAACATGCCTATGCTCTATGGAGAGGGTCGCGAGCGTGCGTTTATTCGACTCCAAGAAGAGATTATCAAATCATCAGATGATGAATCGATATTTGCATGGGAAGGTGGTAAGTCCGACACTTCTGCGAAATATGAAACGCAAATGTCTCTAATTCTTCACCATAGAAACTATAGAGTCCGGGCTGCTTGCTAGAAATCTAGAATTCTTCTGGAGCTGCGGAAATGTCGAGCAGATTTCCCCCCTCCATGGGCGCAAGCGCAAGAACCACCCATATTCGATGACAAATAGGGGCCTCCACATCACCCTACCACTGAAACCGTGTACACTGAATACATACTATGCTACGTTGAACTGCTCTACAGTTAATAGAGTTGGAAACGTTTTTGCTGGACCGTCACTTGGTATACCGGTATGGATTCTTCTCCGTAGACTGGATACTGATGACCAGTACATGAGGATTCCTACAGGCACTTGGAAGGTAACAGGCACCGAAATTGAGAGGCCAGCAAGGCAGGTATCGATGTACATTCCACGCACCCGATTGAGTCTAGCTCATGTTTCACCCTGCCAACGACAATTCGACTTCCGCGTTCACCTGGAGAAACTTCACCATGCTACCCTTCAATTCCAGCCAGAACGAGACATATGGAGTCGAGTATGGGAAAATGATGATACGGAAACTCCTGGCAGTATATGTCTTATCAACGTGTCGTTCGACTTCGATTTTAATCCCGTTGTGATCATGGCCGAAAGGTCTGCAGATCCTGAACTCTTGAACTGGATTCGGCGAGGTATTCCTGATACAGTTGTATCTGGCGATGGGTTAAGCCCGTCTCCGGACCGACCATTCAACTTTAATAGAATGCACGCTTGTAGGGGCTACCCCCCATTCGTAAGTATCGAGGAACATGATAAACACCACGGACTTTGGGCAATCAAGGGACCTCGTGCAGGCTATTTTGGCGATTTCAGGGGGGTTCTATCTGATAAGGGTGTAGGGTTCGAAATGAGCAGGTCCGGGTTCGATTTCGGGTTCGGGGAGATAGGGTGGGACTTACGTATAGGCAAAATCACTGGATGGGTTCCGGGAGGGCCGGGAGGCTTTTTATCAGAACCAGAAGATTGGGTCCCTACATTCGCATGGCACAAGGATACTGTCGGAGTGTCGAGTCTTACTTTACAGTAATATATGCTGATGTTTTCGTAGTTATGATTGAGACTTTCAAGCTGGCATGAAACATGAAGAAAAGAAAAGAGACCACTGTATTGATATATTAATAACATAACAAGAATTATGATACCGCGCTTGATTTTAACATTATCTTAATTAGATCTACATGAACGCCCTTCATAACGCGTCGCTTGGCGACATCTTCCGTCAAACTTTCCATATACTTTTATTCCAAAGACTAGACAAAGCAGAGTACCGTCGTCAGACCATGGTCGCTGCTTCCCAAGGAATGGTTCAATCAGAGGATCGGAAATTTTCAGCTTATGATTTCACCTTTTGCAGGCACCCTTACTGTTGCCTGGGTTATAGTACAATTGTACGTAGTGTAATGTCGCAGAAGATTTGGGGTATGTAGGTCGTTATTCCAAGACGGCATTAACGGCGTCGTTTTTCCCCGACATGTAGAAGCAGTAATGTCAATTCATCTACATATACATGCTCATCATCTAAAGAAGACCTCGTACGTAAAGACTGCGTTATCATGCCTTGCATACGAAGACACGCGAGCGGTGCCACATGGTGGTACGTGCCTGAAATCATGTGATATGGTCACGTGGACTCCTTGGTGGTGGTCATGGTTCAACACTCACTTCTCAGGACGAATCATTGATAGTTCACTAAATCCACCAATACCAAGAAATATATTCAAACTTCGACTGCGCGAAATCATATCGCTCTTCTGAGTTCTTTACGTCGATCTCACAGAGAAGAGGCACCGCATACACACAATACAACTTCAGGCCGTTTTGGTCTCAACGCTTTTCTCCTTCAGTACAAACATGGTACCATACCAGCCATACTCTCGACTGAGCCTTCTACCATGTCGTCGAGCAACCAAGAATGGAATTTTCACTTGGGGATGTGGCTCGTGAAACTGTATGCTTCTCTCGACATCTAGCCTGGTGGGCTGAAAGTGCCACACGGACCCGTACAGCTTCTGAGCAGTAAAACCTATCGAGTCCATAGCATGTAGGAAGTCGCGCCACGGCACCTCGCCAGCGGTGGTGCTCGCAGCTGGGTCGAAGAAGATCGTCCGGAAGACTTTGAGGGCTCGCGCGTCCACTGAGAAGGTGGGCTGCTTGTCCTCTACGATCTCAGGGGGTTGCGTCGTAGTATCGTTTTCGTTTGCCAATGTTGATTTGCTTCCGACTCCACGGCTTTTGATTTTGAGCTTGGCGACCCCAGCCGCTAAAGCCTCAGCGCGAGCAGATGGGGCGGCCTCGGTGCTCTGGAATAGGGGCGAAAAGGGCGACACGTATTCGTAGGAGCCAACACTACGACCGGGGCCTTGATGTGCCGCTTGCTCTTTTTTGGCAGCTGGTTCCACCCATTCCGGCGTGCGCTGGAGGTAGCGGTTTTGGGAAAGCGTCGCTTTGTACGCTGTACCGTTTAGACTTGCATTTTTCTGATAAAGCATTTCGTCCACGGCGTTCCAAAAAGCATCCAAGTTTGCTTCCGAGTTTCGAAGAACTTCAGTGTTCGCCTTGTTCTGGCGTTTTCCAGCCGGATACTGGAATCGCCCGCCAGATGGATCTCCGAGACGTCGAAGAGGGACACAATTCTCATTCTTGAATGCTTCCAACACCAGACCCCGGACTTTAGTCCGCGCAGCGAACTCATTCTTGATACTTTCACCTCGATCGACAAAAGCTTCCTCGAAGCCATTGGCCCAGGGTTGAAAGATCTCCAGTTGTCGAAGACATTCACATATGATGGACAGGTCGCCAATGAGCATTGCAACGTATGAGGATACAAGTTGCAATGCTTTGGGCTCTGCTCTCAAGAGTCTATCAAGCTCGTCAATGACTGTCCACATCCGCGTAAGGAACAAGTCTTGGCCGTCTTCCCATAAAGTTTGGAGTAGCCATATGAGGTGTTGAGTGATCTTGTCCATTTTTACGCCGCTCTTGGTAATACGGATAATGGACGACTGGGCGGACTCAGGGATCGCTCTAAGGAAGAAACTCCTCAAGGGTGGCGAGGCAACGACTGTGTGCTTCAACTGATTGAGTTTACCTTTCGCCATCTGATTCAAGTAATGGCGAAACTTGAGTAATGCGGCAAGGTACTCCTCTGGGAGATCGTTCATGGGAGAAAGAGTAGGCTCATATCTTAGGGTAAGTTCACGGATATGAGTTGCTTGATTTCGGAGCTCAGTAAATCCCTCGAGCTGGAAGAATGACTCTGTCAAAACCGTGCCAATCACTCGAGCCCATAGTAAGTCATCGCGCCCGGGCTTGGTAATAGGGTGGGTATCGCCTCGATAGTCTTTGACCATTTCCTGTCGATGCTCTTTCACGTCAAGCAGAGTTTCCGCAAAGAAACTTGGATCCTCACGAAGTGACCAAACATGATCCTCGGCTCGGACAGCTCGGGCGGACAGCAGAGATTCAATATTCTGCGTATCCAGCTTTACGGGAACCCGGTATGGAGCTTCTTTTGCCATGATACTCAGAGAAGATGTACCAGAAACGTCGAGGCTGTCTTTCAAGTGGGGCTCAGGCTGGATGGCGAAACGATCGGCTGTCAATTGCTCAAAGGGAATGTCGTGGAGGATGATCTTGCAGCAGTCTAGGAGGAACTTGAGCATGCGCTCTTGATACTCTAGGATCAGCAGCCCCTCTCCTGGAAGAAACTGTTTGCGAGAGTTCATCCAGTCGAATGCGTCTTCGTGGTCTTCCCACGCAAGTAGTCGTCCGTATTCGTCTTCTCGGGTCATTCCGTTCAGGGTCATAACGTACCCGTTCAGAAAGGTTGGCACGAATGCCATTGTAACTAGTCCAAGATGCATTTGTTCACAATCCGATGCGGCAAAGCAATGCGGCGGGTTTCGACCGCGGGCATTGAGCAACAAGGGTAAAGTCTTGGGATCACTCAGATCTTCTTGGTTGATTGTGGGCCAGATGAACGACGAGCGATGTTGTATCGCAGCATCGTTCAAATTCCGTGCGTCTTTGCGAAAAGCGGCGAAATCGGGACGGTGTGTGAGTGCCATACCTGGCCAAGCTTGTAACAAGATGCCAATGCGCGCAGTTCTCGACTTTTTCTCCCAGCGTCTCCGTATCGTAGCTTCATGGCGTTCGAGAATACTCCGCAATGTGTGATAATGGGCGAAGATTTGTCCGCGGCGGTCGTTAACCTCGCGCCGGATTTCACTTGGCTTCAGCATTCTTGGAGCGGCCATGCCTCTTGAAGCAAACGCGCCCATGGCATCACTGTTGTTGAGCCAGTCGACGCCATCAGGATCCGGCATTTCAATACCAGCGAGCTCTGGGTGGGGCTCCAATGGGTTCAACTGATGGTCTTGACGAAGCTGCAGTGGGTTCATTGTCGCTGTTTGCGACCGAAAGAGCTGTCATGAGTTGATTGTGAAATGTTTGCGGGGATGGAAGGTGACAGAAGGCGCTGAGATGACGGATGACTAGGTCTCCTTACATTTTTAGGTACCCTTCCAAGCTTGATCATGAAACTCTGAATGCCACCACCCCTCAATGTTGTCACATGGAATTCCCACTTTTACACTGACGAGCCAGGAATCGGAGACGCAGATTGTGCATTAGGTACGCGTGGGGTTGAACTCAAATGAGACGTGCAGGCGATTGCCTGCAGCTCTTAGTGACTTGGTCAGTTTCTCCAATATACGAACACATAAAATGCGGTGGTCCGTCGGTCATATGCACGCGCAAAGGGAGAACGGTCTTGCTATGAAGCTAAAATAACATATCCTTTTGTCAAGGGGCTTAGATCTACTACATAATGTATAAAGTCGAGTTGATACACAAACCATGCTATCTAAATCATGATCAACCAATAATCCCCTGCGCCTGCATCCAACTTCGCTAAGTGCTTCTACGGAAGATATTCACCTTCAATGACTTAATCTGAGTAAGGCCACTGGACAACAGGGTTAGAGTCGCTGCTGATATCAAACGTCAGATCATGTTGAGAACTTACCGGCTTTCATCACGAATGTCTGCATCATCAGCAATCTCGAAGTCGTATCGCATGATAAGAGTCGCAACGATTTTCTCCACCTCAAGCCAGCTGATGTCTGAAGCAGAAAAAGAAGGAAGTAAGTGACACTGATTTTCAACGGAGAGGGACTGTTGTAAATGCTCACTACGTCCGATGCATGGCCGTGTACCACCTCCGAATTGGAAGAATAAGCGTTCTGAAAAAGTTAGTGTGATGTGCTGTGAGATCATATCGCGAGTAGTTTTGAACGCCACGTACTCATTTCGCCGACATTGTCTGCGTCCAGCCATCGCTCGGGACGGAAGACGTCTGGATCTGGACCCCAGATTTTTGGAATACGGTGAATAACCCACGGAGTTGAGCCGACGACAGTCTGTACATAACCAATGTTGTAAGCTCATGTATCACGATGAGCTTCATCTGCATCCGCAGGATACTGTACAACTTACTCCGCCGGGTATGTGTTTACCGCAGATAGTCATCCCCTCCGGTGGGACACTTCTCTCTAGGATAAAAGGAACTGAGGGTAATAATCGCATGCCCTCATATAGAACTGCCTGTAACAATGGACAGTTCTCGCAATCCTCGGCACTGTACACTTCGCTGCGCTTGTCCCCGCAACGCTCCTGTATTTCGGCTCTGAGCTTGGTAATGCGATGAGGCTGCCTAAACAGATGGAAGAAAATCGAGCGCATTGCTGCGGATGTTGTATCAGCTCCTGCCATAACGTTTGAGGTCATCATGTAACTAATAGATGTGTCGGTCCTAGTAAAGGTTAGGGCTAGCGCATTAGGTGGTGAATTTTGGAGAGTTACAGCTCAGGTTTGTGTGCTTGCACTTGGAGGAGCTGACCGACGATATCCCGATTATCGGCAATATTCCTTTTTTTCCGCTTCTCTACCCGCGCCTTGGAGACATCAAAGAAGTAGCCTAGAAGCTGTCAGAATATGATTTTGTAGTCTCATCCTTTGACAGCGACATGTATCCGATCATGGTAAGATGTTGATTCGTAAGACTGGGGTTACACACTATGGGGCGTTAAAGACCGCTAGAACAATCGATATGAGAGCCACCGTGACTAGAGTTTACGAAGTGTACATACCTATGTCGATCGTTGAGGGCCAAGTAGTTCCCAAGAACCGGCTTGATGACCTTTTGGTGGAATGTATGGAACCACGGTACGTGCATGACCCAGCCAGCGCTGTCCAGTGCACCCTGAAGTCGAGCAAAGAGACCATTATCCGTTCCGGCAGCTACAAATTCGAAGGGCTCACCAAATGAAACAGCGCCAATGATATCAAATGCTGTGAGTTGCAGCCATTGGCCCAAGTTGAGTGACTTGGAAGGCGTTGTCGTTGCCGCATCAAGTTTCCGAAGTAGGGCCTCGATCGTAGCCTCAATTCGTGGCTCAAGATGCTTCATCGACTCCATGGAGTATGGCCGCGCAACAAGGCTACGTTGGGCCCCGTGGATCTTTTCGTTTCGCTCGCCGACCAAGTCAAACGGTCGCGATCCCTGGAAAACAGAATAACACGGCGCTTTGACGAACGCCCCGTTTGAACCTGCGATACTACGTCAATTCATTATTTTTGAGGGACAAGACACTTTGGGTGGCCAAGCTTATGCATACGGTAGATCTGGCGGAAAGCATCCGGGTCTCCCACGCTCCTATGTTGAAATGAGTGAGACTCTTAAGTTTACCCGTGTCGAGATGATACCGAAACTCACAGGTCATTCGGTCCAATTCTTACAACAGGCCCGTACTTTCGATGCACTTCGACCATCTCACGTGAACGCCCAGTGTATATGAAGCGCGCCCGCCATATTTTCGATATTTTAGCAGCAAACGGCCCCGGAAATGACGCTAGAGGAGAGAGGAAGCATTGGTAAATGACATAGGCACTAATGCCGCCGACGACAAGAGTCGCGAGAAACAAAACGCCACTGGTGTTTTCCATATTGTATTAGCAGGAACAAGCGAAGAGATGTGTGTGCTATACAAGGCTGCTGTATGGGTTGGTGCCATGTAGTCGTGTTATAGGAGCTGGAAGCTTCGGAAGCAAGGGAGACTCTCGCCACGTCATGTGGGTTACTCGTATTACAGGTCACGAACGCATCCTCGATTGACCGTGCTTGCCGAGAGGTCGGTACACTGAAATGGATCGGTCATTGACATAATGTCAGGGAACAGTCAGATCCAGTATCATTGAGCGCTAGGTTAGAAGCTACCTGGCAGAGCCACCAGACACGACGGCGAGAATGACTGGTCTTACATTGAGGACTCAAAAAATCAATAGTGACGATCGAAGGGTGATACTTTCACACGTGGTGGGATGTCTGCTATTACCCGACAGCAATGTAAAAGATGGCAGCAAGCCAGTTGTGCATTTTGGCCGCGCCGCATCCGCGATGACTGAACATTTGTCCTGGGTCCAATGGGTGTCGGCGTCCAAAGAGGTCCTACAACCGTCCCAATATCGAAGTAGTTTGCATTATACGATTATTGTTCATTGGCGAGAAGCAGATTTTGAATGAGTCATGACCTGGGTCTATAAGTCATTGACTTTCAAGCTGACAGGTAGACGCTACAGCAACCCTCGGCGCAGATAACGATTCATTCAAATGGACCTCTACTCACATAATCGCAGATTCATCGCGCTTTGGTAATTTGTAGAATATTTGTTGATATCTTTATACATTCTTAGTTGGAGACTTCGAGCTGGCGATCATGTTGCCAACAGCCGCATGCCTACTTGGCACTTGATTGACCATACTCAAGATACCACAATGGAAACGAGGACAGCCAAGGCTAGGGCCGCAACACCCGATCCAACTCTGTGAGCCGAGTTAGGTGTGGTAGTTGGGCTGGATGTGCCTTCAGTGGGAGTAGCACTAGGCTCCGAGCTATTGCTACCGGATCCGTTGACCATCGAAATACGTCCATCTAGTTCAATATCAATAGGGTCATGGGCGCCCAGATAACTGACCAAGATCTCATCAAGAGTATCCAGCACAGCGAGCTCATCAGTCTGAGGCGGCAGGATATTGTCGCCACCATTCGCCACAAAGTCAATGGTCACAACGGTGTACTCCGTGTCATCGTCCACCTCATCGTCACCAACGGTCAATTTGACAAGGCGGGATCCGACGTCAGCGTCAGGATTGTATTCAACCTTCGCACCGGTGCTGATCTGGAAGAAGCTGCTCAACTCGTCGCCTGTGAACTGGTTCACACCGCTGACGAGACCTTCGAAAATCTTCTTCAGGTCTGCACCGGTGTACGTAAGCTCCACCGCGGCGTTGCCAAAGGGGAATGACGTGATAACTTGGCCTCGTGTGACGGGACCTTCGGAGATCGTGGCGCGGATCCCGCCGGCGTTCATGAATGCGAAGACGGCCTCACTCTCCGTGTTGTTGGTGCGGTACTCCAGGAGAGCGCTGCGTGTTTGTGTATCAGTGTCATTCGCTCTTGTCTCACAGTGATTTCGAGTTTGTGGATGACTTACTCGCAAATGACGTCGCCCAGGGTGCATTCCTTGTCTTGGCAGGTGGACTGATCGAGGTCAACGTTGGTGTTACCAACTTTCTCCTCGGCATACGCCTCAAATGGTACTCTCCAGGCGTCAATCTCTTCCTGCAAGCCTTCATCTTGCTCAGTGGTATTCGTCAAGTGAATGGGAGCACCGTGGTAAGCCAAGACTTTGCCCTCATCGTCATAGGTCACGTCGATATAGCCGAGATACTCACCCCAGCGATATGCAGTGACGATGAAGACCTCGTCGCCATCTTTGTTCTTCTCGATGGTCGGGTAAGGACCCTCGGCATCTTCCATGTCTCCGAGAAGAGTGTGTGAGTGACCGCCCAAGATTAGGTAGAGCCCAGTCGTGTTCTGAGCTAGTTGCTTGTCAACGTCGTAGCCAATGTGGGTGATGGCTGCGATGCGGGTGATGTTAGTAGTGCTCCGGATCTCATCAACTGCGTCCTGAACCGCTTGAATGGCATCGCTGAAATTGGTCGTAGGACCAGGACTGCTGATACCCTTTGTGGTCTCCGTGGTTACTCCAATGACTGTCATAATGTCAGTGCCGATACTCTTCGTGCTTGCGCTGTGTTCAATCGGTCGCGACATGGGATGGGTTGAGAAACAGTACATACCTGCAAGCTGATACTCCTGAAAAATGTGATAAGGTTTGATGGTTGAGTTCAACTTCTCGTTGCCCGACTGGATGTTGGCCGACAAGACAGGGAAGGTCAAATTCTTGAGGAAGTCTCCAAGCGAGTCGTCTCCGCCGTCGAACTCGTGGTTACCAAGCGTCATTGCGTCAAACTCGAGCTCATTCATCACGTCGGCAATTTTCTCGCCCTTGTAATACGTGTAGAAGAGCGTGCCTTGGAATTCGTCGCCGATACTCAGCAACAAGCTGTCATTGTGCTCGGGTCGGGTCTCATCAATGACATGCTTGATGCGCGAGTAGCCGCCGTAGCAGCCCTTCTCGGGTGAGGTACAGTCTGTCCCGGAGGAAGAGAACTCATCAAGATGCGCATGAACGTCGTTGACGTGGTAGAAGGAGATATTGTAATGACCTTCATCATCGATGAAGCGCTTCGCCATGCGACTGCTGTATAACGAATCTTCCGCGGCCGTAACAACGCTGATCCACCCGTTGGCTGCAGCGAGCATCGGGAGAAAGACTGAGCGAACCATCGTGACAGTAGATGATGTGATGCTGCCTACGCGATTGATTTGAAAGGGCTATGGCTGGCTCAGAGTTCCTGATGGCTGGCTACTTGGCTTTCCGGTCTCCGAACCAACAAGAAGCTGCCCTCAAGGTCGGGGCGCACAACAGCGCAGCTCAGGGTCCAGACATGCTTGATATAGTTTCGATACACCGATGCACGTGTGCAACGGCGACGATCGGACAGCAGTAGATCATCTTGGCATCGCTAGACCTTGTCGTTATCTCACATGAGCTGGGGTTCTGTTGGGGAAGTTCTCTCCCTTTGTGATCTTCCAATCGCGGACCTAGATGCCGGCGAGGCCGAGTATCGCAGGGCTAATGGGCAGAGAACGGGGTTGAAGTTCTTGGAAGTCCTTGGCAGACAAGCGATGGATTGATATCGCGACGCGCTAGGTGATATGCTGGTGCCGCCTATCGAATCTCATATCTCTCATGCCATGTCGGAAGCTCTGGCCACGTACAAGTGCAGTCTCTAAATCTTGGCATAGCCGACCGATCAAACGACACCAAGAGAGTCCCACACTTTGTATCAATACGTTATCAGTCAATAGGCGAGCACCTACTGTCCCCAAAACCACCGCTGAACACGAGCTTCAATTTGAGGCTCATCGTCCTGCTGAATGGGTACACCTAACTACCTAGGTATCACAGGGGCAGAAACAAGGGCCCTCTTCGTGCTTACCCCGCCTCTGTGATCCGACGGTGAGAATGACCTCTGGCCTACCAGTGACGCGAGGTACGTCACTGATGGTCAGGATGTTCAGGCCCGTTTCTGGTCCTGCTTCGATTATCAGGTCCTATGAAGTCGAATATGGCACGTGCCCAATCGGACGACCTACTCCACGCTTGGTCGCAGTAGGAATACTGTCTCAACTGTCTCATCGTTGCCGGGCTGACCCACCATAGCATCGTACTGCCTTGATGTCGGTAAAGAAGCGCACCGACCGAACCCATCCTCTTCTCCCGACCTCTGCCGGACCCCTACTCCAAACGATCCAAACTGTCGTTCCGCCGTCTTGATATGCATCGAGTCAGCACTGCTGCCTATAAATTCCAAGCACACTGAATACTGAGATCCCATGGATAAGCTCACAGCCGAGGGAAACGCATAGCTGGTGTATAAGCAGGGTGGAAGACTGTCTATAAACAACCCCCAATAGCCGAGAACCAGTGTATGCGTCGCCGTTTCATTTCCATTTTCGTCCACTCGTACTTGTGCGCCTTTGTGGCAAAAGAGCCATCTGCCAACGACCGCGCGGAAACTCGGCGAAATGACCTTGCGACCTGCCGTGTGATGGATTGGATGCCAACGCTTTCCAAGAATAAACACTCGAGTTGCACCAATCTCGGGGGCCCAACATCCCCAACATGCGATGGAAGCCGCATGGAATGTGTTAGTTACGCAAGCCTAGCAAATTTCGATGGATATGACGCGGTGCAAAATTGCCACATTCTTAGGGATCAGCTATCTACTACATCAATAGAAACGTGCCGAGATACGACGAAAGCCGCGTGGAATGTTGGCACAAATCAAGGACGCACCATGTGGCAAATCATGCCGCCTGGTGCAACATGTTACGTGGTCGCCCCATGGGACAGCTACGAAGCAGGTTGATAGAAGCTTCCCGACATGTGATGAAACCAGCATGGAATGAAGGGACAAAGCAAGTACAACATCCTCAGCCAAAGCATGCTGCCTGGCACGACATGACAACATTTTGATGCACCAACCATGCAGGGTTTTTGTCACCTATGCTACACATCCCACATTCTCCGGAGAGGATGGTACGGTCGGTCGCACGATTCACAGCATGTTTAGACCCAGATATGAAGGGTGATTCGAAAGGTAGGTCTACGCATTTTGCGAACATATAAGGCCAGCGTTCGCCCAGCTTTTTGGCATATCAAATCTTCCTGTGGATCATCACGATCAAAGACACCATCGTTTCTGACATCCACAGTAATTCGCGGCTTATTCCTGTGCGTACTACATCATGCCTGTAAGTGCTCTCTCGAGAAAGCGAGGCAAGAGTCTCATCTCCGAATCCGAACAGCCAGTGAAGTAGTAGACAGCTGACTCGTCCCCTCATTCCCAATAGTTCCGCGACACATGGAAAGCGGCCGAGGTCGACATGAAAGAGAGGAAGGCCGCACAATCCGAACACTCGACCATTGATGCCGACACAACTTCGCTACCTCCTAGCTACATTCCGTGCGCTAGTACCCAGGAGGCTCAGCCAGCTGAGATTGCGTTATACAAGGACGCTCTCGAGCGACACGTCAGGGAGCGGAAGCTTCAGCAGTGGTACAGTGATGACAAGGTTTTGACGGACCTGGCGAAGAACGGCCCCCGAATCACAGGGACGATAATGGAAATATACAAAGTCCCCTTTATCGTCGCACTTGATTTTTTCATGCTCATTTTGTACGATTTGGTGCTGATGCTTGGTAAGTCTACCTATCTATCTAGGTTAGCTCAGTTTCGACTAACATCGTGGCGGTTCAAAGATGACAGCAGTTCGATGAGGACTGGTGGGCGCATAGACGAGATGAAAGCTATTGCAGGTGTGTATGCCGTCATTGGAACTGTATGCGACTCGGATGGCGTTCAGGTCCGTGCCATGAATGCAGACCTGGGCCGCATCAAAGACGCGTCCGGACGACAAGACCTCCAGGACCATGCCACTGACGAGGAATCGGTGAACAAACTTGTCAACAGCATAAAGAGCTGGGAGGGTCAAACGCCCATGGGCGGTTCGATGTACACCAAGGTCATCTTTCCCCTGGTTAAGCACAAGATCCAAACCAATCGGTTTTCAAAGCCAGTGCTGCTTCACGTTCTCGGGGATGGAGAACCGTTTGGAGAGGAAGAAGACCTTACCCGACGTAATCTTCAAGCACTCTACGACCACCTTGATGAACAAAAGATCAGCAGGGGCGCATTCAGTGTCATGTTTGGCCTAGTTGTCCATGAGCCCGCCGCCGTCGAGTTTCTTCATCGCCTAGATGACGACAAAAACATCGGCGCTCAGATTGACGTGGTCGAAGACAGTGACACTTGGTTGGCGAAATTGAAGAAGAAGGAGGAGGAGAAATTGAAGGAGAAGGACAAAGTGACAGAGTGGAATAGCATACATTGGATTGCGAAGTTCATGCTTGGTGCATTAATGAAGAAGTACGATGACGCCGACTGAAGGCGAGGCACAGCTCAAGATGGACGCTGGGTGTTTTGTGGTTTGTTGTGTTTGGTTGGAAATCTACGGTCTTTACCGCATCTCTAGCTTTGTTTTCTTTTCTTCTGTTTAGGGGTGCTCAGGATTTACACTCATTATCATCGCTGTCATGTTTTCCATATTGAGATAAGAGACTCTAGGAATAGTTCGCGACCCTGTATTCTCATTATCATCGCTGTCATGTTTTCCATATTGAGATAAGAGACTCTAGGAATAGTTCGCGACCCTGTAGTCACGTAACAATAGAGAACCGCATATCAGGAACATGTTCCTCCATGGCCTGTCTTGGCAGGGCTGTGATGAAGTGAGGTGCACAACGATGCATATACAAATTGATGTAAGCAATAATGAATCAAATCGCAGAGTGCACCGTGGCGCGACCTACGGCATCCTACAGCTGGAACTCTGCGAAAACCCTCCCCATCACTACACTAAACCCTTGTGGTTCAGATGTATTAGACCCTGATCGCCCGTCACCCCCCGTTACTGGTAGGGGAGTACATGTACCATCCAATGAAAGCTACGATCGCCTTCGGGCAATACATTCATTACACAGTTGGCTCAATCACTACCACCGTTAAATCAATTGTTAACCATCACCATTTCCACCTCAAGTCAGTCAATTCAAAAGTGAATTCAAGTCAGTATGCCACCTCACTACTCAGCCACCTCCAATCAATCAGTCAATCCCGTCAGTCCCGCCAGTCCCGTCAGTCAAATCAGTCAAATCAGTCAAATCAGTCAAATCAGTCACCACCGTCACCACCGTAGCTACCAGGCACCACTAGGGCTACCAGTCACCGACTATTGAATGGACTGTTGAATTGATTGTTGAATTGACTGCGGTGACTGCGGTGACGGCAGTGACGGAGGGTAACAAGTAGTTCACATCGGCGTACACGTAGTTTAAAAAAAGAAGAAGGGGAGGGTTTTGGCAGAGTAAGCGCTGTAGGATTCCGGACGACTGGCATCGACAGCGACCGCCAAGGTAATCGGTGATAAGTATATTTCACCTCGTACTTCAGTTCTCCCAGATAGCACATCAATCAATGCTCTGAATGATTAAGCAGTCACTTTCGAGCATGAGACAATTTGGACATGCAGACAAACTCCGAGAAGACACGTCGTTGTTTGCCTTTGCAGGCATTTTTTTATGTTTTTGTTTTTTACTTAAATAGGTGGTGGGTATTATGAATTAATAATTATGTCAAGTATATCTCATTGCTGGCTCTGCGCTCTTATACGATCCTGGATTCAAGCCGCTCGAATGCATGATCGTGGCAGATGCTTTCGCAGATTATTGAGCACGCCGCCTGCAAGGACGGCGAGTTGGGGTAGGTGAGGGCTGAACGCTGCCAGATGGTGACGGCTGGCTCGTCGCCGGTGTCGTAGTGGGATAATCTGAATACGGGACACTGGATGGAGGAGTTGGGTGCGAGCTCGTGGGATATGAGCTAGTGGGCACAGATGAAGAAGGGGGAACCGGCAAGGACGACGCTGGGCTTGAGGAGGGCACTGGAAAGCTAGTATGTGGCGGTACAGAAGATGGCGGCACCGGCAGGGATGAGCTTGGTGGGATAGACGAAGGTACTGGGTAGCTGGATTGCGGAGGCATAGAAGACGGCGGCACTGGGAGAGACGAACTTGGCGGAGCAGACGATGGCGCCGGAAAGCTCGAAGGAACTGGATACGTAGAATGAGGCGGCACGGATGATGGCGGTATAGGCAGAGATGAGCTTGGAGGAGCAGAAGATGGCACCGGGAAGCTTGACGGAACTGGATAACTCGAATAAGCTGGATAGCTTGAGTAGGCCGGATAGCTTGAGTAGGCCGGATAGCTTGAGTAGGCCGGGTAGCTTGAGTAGGCCGGGTAGCTTGAGTAGGCCGGGTAGCTTGAGTAGGCCGGGTAGCTTGAGTAGGCCGGATAGCTTGAGTGAGGATAGCTTGAGGCCGGTGAGCTGGATGGGGGTACTGGCAATGATGAAGTCGGTGGCACGGATGACGGCGGTACTGGCAATGATGAGGTTGGCGGTACTGATGAAGGTGGCACTGGCAGTGATGAAGTCGGCGGCACGGACGAAGGCGGTGCTGGTAGTGATGAAGTCGGCGGCACGGACGAAGGCGGTGCTGGTAGTGATGAGGTTACTGGCACTGATGAAGGTGGCGCCGGCACAGATGAAGTTGGCGGCGAAGAGGAAGGGGTGGCCGACGCAGACGACGACGGGGGTGCCGACTCAGACGATGAAGGGGGCGCCGACTCAGAAGACGAAGGTGGTACCGAGGGAGACAGGGAATCTGAAGGTGTTGGTGTTGGAGTTGGTGTCGGTTCTGGCGTTGGCGTTGGTGTTGGCGTAACGCAGATAGTTGTTGGTGGCCCTAATGAATCCACGTATCAGCTTACCGCTTGAAAAGTATCCCTGATGTCTGGATTTGTTCGACTACGTTGGAGGCTACTCACCTTGCATCACGGCGTTATCTACGTAGAGGTTAAATATGGTGTTCGCATGATAGGGTGAACAGGTAATGTAGAATCCAAAGAGTAGGCTTTCACTTGTCGGCGTGTACGTTCCACTCAGTGTCTGCCATGTGCTTGCGCGATTGTATGTGGTGCCTGTTTTGTAAGATATGAGGTTCGTTGTGGTCAGAGAGTCGTGGAACAGATACGCATTGCAAGATTCCTGAATAGCGTAGGTGGGGTTTACGAGGGGAAGATAGTCGATAGAGAACGTATATTCCGACCCAGGCACAGCGTCTGACACGCTCTGGGAAATATAACTATACGCATATTGACCGGGCACTAGGCTGTTGACAAGAAATCAGTATGAGACCATTTTCCTTGGTTACCCGAGAGCTTGAAGAAACCTACAGCGAACTCTCGCCATCAGTATGTTGGGCGTTTGTGGTGGTTGTCGCGAAGCTGTACGACCAACCAGTCGTGCCTGCTTCCCACGAGGGATTCAGAAGGAGATTTGGTGCCGTGGTTGTCGTACAGACAGCTTGACCACCGTTGTATGATGCCATTGCAGTGGATGGGATAGCAACGGCCAGTGGAGGTATCTCACAGTATGCAAGGCCGTGGTATATTATCGTTCCTCAAACCGACCTGGACCCAAACGAGCGACGTGATCAAAGGTGGCCTTTAGAGGATGAGGGAGAGAAAGACAGGCGATGCGCACTTCGGCGATGCCACGCCCTCTTATACATACAGACTCCATGATGCTTGAAGCAACCGTAGTGAAAACGCATAGTCTGTCGGCGCGTTAGGAAGAGACTATCGAGCAGCTATCGAGACTTGAAGCAGCTGAATAGCCCTGGTCGTGGACTAGCTGGGATCACAGATCGACTATAGCGAGTCTCGACCACACTCGACCTATCGCTCGGTCGCTGCTCTTCTATATAAGGAGTAGTCTGAACGGTCCCCCCACTGGTGGAAAGTAGATGGTATGCGGTTCGCGTGTTCCGTCACGCTAAGCGGGCTTGGCAGGGGAGTCTCCCAGCTAGCGGATTTCCTCACAACCACGTCGTCGGTCCTCCGTGTCTTCACGTGGATCAGCTGTGGCCCGACCATTCGGGACGCACCGTCAGCTCTACATAGCCTCGATAGCCTCTGACTCAGATTGGGTTGATGTTAACTTCTAAGCAGGTCAGTGCTGTAGACTCATTGACTTATTGAGCTGAGGACCTCGTGTGTTTTGATCGGATGTCTCTGCCCAAGTCTTGTTAGTACGTCTACATTTACTTCGCATGCCACCTCTCGTGGTGAAATCCTGGTCTCTAGACTCAGAGCATTGGTGAGTGATTCGGTGTGTAGGACGCGCCTCTTACTCCAGCGTGTTGGCTTGACTGGATGCAGTGGATTGTGATCTCTTCACACTGTCTTTGCCTTCTTGACACGCTAATTTAGAGAGACATGCGTACTGGATTTGCGACTTATTGATAGAAAGGGCTTTGGAAAGGTTGAAAATCTTGACGAATTGGAGGGGAGTTGCAAGACTGAGTCGGTGGTGTTGTCTTTGTGATCTGCTGCCAGGATTCATTTGGAGAGTCGGCAACGGTAAGTACCTTTAGGTACCTACCGTAGGTACCTAGATCAGAGTGGAGACGGCAGTGAATTTGCTAGTCAGTACTGGTAGGACCCCTAAGGCTCAGCTGACCCCACAACTATCGGGGCTATGACAAAGATTCCTCCCAAGCCTCTCTCAATATCCGAGGCACCTTCAGTCTTTGCGGAAAGACTCTACACCACGAACTCTGCGAAGCAGGCACTGATATCGTCGAACAGTTCGAGAACATCTCGTCGATATGAATCACATTACCAGATACCTTGAGTCTGCAATGCTCTAACGCCGTCAGTGGGATGCCCACCATCACTGATGATTCATGAACCCTTGCCCAACTTGACGGGAGCGAGGCGGCGTGCAAGGCAAACCCAAAAGGCATTCTTCAGTGTGTTACTTACATCAACGTGGCCATGCTCTGTGTGGTGTATTGCACTCCCATCTCACTGGCTGTGGTGACAATGCCAAGATGACTGGCTGAGCTGCGGCTGGGTTGAGCCAAAGGCGTACACATGTTCTTCTGCACGTATGAACCCAGCCGTCAGCTGTGCAGACTCGACTGCGAGCTACAACTCTACTCATGGCCTACTGAATGCTCGCCTCGCCGCTGCGTAAACTTCGCATTTACTTCAGACCTCGTTGATGGATCCGATCACTGCGCTCAACATCGCCGCGGCGGTTGTTCAATTCATTGACTTCACTAGCCAGCTACTTAAAGACTATGGCGAAATCCGACAGAGTGGCCAGCCTCTCACATATGAGGCATTTGAGCAGACGACAAACGATCTTCTGAAGCTCAATGCGACACTGAAAGATCGTAAACATGCGCATCGCGGGAGAGGAGGGCTTAAGGAACATGAAGAGGTGAACATGTTGCTTCCCAAAATGAATAATTATTGATCCGTGCGCTAACGCCGAGAAGGCGCTCGATGCGATCATGGAGGAATGTAGCCGCATAGCAACCCGTCTCGTGGAGACACTCCATTCCCTTCGACCCAAGAAAGTTGACAGAGCGGAGATTGAGGCGATGGCGATGGCGGGCAAGAAGGCCGAGGTTGGCAAATGGAGGACGTTTCTACAAGCCTTGCAAACAATCTGGAAGGCCGACGAGATCGCTTCGCTTAGATCTCGGCTATCCATACTCCAGGAACAACTCGCTCTCAGAGTCTTGGCTTGCATCAATGCTAAGGTTGACCATTATGCCACAGAGAACGCCCGCCACTTTGATGATCTGCAGGAAAAGTGTTTGAAGGTAGTAGAGATTGTATCGTTCAATCAAGGCGAACTCAAGAGGTTGCGGGACGACTTTGATCAAAGCATGAAGGTAGTCAAAAAGCACCATGGGAATGTAATTGCGGCCATCGTGACTTTAGGCAATGGTGAATCCAGAGCGTTGACACCGCGGGGCCAACAGACGAATTCTGCCACTTTACCCTCGTCACGTCATGAACAAAGCGTACTTCGGCTGACTGATCCGACTTCCCAGGCGCACGTCTCGCCATCTTTAGACGAGTTCAGCTTTTCAGTGCTACATCAGTCCATCCTATCCTGGATGTATTTTCGACAGATCACCGATCGCGAAGACAATGTCACTGACGCTCACCGGCAGACTTTCCGCTGGATTTTCCAGCACTCGGTTGTGAACCAAAGGCCGTGGTCAGACTTCCCCCGCTGGCTCCGTGAAGGAAGCGGCTGCTACTGGATCAATGGTAAAGCCGGTTCTGGCAAATCGACACTGATGAAGTACGTATGGCAGGAGGAGCGCACTTGGCAACTCTTGCAGTCATGGTTTGGGACGAGCAGACCAATCAGGGCTTCATTCTACTTCTGGAACTTGGGCGGCAAACTTCAAAAGACACAGAATGGTCTTCTTCGGTCCCTAATCCATGATGTGCTGAGTAAGCACCCGGATTTGGTACCGATGATTATGCCCGAGAATTGTAAAGATGCCATGAGGATACGGGGTCTCGGGCCTGAGGGACCCTCCTTGAGCGAGCTCAAAAGGTACTTCCGCCGATTGCTCGATCAGGCCAGCCCGCGGTGTCGAATGTTTTTTCTCATTGACGGCATGGATGAGTACGACGGTGACTACACTGATCTCATAGGTCTTATTCAATCATCTTCGTCGGCGCATGTTAAGTTCTTGATATCAAGCCGGCCAATTACCGCATGTATTGAGGCCTTCTCTTCCGCACCCGGTCTTCGGCTCCATGATCTGACTCGCGAAGACATGGGTAATTATGCCTCGGATTTGCTCCAAAAAGCTCTCAAGAGAAGAGGGGACAAATGGCTACAACTTGTCGAGGATCTGGTGGACAAGAGCTCGGGTATCTTCCTCTGGCTAGCTCTGGTTGTGCGTTCGTTACTTGATGGTCTTCGCGATGGAGACACCCTGAACGAACTTCAGATGCGTCTAGAAGAGCTCCCCTCGGATCTTGCAGACCTTTACGCGCATATGCTCAATAAGATCCCCGATCGTTTCAGAGCTCAGGCATCTGACTTCTTCCAGACCTTCCTCAAAAGTCAGTCTGTCGAGCAGGACATACGCGGTCATCCCCTTCTAGCGATGCAACTGTCCTATGTTGGGGAACGGTGGGATGAAGTTCAGTTTGCGCCAACTCGGGCCCTAAACAAAAAAGACGAGCGGCAAAGGTGCGACCAGATGGATAGTCGTATTCGAAGCAGATGTTGCGGTCTGCTAGAACTCCAAGAGCGAAAGAATCTCCGACGCCTTGGGGAGCCGCGAGAACACTTTTCTCGACCACATCTTGAGTTCATACATAAAACAGCAGCTGAGTTCCTGCGCGACGAAGAAATCTGGAACAGGATCAAAAGCTGGAGTGGTGCTGACCCGTACCTTGGACTCATACAATCATGCATCATGACGATCAAAACCACGAAGCCCGCAGACGTAGTACACACAAGATACAGCGTTGTTTGGGACAGCATGTATACTGCTCTTAGGTATGCTCACCTAGCCGAAGCAGAAGGGGGGAGCATACCCAACACATACCTGGAATTACTCGACACCTCACTAATGTCCCATTGGAAGGCCGCGGATCAATACATCCGGCCATATCTGGCTGAGCATGTCAAAGGGGGGATAGACCGACTTTCCGTAAAGCCCCAAGCTCATTGGTCCTCCGTTCTCTTCTGGGACCAAATGGTTCAGGGAAGGAAATGGATTGACGCGACCAAGAAATGCGATAATTACTTCAGCAGCCTCGTCTCAATGCACGACGAAACAGCCCTCATGAACGGCAGCGAGGACATTGGGCTCTTCAGGGTCATCATTGTTTACTCGCTACGATCTTATATCAAGGGACACCTCCTCACCGCCAATTCCGTCTCCGCAATCGATCAAAGCATCCTGCGATTTTGGCTGGGGTTATTGACGTCCACTTTCCCGCTGCGCCTGCGAATGCCAGCCTCTTATCAATTTAGTTTATCACTATTGCAGACCGTCGTCGAGTCAACATGCGTTCTCGACGAAAAGAGCACTATGACGATCTGGAGGGTTTTTCTGATCGAGCTTTGCAGCAGCAGGAACGTCAGAGACGTCACCGACAAAGAAGCTAGTCGTATAACAGAGTTGATCAGAACCATGTTCAAGAAAGTTGACCTGGGCTCCAAGTCACTATATACGCAAGCAGAGCAAGCTCTGTCACCTCGGTTGATGCTGATGTCATCACAGAGCTATGTCACGGCCACAGCGCTTAGCGAAGTGGCCTCCTGGCTTAAGATCCAAATGGAGAACGCAGATGAAAAGTATCTAGTTGCTGCCAATAAGCCTAACGTCGGCCTCTCGCCGACGACGATACCGTCGACTTCTAGCAATGACCAAAGTAATGCTGAGCACAAGGGGGCTGTCATTGCACATGACAGACATTCCATCAGGAAAGTATTTCGCCAGATCAAGTTCAGATCACCATTTGCGAAGTGGGAGGCCGAGAAATTGGAGCGATGGAATGGCACACGGCATTGGTATGTGTAATGGAATGAGCAAAGTGGAAAGTTGAGCGAACTAAGTAATGGCTGATATCCCAGAGTACCATACTGAGCCGGCCGGCCACATGGGTTAGAAGCCCATTCGACGGACTGTCCTAACGTATCCAGTACTCTACGCAAACGGACTCGGCCAACACTCGCTTCAGAAGGCCTTTGCAACGGTTTACCGTCGGATACGGCATATTTGCCTCTACCCAAACCAGGTGAAAGCTATTCGAGTTGGGTCATGCATCTCGTATCAGAATCAAGACATCTCAGACAAACTCAAATACCAACCCAGTATATGGTCCATGCCAATCGCAGAGGACTCGTTGCATCGCATGCGAGCGAGGGTTACACGCCGCAATGACCTTTCCGACGATGTGAGAGTTCTCGTACTATCCTCAATTCACCGAAAGGTCGAGGGCCCCCGAGGATGCAGATGCAATAATGCGTCAAGGCCGCATTTGACAGCAGATTAGTGCATGTGCCAGGTAGTCTCATGTCGCATTCATTTACTATCGCCACACGGACGCAGAGCAAGGGTCTTCGGCTGCAGTAGGCATACTCAGATCCTTGTGTAGATGTCGCCCAATGGCCCGAATCGATCTGCTGCCAGAATCGCTCTGTCCTCAAACGGCATGACACGGTCGACGGAAGCTACTGCAGGCAGTCGACGGGCCAAGCTAACAACCCCGAGCTCTTGCTGTGTGCATTAGCATCGCAAGGTATAGAGCCGCAACGCGATTCCACGGCCGTAACATTGATCAGCAAGCTGTGTTTGCAACCCCCTTGCATGTAAAATACCTTACCTGTACCAACATGTGATCTTTGCTCTGTTGACTGAGGCACCCTATTGGTTACCTTGCAGCTTGGCTCGACTCCACAGGGGACTCGGTGTTGCGACCCGCCCATAGCAGATTTGAACTTCAGCAGCATGAGGTGCACAAGTCGCTTGATGCCCGTTTCATCCGATATCAGGTGTCTTACGCTGTGAAAAGACAGAGAAGGATTCGCCCGACTTTGCTGCTGTGAAGCGTTGATTGGCGACCGTTATGGGGCCATGTTCAAGCCCTAAAGCGCGATGAGGCGGGTGGCTTGAGCGGTGTCGATAACTACCCGACCAAAGAGCGGTGACTATATCGCTGTCTTTTCATAGTCGATCATCTTGACAGTATTGCGACAAGCGTTCTGTGCCTCATTCTATGATCGCCAGTAGTCAAAGCTTGCAGCGTCAATTTTCATATCATTTTTCATACTCTTCCCACACGCGATTCTTACCCAGCTCGATCGTGTACGCGCCTTTGGCATACCATGGCCACGTCGCCTCGCAGGTTCACGGATATAGTCCTGTCGCAATGGCGACATTCCCAATTATTGGATAGACCAGAATTGGCTATCAACGGAAGAGACCTTACTATCTCTGATGTCGTGGCAGTGTCGAGGCACTTGGAGCAAGTGAAGCTCACACCGGACTCTACTGATGCTATACAGGCCTGTAGCAAGATCATCCCGGAGAAGATCGCACAGGGCGAAGTCATCTACGGGGTCAACACAGGGTTCGGCGGTAGCGCAGATGCAAGATCGAACGATGTGGAACGAGTTCAACAGAGTTTGATCAGTCATCTCACCTGTGGCATAGTTTCGGATGGCAACCAACAATTCGAGTCGAAGGCCAACGGCTATACCAGCCAAAATAACGACGAGTCGCCCGCACGCAATGGCAAATCGAATGGAAAGATGCGACAGCAGCAACGCATGTCGACGAGACACTCACTACCGTTGAATGATCCACTCGCAGCCACTTGCATGCCGGAATCATGGGCGAGGGCCTCAATGCTTATCCGCTTAAACTCGTTAGCGGGAGGTGCATCTGGGATACGTGTTGACATTGCAGAGTCTTTGGTTAATCTTCTGAATTGCGACGTCGTGCCGCGAGTGCCAGTCCGAGGAAGCATCTCGGCATCGGGAGATCTAAGCTCGCTTGCGTGGATAGGCGCCCTGATGGAAGGCAAGACATCCGCGACAGCCTTTTGCGGCTCGCGAGATGTTGAAGGAGGTAGGAAGGCAAAGAGAGCCGACATCGCCCTGTCGGAGGCTGGAATCGCCCCCATCAGTTTACACGCCAAGGAAGGTCTTGCCATTGTTAACGGCACAGCTGTTTCGGCTGGCGTTGCTGCTCTCGGAGCGTACGAGTGCCTCAACCTGGCGACCCTTTCGCAGGTGTTGACAGCCATGAGCGTAGAGGCATTGCGGGGAAGTGATGAAAGTTTCGAGCCCTTCATCGCTCGAATGCGCCCGCATCCTGGACAGGTAGACAGCGCACGGAACATCAAAGCATTCTTGACCGGATCAAAACTGCTTAATCGCCACGACAGCCGGAACGTCGCGACGCTGCGGCAAGATCGCTATTCGCTGCGAACCTCCAGTCAATGGATTGGTCCGGTGCTGGAAGACTTCTGCTTGGCATATGACCAATTGACGGTCGAGCTCAACTCGGTAACAGACAATCCGCTGATAGACACAGAGACAGGTCGCGTATTTCACGGCGGCAACTTTCAAGCACGTGCTGTCACGTCGGCGACAGAGAAACTGCGACAAGGTCTGCAGAGCATCGGTCGCATGCTCTTCACGCAGTGTACTGAGATGATCAATCCGGCGACGAGTTGGGGCTTGCCCCCTAATCTGTGCTCCGATGACGCTAATGACTCGTTCCTCTTCAAGGGGCTCGATGTTGTTGTGGCGGCGTTAACCTCGGAGCTTGGCTTCCTGGCCAATCCGGTCGGCTCTCATGTTCAGACAGCTGAGATGGGCAACCAGGCACTCAACTCGTTGGCATTGGTATCGGCCCGGTACACACTCGAGGCGGTCGACGTCTTGTCTCAGATCGCCTCGGCACATCTTCTGGCAGTATGTCAGGCGCTTGACTTGCGAACTATAGAGATTGAAGGCCGTCAGGACGCCCCGCCTGACGCGACGCCACATATCGGCGAAGCTTCCCGACGAATGTACCATTTCATACGGAAGGATCTCGGCGTACCGTTTTTGGGAGAAGCACACTTGGCTTCGCCCGAATCAGTGACAGAGGAGGGCATAACGCCTAGCATGGGACTGTTTAACACGAGGGTCTATGAATCGATCAGATCAGGACGCCTGTATGATGTTGTTCTAGATTGCCTTCGAGATGCAGAGGGGCAAAAAGCGACAAACGGTATTGAAACGGAGAAACGGAAGCGGGGACCAGAGTGAAGGACGCACTGTGACATTTTATCATTGTCGAAAGATCTGGAATACATCAGCTGCCAAGTGTGCTTCACAAATCAAATAAGCCCAGCGGCTCGGATGGAGAGCAGAATCAAAACATAATGACCTCCATCTGCCTTGTATCGACTACGGTGATATGGAGCCACACCACTGACCATCTTCCTCCTCCCCAACCCAATTTGACGCTGCTGTGCTCACATATGCCGGTGTGCCACAGTGATATTGATAGCTGACTCATTCTTGACACGCGTAACCCATCGCCCAAGGTCATTTTCATTGCTTCAATCTGGTCTTGGAGTAAATACGTCGAGTTCCGGGTCGGTCACGAATTATAATTGATCAATGATCTCACGCAAGTTATCATGCCGAGTAATTGGGTGACCAAAAACACAAATCTCAATGGCACTTTGCACTGGGTCTTGACAGAATGCTTGCAGGGCAGAAAATAGGATAGCAACCAGACCGCTTGTAGATCAAATTCTAGATTGATACTACATACCCCCAGCCCTGCAACATGAATTACCACGGCGCACACTCCTTACATCCATAAAGGATGGGATTAGGGCTTCTTAACATATCTCTGCATAGTTCAGATGACACGGTACACAAACGCAGGTGAAAGCGGATAAGTGACACAAGGTCGGGCCGGGCAATCCAGCGGCCGCCAACGCGAAGTCACACCACGGTCCGGAGCCGGCTGGGTCCACAGACGTCAACTCGGCGATGAGCTCCGAGGCCGATCCGAAACCGTTGAAACACGTCCTCATACTCAGGAAGTGCAGCACAAAAACACCAGGATTTCATCACCAAAGGTCAAAAGTGTAGGTAATCAAGGCTTCATTTGCACTCCATTTTCATTTTCTTCACTGCGATGTACCTAATTTGCTCCTATCAGACTCGTGCACTCTTCTTTCCTTAGCTTTGCACCCACTCGTAGTAACTTCCTAAGCATGATCACATTCCCAATCACGAGGCACTACATCTCGTCGCCTTCATCGTCATCGTAGGCGGGCTGGGCACGGTCAACGCCGGTGGTAGCATCCATGCTGGACAGCAGGTTGCGGCGCTTGGCAACGGCGTTGGAAGGCGTCTTGCGGGGTGTCTTGACGGCCTTCGTAACCTTAGTGGGGGTGTTCGGACCGGCAGTCGTGGTGTGGACCGAGTCGCTGCTCTCGGAAGGGGCGCCAGTGATGCCCAGCTTCTTGCGGATCTGTCCGTAACGGACCTGCATGAAGTGGTGTGATTAGTCTTGCTGTAGGAGTCGTGGAGGGGGACACCCAGAGCGGGGAGATGACATTGTAATTGGGGGTTGCGTACCTTGGCCACATTGGCGTTCTTCATACCCATGCCCTTGGCGAAGCCGTCCCAGTCGAAACCGGGGATCGTCTGTGGGACGAAGGTGAAGAATGTGGTGAAGAACTTGATGTCTCCGTCGCTGACTTTGCCGAGGACGTCCTTGGTCTTGTCGTCGTTGCCGGACATTGTGACAGTCGAGGTATGATGCTGTTGGGTTGGATGAAATGTCTGGAGAGTTGTCTGTCAGATGAGATGACACGTTGCTGTTTTGTATGACGGGAGGCGAATGAGGCGTGACGATGTTGAGACCGGGAATGATCTTGCAGATGTTGTGTAGATCTGCGAAGCCGGAGGTGGCAGGGAGATGGCACGCAAAGAGAGTCGACTCAATTGTGCAGGAACCAACTGGATAAGGACCAAGGACAGGGAAGCGCGGTCCGAAAGATTCATGTAAACATGCTACTTACCTCCGGGCTACTTCGCTGTTTGAGCAGATTGTGGTGATGAAGAGGGTGTCAAATGGTCTGACCAGAGCTTACGGGGGGGCGGACAACAGCTGTTTCAGAGTGAAGTCTGGGAAAGGTGGGAGGATGAGTGATGGAATGGTGGTGGAGAGAAGAAGAGGAAACAAGGAAAGATCTGGGAGGGCAGCTCTGCTTATATACTACATTGAGGGGCTTCTCGGCAGGCTGGTGACTGTAGATTTGGAAAGCAGGGCCACATCTGTGCATCATGCGAGGCATCTACGCTGGAAGATTGCTTTTTTATTTGTCGTTGGTCATTCTTCATTGGCTGCTGCAGAGTTATCATATGTCACATGATCTCCCTCCTCGAGATGTAACAATATCAACCATGGCAGGAGCAATACACGAGAAGTACAAGTAGACAAGACACGGGCAGGCACCAAGTCGAGTTCATGCTTGAAACTAGCTATATATTGAGACTATCAAGGCGGAGGAGGAAGGAGCAGGGTCAGCAGGGGCGGTAGACAGCCCTGATGTTGGATGATTGCTATCAGGGACTTACTCATCCGTTCTGTCTCCGGATCGATAAGAGAACAAACAGCCGTATCAGCAGTTAAGCTACGGCGAAATTAACTGCTTAGGATTTTGTCGGATAGATCTTTATCTTGGGTTTCGAATGCCTAACCAGACACCCGCAAGCAATGATGGTTGAGCTGCTACAAAGGATGGAGAATCAACCTGATTCGATACGCTGTATCCTAGTCTCTATTATGCTTAACATCGCATGTGACATCTTGTTGGTTGGCGTCAGTCTTTTAAAAGACACAGTTTTGTCACAGATAGTATCGCATGATTGTAAGTCCCACACTAACATCGTTCCTTTAGTCTCTTTTGAACAGGGCGGCCTGAATGAACTTGTTTTGACTGCATTATTATTGTATGCTCAGCTTTAGTGATACGTCTTACAAAAGTGTAGAGCTGACTAATAAAACTTAAAGAAATGCTCTAGACGCTTGTAGAGTAAATAATAATAAGATAAGATTTTAACTAACTACTAAGTAAATAGTAGAAAAACTACAGTTTATATATATATATATATATATATATATAAACTTTAGTTTTATGCCCTATAAAGCATGCCGAATAAATGGGTCATAATCGTAACAATATTATATCATGCATTTCTCGAAATGGCAGTGTGAATGCCCCGATGGGTGGTGCTGATGGTGTGATACAGTACGCATCAATAGGAGTCAACCAACATAGAGACTACGCATAGGTACCTTAGGTGACAAGAGTATCTCACTTAGAGAACAAGCTGCGAATGTGAGGAGTGAAGGTTGGTCCTTTACAGGCGTTGTCATTTAGGGTCGTTCTATATAACATCAAACACGGTAGGAAGATTTAACACTATGTATCAGAGCTAAGATGATTCTGAAAAGCGCTACAACGGCGCACCTGGTTGTGGTCAGTGATTCGCTGAGACTTAGGCGTTCTTTGTTGATCGCGTCCATACCATTATGATATAAGGAAGGATAGGGCCGACCGGACGTTTCCGCCGATGTTACAAAATACTCTCGAGGGTGTTTTATTGTAAACGCTGATACAGAGTCAATAATGTAATTTCAAGCAGTATATCTCTAAAACTTGCTTATCATACGTCTTATTAAGTATTGCAGCCACCTAGACCGGTCATGGCGCTGTGAGTGGTGATGAATCGACAGGCACCAGAATATGGCCTCTTCTGTATGGATCGATATGGGGACTGTTGCGGAAAAAACGACGCCGTTAATCCCTTCGGAATTAACGACCTATATATAGTGGATACCGTCTGCGACAGGGACGGCCAACATGCAAAGTCGTACGGATGCTCGTGCTTAATCGGCCGCCACTCGTACGTCAACAGAACCAAGATGAGCCAATAAGAAATGAGTGGGCGCAAGAGCCGCACAGTCGGGGGACACAAGGCTCCGGTCACATTCCACCTCCGACAATACAACAAAGACGACCACCAACTGAGCCTACATGCATGATGGGCACCTGTATCAGTGTGGTCACACATCCCGATGTACCGAGGAATGTGGCAAAAGGCGCAGTACAAGCCAAGTAGCTGGCACGCACCAAATCAAGGCAGCGATAACATCAGTTGCGTGAGTACAAAGAATACCTAGTATACGGCTCGGTTGATTGAATGAAATAATCTGTGCAAGGCATTATCAAGGTCTGTCCATTCATACCAAGCCACGGCAACATGTGTGTCATCATCGTCACTCGCTTTTCGGATCTTCTGTCTTCCGACCACCGCGATGTGCTGCTGGCCCTTGAACTGCACAACAGCACCGCTCCCATCTATCAAGGCCTTGCTATTTATAACCTTGTGCGCTCACTCACGATCTTCACGAGTCTCACAAAGCCACGCCTGACCCCATAATGTGCCGCTATGACTCCTTCGCTCTACATACCACAACGGCTCTTCTGTGTTGCCGTTACACAATATCGCCACATATGATACACGGTTTTTGTCCTTGCAACCGGGTATAAATATCCCTACAGACCGCTTTATATCTTCACACTTTCAAGCTGGGCCACGAACATTTCAACGCGCACCATCTCTCCGATTCATTCGAACTGAAACTTGGCACCGCCTCTCCACCGAACAGCTACCCGACTTCATATCGACATCTTACCCCCGATACAATGTCTGTTGTTGTCCAGGACCTACATCGCAAGTGGATTTGTTGCGTGTGTGGCCATGTGAATATATTCCCCGCGCCACTATGCCAAGGGTCGGTCCCTGGCTCTCTGTACTCTGACCCTCCGAAGCGTTGTCCACATATAAATGGACGAGAAATACCGACTTACGATAAGGATAAAAGATTTGCGGGATATAAACCGGACGGCTGCAAGTGCCAGATAGTGGCGGCTTAAGAGCTGCAAGATTGAGTCGATCTACTGGGTCATTGTCCTCGATGTGGACACAGCTTCAACAAACAACTACTCGGTATTCCCTCCGACTACTTCGAACTACTGCGACAAATGAGATCGTCACAAAATCGCGAAAAGGTCCTGTTGAGGAGTTCACAGTCAACATTCTTTTATCCTGAATCAACCATTACGCTCTGGCCGAGCTTCCCCCCACTGCCTATGTTCCTTAATACTCGTTTATGGTCTCTCTACACGCAGTCACTCATTATCGCCAGTCTTGGAAGGCTTACTTCGGTTGTCAGGCATTTATCGATGTGGTATGTCAATCCTTTATCAACTTGAAAACAGATCAATCACACCATTACCCATGACCACCTTTCCATGACCCTTTCAGAATACTTAGCTAATGATTTGGAGACTTATATGTTCACAGCAGGTTCCAAGAGCTCCGTTTCACAGGCATAGTGCGGAAAGAAGCAGTGCTTTCCTAGTTCCCAGCCCAGGCAGTTCACTTGTCAACGCGAGAAACATGAGTATCTTGGCATGCTGGTTACCATCTTGGGGACGAAAAAGTTTTAGTGTCTCCAGCCCTCTTAATATATGAGAAAAGATGAGGCATAATCACTGCTAGACTGCGCTTAAGGCATTGTGATATTCGTTAAGCCATATAAGCACTTTTCGTCTGTTGGTTTTCCATTCACCTTTTAGTATAATCCAATACCGATTACATTGCTATATACAGTTGTTATATATTCTCGCGATATTGTGCTGTATCAATAAATGAATACGAGTAGACTGTGCGCTTACAAGGCTCGGCAAGTACCTGAGCCTACACAGGGAGGCCTTTGCCACGTTGTGACGAATCATATCACCGAGAAAAGACTGCCGTTGCTGTGGATGCGATGGTGTGCTCCATTCAACTGGTTAAGTGACACTTTCATGCTGGATCTGTGTCATCCATATGCCACACATATTCTCCGTAAGAGCTTGCAACATCTGCTTAAGTTCAGGGCCGCTTTTTATGTTGCCCCAGTGCAAGAACTACTCGCGGAAATAATCTCCAAGTCAGATTCTCTATGCCAAATGCAATACCTCGCAACTGAGAAAACTGCCTAACATGATATCTGTCTTTGTGTCGAAAGTTACAAACTCTCATGACACAAACCTCTTTTTTTCTCCCTCATATATCTTTGTGTTGAGAATGATACTGATTGTATTCATTTTTGTTCATGGTCGATCTTATTCAGAGTTCTTGTTACAAGACTGCTAGAATCTGGGATACCTATTGGTGTTGTCACCCCCCGTATGCCATGTTTGCCACCAAAGGTGCGGGGGTGAAAAACTTCTTCCTATTTAATATATTTCAACAGAGTAAAAGAGACCAGACTTGAATAAGGGAATTTCCAGTTCTGGGACTGCAGGGCTGAGCCTGTGTTTCAGAGTCGAAGCGCAATTTGGCCTCAGCCTTATTTCGAAAGAACGTTTAGGTCAACCCATGCATGAGCGGAAATTGCACACCTGAACCTTTTGTTTTCTTCCCTTGGCAGCAAAACCTCGATTGAGAACTCTCTTCTATGAGCAAACTCACATCGAGAACGAGGAAGCACTGCATAGAAAAGTGAATTGGTAGGAGTAATGGAAACAGTTCCAGACGCTCACAGGGCCCAGAAATTTGCTCTGCTTCTCAGGCGCTTGCTATCGCGAGACGATGAGCCACGCGCTGTCTGCCCTGCTTCCTTTAGGTTGTCCATTGAAAATTGCCTGGTGTATCTATGAGCATTGATTCTTCACCCTATGCCGACACCTTGTCCGCACGATAAGGTTCGACATGGCAGGTTTCAACCGAACTGCGAACTTCAAGTTTGCATCATCCTTCTCAGGACCCAGTCCTGTCTCATTTATTCAAGCCTGTGAATGATTTTATGAGCTACGCAGTCTGTGGGATGTCGGTTCTTGACATCGCGCAAAGATTGGAGTTAAGAACCAGAATACCTGGTAGCAAGTTTCTTCGTCACAAGCAGTCCCACCCGTCACTCTAATCACTGCTAATCACTGCTAAGCAATGTCTGAAAAAGTGATTGAAGCCAGAGGAAGTACATTGCTCCGTCAACATTGACGCTACTCGGTGTGGCATGTCTCTGAAGACGTTGACAGAAGACGGCCGGCACACGGGACACACGACCATTGTGAGCGCTCGACGAGGGGTTCAATTGAGCGACATGGTATTCATCAGATATGGCTTTTAGGTTATTACTAAGGTTTAATATAGTCAGAACAGGATTTTGAAAAGAATGACCCATTAAAGCCAATGAGTTCGAGCACTAACAGCCAATTAACAAGTTCAAAAGCCGACAGCCTTTCAGATTGAGGCAAGTCTGCCAAGCCTTGACTACATGAGTTGCAAGTTAGTGTTCAGGGAATCCACCTTCCCCACACGGGTCATACCATTACTTCTATAAAGGCTTCTTGCGTCCTTATTCCGTGACGAGGGTCTTTTCTCTCGTCAACTCGCTTTTGTCCTCGGTATCTCGGGTGGCGAGCGGGAGGGCCTTCGAGTCCATTGTGTAGTGAAGTTGTGATACTATTCGAAACAGATTCCTGGATTACCCCCCTATGAAAGTGGACTGAATTACGGTAGGCGTGATTGGTGAGTGACTTATTCGAGTGGTAATCGCCTTGTGATGTGACGACGCTAGCGAGATGTAAAGGAATCACTCTTCCGGGTTATTGACGACGTATCTGCCAAGTCGCAGGCGTCATATGTCTTCAGGTGTATGCATATTAGATGAGTCTTCCTGGGCTATTCTTAGTGATTTTAGCCAATTACTCTCAGGGGTATAGTATGCCAACCGCGTCACCGGAGGACGCAAGCGATTGCATTACCTAATTTGACACTAAGGGACGGCAAGGAAGCAAGCCGATTATCTACCTGCCGTGTTGAACACCGCATATCATTCGATTCCGTCCTGCTTACTAGGAGATCTGGATAGGCGTCAGTATTTTGAGTGTCTTCACCGCGCTTTTGCCAAGTCTGTCTCACTGTATTGGCATTTTCGGGAATCCTACGACCCTTATGTGGGGTTTCTTGGCAGCATGGAACCGTCGCGACCTCCTCGATCGAGGCAAGATGAAAACAAAAGTTCCTAATCACAGCGACAGCCAAAATCCTACAGAAGAAAACACTCGAGACGGTGAGCACAAAAGAAGGCACCGCAAAACATTGAATACACCATATATGACATACTGCACCTATCTTTTTTGCACGCAGAAAAATCGCAAGAATGTACGGAAAGCCTTGGAATAGTTATTATAGTATATTTATTATACCTCGCGGAGAACATTACGTAAATCCAGGATATGGAGTATGCATACCTACTGCATCGTGGTGAATATATTGTTTCGCGGTGCCCTCTTTTGTGCTCACCGCCTCGACACTCAGCTTTGAGAGCTCGGTAGACAGAAAAGCTATATCGGCTATGCAAAGGACTATGCAAGGCAGATCCATCTCATTCCTTCTGTCCTCGGACCGCCCCCGCTTGTGCCTGCGTGCATGCAGATCTTGCGGAGCTTTCTAATCCTCTGGGAATGTACCGTCACACATTCCATAGTTGATCAGAGACGCCCACGCTGAGAAATGACTAAGTTAGGCATACCCTAGACGCACGTTGACCTTAATAGGCATCACGTTGTCTAAGCACAGCAGAGGCTAACCCATGATTGAACACTCGAGAGACTCGGATTTCTTCCTTAATCTTGTATATAAAGATAGTACATCGCCCCTTTCTCCCACTGCACTTTCAAAGCCGTCTTCTATCGTCCGCTACTACAGCACTATCACCACTATCAGGTCTCTATATCTCAACCCTACTTCACACTATCACCATGCAGTTCAGCTTCACCACTATCCTCGCCGCCCTGGCTATGGCCGCGATCACCGAGGCGCAGGTCGCATGCGTATACCCTGAGCAACTCCCGGGCGGCGCCTGCACTGGCGAGTATCCTACGCAGTGCCTGGTTCAAGAAAGCCCGTACGAAGTAGCAGGAAAGGTCACTAAATGCTGTATTGCGGGGGTCTCTTGCCCAACATCATAAGCGGTATGACTTTTGAGCAATACGAGTCCGTGAGCTCGTTATTGACCTATGATTATAGGTTGTCGGTGATACATACTGAGCTACTCATGATGCTCCAGCGTGTCAGTGGTGCGCTTTGGTCTTACAACGCGGGGATTGGTTTATCGAAAGAGTGATGGAGCAAAGCAGCCTTGGGAATTCATGCAATACTGCACACTCGATATGGGGGACGCTATCATGGATACTAGGTCTTCCAATTGTCGAGGCTCCCATACCCAACAGCACAATATGTATATTCCCAACATTGGCGCATCCATCGGTCTTTGCAAATGCCTTCAGTATCTTGGCAGTTTCATACCTTTACGGGGACAAGGCCTTTCATGTTTGTAGCACATAAACAATGAATCATCATTAAGTCCCGGGCATTTCACAACTTGATTCCCATAGCTTCTAATACTTCATCTTCCGAAGAGAAACATTGAGCTGGGAATGCAGCTGCCAGCCCAAGTCCACTACTCGCTCTAGCCACTGTCCTTGGCGCACGAGAGGAAACTGTCATGGAATGTCCACCTATTCGGCATGCTATATGAGGCAGATGTCCATACGTATATGTATGTGTTATTCGCCCATCTATTGAGTAGATAGCTGGAATCTCATCCCATTATCATTAACTCTCTATGAGCGTCTACAGCACTTCCTCAAGCTTCCAGGACGAGTCAACTCTCACCTCCGTGAGGGAAACTAGTCGTTATGCTTACGGTATTTTACAATGACAGACACGATAGGACTTGTATTCGAGATTCATGCTTGTACGGAGCGAAAGCCTGCCACTAAGGAGTTCATGGCAACAAAGCCGAGCCGTTCTTGATTTACGATACTGTTTCAAAACAGCATACCAGACCCGAGTGATCGCTCCATTGTATACTGTTGCCCCCAGGATTAGTGTCTTGTTGGGTCTCGACAAATTCGTCCTCGGCTGTAATATTGCGTTCACTGGGTTTGTCGCCTGGCGCAATCTTGGTTATGAAACCTGGGCTCACGATGCCTATATCGCGTGCTCGAAGCCCGAGCATGGCGACCTTATCTAGTCGGCTCGGCGGGAAGGGCTGCTTGCCGTCGGTACCCCAGGTAAAGCCGGTCTCATCACCATGTAGTTCAAGCCAGACGTCCTGAAGCCCATTACTTCTCAAAAGTGCATCGTCGTCAGGAAGGACAGGGTTGAAATCGCCGGCAACCACACCGCGACCGGCGCAACGAAGAAGGGATGCAACGATCTCAACCTGCCGGGGTCGCAGAGAGGGCTGGATTGGAAGAGAATCCAAGTGAACGTTAATAAGTCGTATCCTGGTATGCGAGGTGTTATGTGCAAACGGGACGAATACGTCGGCGCAAAGTGCATCTCTGCTAAAGCGGCTGGGGTATCGCACCCTCCATACCGGCCCAATTGTTGCTTGGCTCGGCCCGCCGCTTCCATCACCAAACCTTGAATTGGACAGCAGTGTGACAGTTGTGAACGATTGAGTGCCCCAGGCACTCTCATCAGCTTCACTGAGAAACCAACTTTTTCGTACACGGGAGTCTTTCATCAAGAAATGAAGAGAGGCCCTAGGGACCTCTTGTAGAAAAATAATGTCTGGCGCGGGGTCAAGGGAAGATATGTGTGAGAGGATTGCGTCGGTACGACGCTCAGGCCATTTGGAAGTCGCATCGATATTCCACGTCGCGAGGACCAGTGGTGATACAGTAGCTGGTCTTGCGGTGGAGGCTTGCTCGACGCCATGTGCTGCATTTTCCCGCTTAACCCTCACCCATGACGATATGGAGTTGTCGAATTTGTGCCATGACTGGAACTCGACAGCGGCATCCGAGAGGCTCGGCAACGGAGTGTCTCTTGACCATGAGAGGTATTGTGTGCGGATGCTTGAGAACAGTGACATGTTGCTGTTTATGACGTCGCCGCACCAGCACCCCA
Source organism: Xylariaceae sp. FL1019 (assembly GCA_022578705.1). Taxonomy (NCBI): domain Eukaryota; kingdom Fungi; phylum Ascomycota; class Sordariomycetes; order Xylariales; family Xylariaceae; species Xylariaceae sp. FL1019. Next base: position 765,814 of record MU391940.1, on the reverse strand, counting down.
AACGCCAAACAGGTACGAAGTGCCGCCTATCATGTGATGTTGTGGACGTGAGGTGGAGGTGGTAACGGGTAGTCTCCAGGCTTAAACAGCCCGAGTATGTTGATACCAATGTAAGGATCGTGTATCAGTCAGAAAGCAGTTTCGCTGGTGCCTAAAAGTACACCTTATCATTGTTGTTGGCAGATAGGAGCAGAGCCAGCGGTTCTATCTGGAGTTGTGACTTGTTCCGAGAATAGAAAGTGGAGTTGCGGGGTCAATCACTGGAATGTCGGCAACCACACTTTGTGCACAACTCCCACATAACATGCGATCGCAAGCGTTGCACATTGCTTAATGCTCTTTACTACTGCAGCACAGCTCTGAGAATCATGTCGGACGACGCACATGGCAAAAGTGATATCGCTTTTCGGGAAGCCGAGCTTCAAGACCTCGATTCTCTAGAGACCTTCGTCCCGCGGACATTCTTCGACGTTAATCCGTTGATGAAAACACTATTCCCGGATACACCTGCAATGCGCACATGGTGGAGGAGAATTTTCGAAGAGTATATCCGCAATCCCGACTTTCATTTCCCGGTTGCAATCGACACGAGCACCCAAATAGTTGTTGGTGCGTTGCCATTAAGAGGGGTCCAGAAAGGCCAAGCCTTTGGTGGATTCATGGCGCAGCACCCCGCCACCGAGGACCATCCGTCGGAAATGTGGTCCAAAGCAATTCAGCGTTTCATTGAGAATGAGAAAGCGGCCGTGGGAGATAATGATCGGTTTCTGATTGAAATCATGGGAGTTGATGAGGCATACCAGGGCCAAGGTATTGGGAAGCGGCTAGTAGCCAATGTCTGCGATATTGCCGATGCGAAGGGATACCCGATTTTCTTGGAAACTTCACGAGCTCGCGAATTCTACTTGAAGCAGGGAAGAGGGTTTGAAGTTGTTTCGCCAGATGGGAATGCTGCTGTCATCTTGCGTCAACCTTCCAAGCGCGAAGAAGAGCGTTAATGTTTTATTATGCAATCGAAGACATATGCACCGCTGCCTCCATATACAGAGCGACGCCGTTACCCCGCCAGAGGCCAAGATCCTTTTACAGCGCTGGGTGCGACACATTGTTTTCTGCAGCTCACTAATAATTGTCAAAGTATATGAACGACAACTCAGACAGCTTTACAGAATACTCGATGAATTCCAGTGTTCGTCAATTGACTGTAACGAAGAATGCGCTTGTGTAAGGATGGCCTATGATAACTAACAGCCGAAACTTGCTGAGCTATCGAAATTGAACTGTATGTCAATTTACAAGTCATTAACACGGTAGAAAACTGCAAAACACTATTATCCGACATAGCTGCCAAAGCTAGTGTCTCAACTCTACTGGCAATTGCGCGATTAGAGAACCTCATTTGAAGGTGCATGGATATGTGTACGCAGATGCAAAGTGCTCATTGTCATCACGTCGACTGTCTGTTCTTCAATTGATTCGTCAAACGGGTTCCACTCTAGGGAGGAATTTTTAAGGCGACAAAGGATAAGAAACTGCGTATGGTACTGCAAACTAGTTTTCATGAGGGAATGCAATCTCTCATTACAGCCTTACTCTCACGAGCTCCAAACACTTAGCGCACTTGTTAGGCTGCCTGTTCAAGAGACGTTATGACAGAAGACTTGAATTAGCGCTGGGTTCTCAGCGCGGCAGCTGCGCCAATAATGCATTAGTATGTGAAGGGTGCCCACAATACGTCAATCGATGCTGTGCTGAATATAAGGTGACGGCTAATAGACCAGATCCTAAGCGCCGACATCAAATGAAAGTGCAGAAGCGGACCCGTACATATGCAGGTCAGCGGCTTGCGGGGAGGGTTGTCGGAGAGTGCAAATCGCCCAATTTATTGAAGCTTGGAGACTATACTCGGTCTATCCTATCAGACCTTCACTATCTTTCTCCTTGGCGACATGGCGTTGTCGGGTGCAAGCTGGCTTAAGAGCCAGTTTGATCATAGACTCCGGGCCTCACGACTCCGTCGTCCCTCCAGATCTCAAATCTATCGCCATGATCCCCATTTCCTAGACCAGTTGAGCAGAAAATGGCACACCGCGAAATACCGATTTAAGTCGGTTTTCACGAAAGACCATGCATCACAGGAGCTCTCGGGAACTCCGCAACAGTTGGCCTCCACCGAGAGGTTCGATTCGGATCTGGTACATAAGGTTTGTAATACGCGATTGCAAGCAAACACTGACTTGATTTCAACGAGTCTAGTCTTCCGAAGTGTCGTGGGCTGAGATCGATGCAGAGGAGTGGCCGATTCAACATGATCGATTTGACCGGTGGCACGAGATGGAGCGGAACGTGTCGTCTCTGAATGGCAGTGCGCGAACCCTGTCACCAAGTGTTCTCTGGTCGGAAGAACATGTTTGGCGCGCAGATCAATCGAAAACCCCTAGAGATTTCTCATTTTCGCCTGCCAGTTCAGATGAGTCGTTGCGCGACGGAAATGGCAATAAACTTAGAAAGTCATTTTCTCAATTGCGTACTTCAATAGGGAAAAGGTCCCAGCCGCCTTCAAGCAAGCATACAAAGTCGACGTCCAAAACGCTGCGCTCTAACGGAAATGATCTTCCGACCTCGCAAAATGACATTGAATGCGAAGCGAAACTCTGCGCCGTATGTTGTGGTATTCGTGCAGATAGAATTGCAGCGGGATACCAGCATCATTATCTTAAAGACCTTGTGGTGTCTGCAGAGTCTTGTCGGTTCTGTGCGTTCCTGAGGCACCACGTCCTTGCTTACTATCATCCCCATTCGTTCACTTCTTACAGATATAGACTTATGCTCAAGCAGACTTTTGCACAAGTCATGGACACAAAGGGAAAGCGTGATCCCATGGGCTGGTACGTTTCGATGTCACAACACTTAAGACATTGACTGAGTTCACATACATAGGGGACTAAACTACTTCACCAATGAAGGGGACCCTGCAACCGAATTTGATGTCCCTTGGCGGCGCACTCTTACCAACACTGGCTCAGACGAGTCTTTCGACGTTGGGAGAACATGGCTTGCCGACTGTCTTGCTGGCCAAGGCGAGCATGTCACCAAACATCATGTAACTCCACCCGAACCACAAGAAGCCCACCGGCTGAGCCCGGAGTTGCCTTCAAGGCTAATAGACATTGGGTCGAGTGGACTCGATGAGGCTCATGTTGTGTTGACCAGCACAGAGAGTTGTTCATATCGGTATCTTGCCTTGAGTTATTGCTGGGGAGACGTTGCCAACCCTCCTTGGATAACCACCAAAACGAATTTAGCCCAGCGACTCACGAGCTTTGATTATCGCGATCTTCCGGCTACGCTTAGCGATGCCCTGGTTATTACTCGGAAACTTGGTTTCAGATACATCTGGATTGATGCCCTATGTATTGTACAAGACGATGGCGACGACTGGGCAATTGAGGGAGCACGGATGGCCGGCATCTATCGCGGTGCAGCCCTAACCATCGCTGTTCCTTCAAGTGACTCTGTACTCCTAGGGGCTTTCAACAAACAGTCGACTTCTCATCTCGAAGACTACACCCGCATGATAAGACTCGATTCTTACATGGACGACATGAAGAAAAGCTCTCTCTACTTCTACCGCGAACTAGTCAAAAGCCCGCGCTTACGACATGTGAACGCTGGGCCGCTATCGACACGCGCGTGGTGTCTACAGGAACGCCTGTTATCCCCACGGATTCTGTACTACACTGCCTCTCAGCTCCTCTGGCAGTGCACACACTGCAACAAAAACGAGGATAGGCTAGAGAAGCCGTATGTGGACCGATCGAAGGTGGAGGAGCGCCCTTCATACCTGACGTATGGGACGGGCAGAAACCCGTTTGATGTCGAGTTTCCGCTCGAGTATAGTTGGCCTATGACCAGAGACGAGATATCGTACTGGTGGTATCACGTACTTGTGCCTAAATACACTCATCGCCATCTGACATATGGTTGGGACAAGCTTCCAGCAATCAGTGGGCTCGCGAGGGCCCTGAGTTTGTATAGATCGAGTGAATACCTCGCAGGTATTTGGCGCGAGTCGCTGTTAAGAGGGCTTTTCTGGAAACGCAATGGCCCAGGGAAGAAATCTTCTGTGTACCGAAGCCCCTCCTGGTCTTGGGCGTCTCAAGACTCCGCGGTCGCGTATGCCCGTGCCGATGATGAAGGGATTGATCGTAATACTACCGGATACTCCAAGTTCGGCACTTCTATACGGGCTGCCTCGGTGGTCGCGAATCAACATGACCCATTTGGTCAGGTTTCATCGGGCAGCATAGAGCTGTCCGTTGTTCTGATACCCGGATGGGTCATGCAAACTACATGGGCTCAAACGTCTTCCTTGAAAAATCCCCGTCAAGAGAAATGCGTCATTGGCATAATATGGAATAATATGAAACCTTACGTCCTAAGAGCAGACATGGACGACGACGACCTCGTGTCAAAGGAAGTGGTGTACGCATATTTGGGGTTATACTACCTGATCATCGAGCATGTGTCTGAAAGTGACAGAGTATATCGCAGGATCGGTCTTGCGCGGGCCGATGCGTATCCCGCAACGTTGTTGAAGGCGCCACAGACTTTAATCACATTGATTTGATGGAGGTTTTGATTTCCAAGGATGACCGCCATTCCTGGCTGTGAATGCGGCATTTCAATCTCTTGGAGGTTATGATAGAGCATGAAAATAGGGGTAATTGTCACTGAAGTGAGATAAGTGTAATAGGGGTAAAGTGATATATTGATGATGAGTGATGACTCCAAAGGCTATTTACTACCCATCTATCCCATATATATATACAACTAGACCTCTTTGTCTGTTATATACACTGCTTTCGTACATATCTAAGTAAATTAGCCGTTTTCGTCTCTCTTTGTTGATGAATATACTGTTTTCAGCATATTCTCACACAATCCCGTCCCCACGAGCCCAAAGGATGTTAGCCAAGCCCACAATTGCGGGAGCGCCATCATAATAGGCATAGCTACGACAGATGACCGTCAAGGGTTGTTCTTTACGGACTAGACTGGCGAGGCTATCTAACGCAACTAAGTCCTCGAGGTCCATGTTAAAAGTCGCTTTAGACGCAAACCGGGCCACTTCGACGATAAACAGGCGGAGTAAACCTAGGTAGGGAGTTGGATGGGCACTGCAGAGACTATCTGCTTTCACGCCGAGGGTTGGAACGCGGAGACGAGAAGCGTCACGATAGACCCTCTCATCACGGACAAGATTTCCTGGATAAAAAGGACCTCCTGTGTCTCTCTCATAACTCCCATGGAGTATTTAACAGTGGCTTAATCTCTAGTCAACTTGCTGATGTCTCAGGCTATGGTTAGGCGAATCTTCTATGATCATGTTGTTTGACAGTCCCTGGATGCTCATCACCCAGTATCATACAGCACGCCACACAATGGCTGTGGTTCACACCTGCTATAGCTATACTAGTGCCGAGTTGGCGTTGATGATCTTTCAAAGTACTCTCATGATTGCGAAGCCAACAATTTTCGGGCTTAAACTGTGAGCAATATGATATTACTGATGTCGCCTGTGTTCGCGAATCGTGACAGACTTCCAAGTTGTCTCAGATAACACTTGGCAACACTTGGCATGGATCGCATTTAGGGTCACAGGGAGTTAAAGTGGATTATTGTCACACCTGCTGACTATTTTCACCACTGGATAGTACAGTCCACATGAGCAATTTGACAATCCAAACGAATAAGCGAGGTAAAAAAGGGCGAGAGATTAATGCAGTACCGGCATCGAGCATGGTTCTGTGAGAACAGGCACCCGCGACCATCAAGGTAGTGCAGAATATCTGAGGCAGGCGAGGTAGGTATGCGATGGAATGGAACCCACCAAACAGCTTTAAGAGTTAAAAACGTTGTAGGCCAGGGAAGATTAGCTGGGTTGGCGGGTCTCTGGCCAGGCACCGGTTGTTCGGGGGCCCGCTGTGGTCGTGTCTCCCGCTCCCTACCTAGCCCCTCGGGCACTACTATTAACCTCGAGAGCTTTGTTCATGCAGTTCATTGTCGAAAACCAGCATCATGTCTATGCCCTGAGCTAGGTAGGTCTGAAAGGAGCGCCGAGCCTTAAGAAGCACCGGACAAGGCCTATGCAAATGGCCAGAAACCAGGGGTCAATAGAGGCTCAGAGTTCTCGGGTGGGATATCCATGGATACAGCTTACCTTATCGCGCCTCAGATCGATTAAGGTATCCCGTCGCCAAGCTCGGAAGCCTACTAGCCATGTATAAGCCGCCAAGCTCGGCCCATGGAGACCCCCCGCTGGAATGCGGCAGTGCGTTGCTATTTTGGCTTGAGCCACGTCCGCAAATGCGCAAGCTCGGCGCAAGACTGCATCGTCATCCCACCTTTCCATCAGCCGCACGCGTCGCATCACCCTCTTCATAACATTGATGAGTCCGTTACAGTTGTTTTGTGTCTCAACGCGTCTCCCATTACTCGTCGACTCTACATTCCAAAACGATTCACATAGTATTCCAACTCGCGGACTACCTCATTCCTTAGTACCGTAATCCCGAGACAGGAGAACATCGAGTTTACGTCAAGTTCCCATCCCCATTGCGACCGCCTTGAACACAGCCCTGTAGCCCGAGGCTCGACAAGATACCACGGGGCCGAGATGCTTGACGAAAACTTCCCGACCTTTTACTTCAAAGAGACGCCCGACTCCCCTTCGTCTAGCATTGTGTATTTCACAGCAAATGGCTCCGAGCGAACAGACCTCTACTTCTTCCAAAAGCCAAACCCTGCTCTCCCCACGAATAGAAACAAATACGAGATATCCATGCACGACACTCTAGAGCTGAACCTGAGGGACAAGAACATATACCTTGAAATAAAGTACGCCGAAGTCTCGATCGCGCCCGAATTCACACAACCCACGCTTTCCGCGGCCGAGATTCGACAGAATGGTGGTGTTCCGCCCCCACCTCAACCTATGATACCCGACGGCTTCACAATCCAGTTGTGCCAGCCAGCCCGGCAGGTCTTGGTTAAAGCGGAAAAGAGCACGTGGATGGGGAAAGAGTCGTTCGAGTTCGAGGTACCGCAGGTCGCATTCCCACGGCTCACCGCTTCTCGCATCGACCGCGAGCAGAACGACCCCTACGCCAACCCCGCCGCGGCCAAGATTGCGTTTCAGTGGAGGCGGGAGAGTATATTGTCCAAGGATATGACGTGCTACATGACGGGGAGCTGTGTTGGTGGGAGAAGGAGTAAGGAGCCCGATATCACAATTGCGATGTATAAGCACAGGAAGGGAAAGGAGTCGCTACTGAGCCTGTACGAACCTAATCTGAGGAGAATCGAGGTAGATGACGGGAAAGGGCTCGAGGTCGTGTTGCTTCTGAGCTTAGAGGTAATTCGTGAGATCTACCTTACGCCCAATCAGGATTCGTTCAACCTGGATGGAGCCCCGCCCACACGGCGCAAGAACTCCAGGCCTATTCCCAACGGCAGCTCGGCATCACCGAGACCTGATGCGTACGCAATGACTTCCGGCATTGGCAACCTTTCACCAGGCGCAAAGCCCAGTTCTCCCGTTGCTCAGCAGTGCGTTTCCCCCTCAGCCAGTCGCTTCACTCCGCAGGCAGAGCGTGAACGAGAGAAGAGAGACAAAGCCGAGCAGAAACGTATCAAAAGAATGCTCGATGAGGAGGAGAAGGAGCGTAAGAGGCGCGATGCAGAAGTCGCAAAGGAGACAGAGAGGCTGAGGAAGGAGTTTGGAATGGAAGGGCAAGATTATCAGCCACCACATTTACCTCCCAGGCCTAGTCCGAACCCGAACAATAACGCCGGGTCAAGTCGTCCGACACTGCACGTTCAGACACCGCTGCCCCCGGCAAGGCCGCTCAGCGCTGAGCCAAGACCACAAGGTGGCGGACACGGAAGTTGGTACGGAGGCCCGTCAATGGGCTCATCATTCTTCCCTGGCTCTCAACCCCAACCTGGTCGCGGCAGAGGAAATGGCAAGATCTCCAAGAAGAAGAGTACCTTCTTCTAGTGCAAGAGGCGCGCAAAGGAAATCTCGTCCGAAGTCATTTGTTTGAGCAACTTGAATTGTTTCAGGAGTCGGTCGCTAGCTTGTTTTGCTGATACCCAGGGTGCTATATAAATCTCGGTTTTCCTGGCTCCTCCTCTATTCAACCTTTGTGATCACGTAGTATTATTAACTTCGGTTTCACTCCCAGTACCTCTGTGGGTAGTTACGAAATGAACATCGGTCTGCACATGCTGGCCGAGCTACACGTACCCGAGTCTGGACGATCGTACTGACCTCATCTTACGTACCGCTGGCCTCCCTCCCGCCTACGACTGGGACTTTTTCGTTGTCTACTCGTCTATCATCTGAACCTGGTCTCGTCCGAACATAAGGAGAAGTCGCAATAGCGACCCTGTCATGGTCAACTTCCTTCGGCATTGAAATCTCAACGCAGGGCTGTTGCATCTGTCACGGCTGTCATCAAAAGATAGAAAGCATCTTTGCTTGACTTCGCCAGATTTCTTGTGGGATCGTTGCGGTTAGCCTTTACATCCATCAACGCCTTCCACATTCTGCTATATCGGATGAGTCTGAGCAGTAGCCAGCACAGAACGTGCTCTCTTACCAACACAGAGTAAGGACGAAGATGCTAGCTCGCACTTCGAGGTAGGTAGAGGCATCCGTTTTCGCAATCACGTCGACGATGTCCGGAACTCATCTCAATAAGCATGCACATACCTATTTTCTCAATTACAATCATCTTCCCCGAGGTCTCGGAATCGCAGCCTTGTTACATACTCTCATAGTTTGCATTACATGACTGCTTGACTCCCAGCAGGAACGACATCAGATTCAACACACACATCGTTGTCATCACTCTCTTCGCATTCTTCGGCCATTTCCGAAGGAGCGACTAAACCACTGTCCTACCAATAAGATCTCTAAGAGGCAGGTGCGTAGCTTTCGCATGCAACCGCTCGGGCCAGCTTTACATCAATCGTCCCATCATTCGTCCAATATCTGCCTTTAGCGCAGCTCCATTCAATTCATCAGGTGCGGGCTATTTCAATCCAAGTGGTCGTTCTTTACTCTACGTCCTCACATTAAAAGCTGCAGTAGTGCATTGTGCGAAAAGTTCCGGTGATCGTTCACAATCCTGTTCCTCCAATGACACAGCTCCACATGAATAGCGGCTGACAATGGCGCAGTTCATCGGCGAGTCACACGAGACAATGCCGAAGCAGTTCCTCAAGAACTGCGTGATCGCTGTTGCAGGAGATCTCAACGATCCTGGCGACAATCGCTGGGACGATGAGAAAGTCCGCCGTTGGGTAAGTACTTATGGCGGCACTTTCTCAACTACCGTCGGCCCAAATGTCACACATCTCCTTTGCACAGAATCGGATGCCAAAAAGAAGACAACCAGAATCAAGGACGTGTTGCAACAGAAGGACACTGCCTTGGTGACTCGCTATTGGCTCGAAGATTGCATAGCCAGAAAGTCACTCATCAAAGTCAAGAATTCCGACTACGACCTGAAAGCTGAACTAGCAGCCGAAAAGGCAAAGAAGCGAAAGTTGGAGAAAGACGCCAAATCAAGTGCTCTTGCCGAAAACTATGTCGATGAACGATTTTACCGCGTTTATCACGATGTTACTTACTTCGAGTATCAGGTGACGCTCACCCTCAATGACCCCGAAGCTGGTCATGAGGGACAAAGATACGTCCTTACTGTGCGTCTTGTCAAAGGCTTCGTTTGTACTGGATTGTCACTAATTGAATGAGTAGCTATGGGAGTCTAACGCAAAGCCTTACCTCTATGTTCTCACTTCTCTACTGTATAATAAGACTCGCGCCAAACCCGACAAATGGCGTGCGACCGCGGCCCCTACATCTTTCGAGAGGAGCTTCGGTATTTTCAAACGGTTCTTCAAGAAGAAAACAGGAATTGAATGGGACGAGAGACTAGAGAAGACGAACGGCTCTGGGAAGTTCAAGTATTCGCCACCTGTGAGTTGCCTTTCTATCAGATCGATCGCAATTGTCCAAGGCGCTAATCTGAGAACGTCAGACCAGAGGAAAGACAGTCGGTCTAGTGAACGGAAGACTCGCCACAGACATTAGTGATTCTCCAAGCGTCAAGTCTTACTATGACGCCGCCCTAAGCAATACCAGTGAAACCGAGCAGCAATTTGAGGAAGATGATGAATCCTCGGAACCTCCTGCTAAACGAGCTCGACTCGTCACCGAAGAGGCAGGAAGACATTCGCGGCGTGGCACGCTGAGCACAACCACAAGTCTGGCTCACCGTTCCGAATCTGGGAACTCCCGAGATGAGTTTGCGACGCCTCGTACGCCAATGCGCCAAGAAGCAACAACTGAAGTTTGATACCCCCTTCCAATCTACACCTTGAAGCATACCAGCTGACCGTCGATTACAGGGACAACTGAATGACACGTCGATCACAGATTCGCTCCCTCCATGTAGCCACGATGATGCCCAGAGCACGGACATCAACCAGAACGAGTCACTTTCCCAAATTACCGACGTCGATATCAACCGATCCCCCGGCTCAACAGCTGCAGCCTCACTACACGAACGGAATGTCCCATCCTCGACGTTTGATGTTGACAATGACTCAGCCGACTTATTTGGTACTATGGAGGACAATCCTGTCTTAGACTCTTGTGAGCCACAATTCCATGATGCAAACATTGGTTCCAGTGAATCCTATCCGCCAACGCTAGAACAACCACCCGATGCTTCATGCGCAGAATTTGGCGTTGACAAATTTGATCAGAATATGGAAGACATCCTAGCCCACATGCAGGAGATACCCGTCGTCGCACCCCTTGAGCAACAAGTCCAGAACACCTTTGCCGACATAACACCAGCTTCTGAGGCTACAGGTGTTGTCTTACCTTCGCCTTCGCCTCCGCCTCCGCCCCCGACATTTGATCATATGCAGGATTTAGACAATCTCTTCAACTCAATGGAGGACGGTAATGGACTGGACACATTCGAGGCACCAGTCCAAGACACGAACGCGGGTTGGAATGAGTACTACCAGGGCATTGAACCAAGCCAGCAAGACACAGATGTTGATTTCAGTCAATACTATCAAGGCCTTGAGCTAAGCCACCATAACAAAAATGTGGATCTGAGTGAGTATCACCAGAGCTTTGAGCCAAGTCAGCAAGACGCGGATATGGATTTGAGTAAGTACTATCAGGGCCTTCAGCCAACCCAACAACAAGGATCAGGTAACGCACTGTCGCCCTCGGACGAGACCGACATGAAGGCTTGGTGGGATTCCATACTGGCAGCCCCTGTCGGAGAGCTAGATGTCTGGCATGCGCAGGGTATCAACGCCGAGACTGCACAGCCATATGGAGTCCTGGAACCAGTCCCACATCCACAGGAACAACAGAATTATTTGCTTCCAACATTGAACAATAACGACGAAGACAATCTATCCGGCTTGGTCGAGCAACTGCCTGTCGTCGAGGCCGAAGAGCCACAAATTGAAAACGAGATTTCCAATATCGAGTACCCTTTAGAGCCGACACAAGGAGATTCGCTCCCTAGACAGCTCAATGTCGAAAAGGATGCTGATGAGCCGGATGGGGACTTGGAGAGCCTATTTGGCGCAGAGGCCGATGATGTGGCGGAGCAGTACCAGCATGAGACAGAGGAAGCAAGTATCGATTCATACCATCCTGATAACTACGCACATACAGACATGCAACAAGACCACCTTACAATCGAGCATGAGACGTCCATTGCTGACGAAAGCTGGGGGGATTTGTTCGGCGCGCTGGATGATGACCAGGTTGAACAAGTTCAAGATCCAATGACCCAAGATGTGAACTTCGATTTCCACCATGCCACAGAGTCTACCCAGCGGGATATCCATCAAGTTGAGCCACATCCGGAGCCCGAGGTGCTGGGAATGGAAGAGTGGATGGACAACTTTCTCAGTCAGACTGATAGCAGCGATGCTTACCAACAAGGTGACGCAGTCACGCCTGAAGGAGACACTCAACGTGAACCAGAAGCATCACTAGCAGATGCAGGAACGATCGATGGTGAACACCCTATCGTCGACAACGGCGCAGGAAACCCACTCAACTCAACAGACGAAAATGATGGTATCGTCCCTGCTGAATCAAAGTCAGAACGCTTGAATGATGATTTGGCCCAGGTATTTGAGGACGTAGGATCTGTTGAGGCACAGCCAGATGTACCCCTAGATGCATCCCACCTTCATACTCAGCAACCCATTGCCCAATCACCGGATATTGAGGAGTCACATATGCAGCAATCAGAAGTCCAGGAACTTGACCCCCAGCTCCTGGCAGATTACCACCTAGAACTTCAACAAGCCGAAATGGAAGACGTCGAAGAAGCACAATTGGAGTCCTCAGACTTCAAGCACGTATCCCTCTCACCACAATCCCCCGATCCACTAGCCAGTCCCTCGTCATCCTACGCGAGATCAACAAACTCCGACATTAAACCAGTAGCGGATCAAGGTCCCGAAGTCCGAGCAGCTGGTCTTGTCGCTCTCTCGATCTACAGGGAGCATCATCGGGGTGTGCTCATGTCTAACGACAACGAAGGTGCGCTGATCGACGCTGTTCTCGCGGAGATCGCGGAGGAGAAAGCTAGGCTGGATGCTGAGAAGGAAGAGGAGAGTGAGGAGGAGTTTACGTGGGAGGATTGCCTTGCTGAGCATCTTGGGGGGAGTGAATGAAGTGTATGATGCGCCGCGGTGTGGGGTGAGTCTACGGGCGGTTTCGAGGGGCGTGGGCGGTGCGTTGATTTTCGGGGTTGGTGTATGATGGAAAGGTGGTGGACAGAGAGGAGGACGGAGTGGGATCTCGCGATGTTTTATACGGGGAGATATATTTTATGATATGGAGAGGAATATCTGACAACACAGAGGTATATCTGGAGATACAGAGATATATCCGACGATAAAGAGAGACAGATCACACGATCAGAGACATATATCCGACGATAGAGACATATATCTGACGATACTGGGAGATAGCTCTTACGATATAGGAGGACGAATTTGACGATGATTCCATTCAAGTATCTTCTTGAGCCACTGTGTGATTCCATTGTCGTCACAACACGGAGTCAATTGATATAAGCCTGAGTCTGTGATATATTCCCCACTCTATCCCGAAAATAATCATCAAGTATCTCAATTGCCGTGATACATATTCAGGTCGCTGCCTCGCACTGGCATCGACGTTGTTCATCAGTACCAACAACAACCATGCCTCATCCGTGGGCCCTTTGACGGATCCATGAACTGCTCCCAGCTACACACCGACACTCGCACTCAAGCCCTGCGTCCGCTCCCCTTCCAACTAAAAGTATTTCTTATGTCCGGCATAAACCATCAAGAGCCCCACAAGCGCGCAAACAACACATCTCGCACCACCCGTAACTGTCGAGTCAAAAACCATGCAATACCTCAACACAGTACTCGAGCCATCATCCTCAAGCGAGCCCCGCACCCCCTCCGTCGTAGACCAGGCGATCACAGCGGCGATCTCGAGATTGACACGTTAACTATCTGACAATCTCACGATCGTTGAAAATCTGCCCTCCTCATGTGACTTCCCAGCGGCTACCACAGCCCATCATCACTAATTCGGCCCCCATGACCTTCAATAAATTGCAACACCTTTCATGAACTCGGGTGGTCTTTGCACACCTCTATCTTAGGCAAGAAATGGAATAATGTCTATGTCTCGCAATTTGTCGAACTTCTCGAACCTTGTGAATAGACCCCTGACTGTTTTCCTGTGATTGCGCTTCTGGGCATCTGAACTGTCATCTCGGGACTCAATCGATCTCCAGCCACGACCAAATTGAGATTCAGTAATCCGACAGATTTGTGGTAAATGGAGATCAGTTCCGGGTGAGTCTAGGCTAGCTGGTTGTGCATTGCAGGAAGATAAGACAACTGTGGCGATTACGTCGCTCTTTGTCTTTGCTTCGTGTTGCTCGTTTGGTATAAAGTGAACTTTGCGTAGCTCTGCGGATGCTGGGAGGTAGATGTCCTCGATATTCCTAGCAGCTGTGAGGCTTCCAGCGCTCGTTGTGATTCCGGCGTCCCTGAAGAGTGAAACACGCACGGTTTTCAAGGTTTTGGCGCTTTCAGTGACATAAACGTGAGTTCTAGTCCAGGTAAATGTGTAGGGCAGATTGGGTACCGGTATCTTTTGGCTCTTGCTAAGGGTGCGGTCAAGTGCAGCAGATGTCTGGAAAATCAAGCGGGGAGGGCTTCGCTCTGGTTTCGTTTCTGATAATTCGTAAGTCGAAACATGTAGTTTTAGCACCAGGTGGGCATCAAGCGCGATGTCTCGAGAGACGGCCTTGCCGAGGTGACCATCCAGTGATACAGTATGTAGATATTTTCCACATTCGGAGAATTGACACTGTACTGAGATATGACATGAAGCACCATAACCAGTATTGATCAGTTGCTTGAAGTACCGGTTCCGCGCGATGTTGGCGAATAACAAGCTCTCGTCGCCGAGGGGCCAGACGACCAAATCAGACCTAGGATGGAAGCTTGGAGAGGATGCGAATATTGGATTTGCGGTGAACTGCCAATAGTGAAATATCCTTTTCACCTCTTGTGTACATTGGTCGACGTTGAAGATAGAAATTTCGCTGATTTTCCTTCTCGATTTCGAGCTGCGGTGCGGTTGAATGAGGCGATCCAGCACCTCTCTCGTCATCTCCTCTTCTTCTGAGCTAGAGTACTCGTCCGAGCTGTCCGATGATTCGTACCTATTTATCAGGAAGTGTTGATGTGAAGGAGCGTCAGGAATATCTTCATCTGCCGTTGATTGTTTGGAAGCGGACGATGCGGTATTTCTTGAATCAGAACGTTCGCCAATCCAGTGTTTCAATGCGCCAGGTTCTTCAGGGTCAAAGTCGGCTTGATGACTTCGCGTTTCGACAGTCCCGTCTTCGTCGTCAATATCTTCATCTGACATAAAATCATTCCACAATCGCTCATCGTCCATCTCATTCGAGCCCATGCTTTCTGAACCATCACTTGCAATATCTTCAGCAGATAAGGGCTCAGGGCCACTGGATGTGTCAAGAAAAGCGTCCGAGTCGTTAGGTAGCTGCTCATAACGATCATCATCTTCAAGTTGTGACTTCAACCCATCGGAATCTTCATGCGCGGAGCCTTCCTCTCCTATCTTTCCATTTCTCTCATAGTCACTATCTGCACCATCAGACTCGCTGCAACTGTCGCGTGTGCTGCTGCTTGTAGTTGATCTCGAACCTCCAATCTTTTCGCTAACATAGCTTTTAAAGGATAGCTGCCGCATTCTGTTGTGATGGTCGCTATCATTGGCACTAGTAAAATCATGGTCGGTGATCCTTCGACGGGACGCTATTGCCATGTTGAATCCACTGCAGGAGAATTCCTCGATATATGACAAGCGATTTGGCAAGGATTTCAAAGGCTTGAAGTCCGAGGTTGCAGTTCGGATAAATAGGCAATTGCCGATTCTGAAGAGATGCCCGTCGTTCGATACGGCGGTTGTCGAAACTCGCCCCGCCATCGGCTCACGTAAAGGATCACGGTAGTACTTGAGACCTTGCATAGTAATGGGGAGTCTTTCCGTTCGGAGCAGCTTCGAGCTGTGGTCGTGAGTGAACGACCACACCTCATGGATAAGCTGCGAACAGGTGCCGTCGGTCTCGCTACAATTAGGCGTCAATGGGATATCACTCATATTCTTAGCTGTCAGGTCCACTTACAAGCTATCGGTTTGGAAAACATGAATGCACTGGCCACGGGCGTCGATTTGATCTAGAACCAAAGACGAGAGACCTTCGAACTCTTTGGAAATGCTGCTTTCCAAGGAAAGGCATTTATGTCGTGCTGGCAGCTTGTGCAAAAAATTGGATTTCGATAGTGATCCCCATAAACAGCGATCGATCTCACTTGGATGTGCGCCTTTGACTGATGATACCTTGTCCAGCAGATACCCCCATTCGCAGATGGCTTCTTCGTATTGTCGTCGGAGCTGCTTTCCCGCTTCAAATCTGTCCGTAAACCAGGTGGGGAACATGCGCGTCAAGCGACGGCTCTTGTCTGGCACGTTGGAGGCTGATCGCACGACAAATTGCCCTTCAATATAAAATGAGCAATGCATAGATGGTTAATCATGATCTCGTGGAAGTCTTACCTTCCACTAGTAAGCTTTGTACCTGTAACGTAAAGTTGAAATTTCTTGACCTCACAAACTTCTCGACTTTGGTGGACAGTTCAGGGAAAGGCTCGATATCGCTCAAATGCCGGGTCCAGTACTTCGCGCAATATCCAAGCAAATGATGATCGCGAATATTCTCTCCATGTTCAGTAACAAAAATGTTGTCAGCGGTTCTCTTCAATGGCTTACGATATTTTTTCTGTCCTAGGTACTTCAAACACACGTCTGCAAGCACCGCTGGGCTGATCTCGCAATTTTGGCCTCGAGATAAAATAAATGGACGTTTGATTAGAAACCGCTGAATAGCACCATGTGAGAGAGTACAGATTCTGTCCGTGTACCCGTCGTCGTTGGCGTCTTCGACGCGAATCCAAGGTGTACAAATATCGACTATTTGATGCGAGTAAGTTCGATCTGATGCCATGACGCTCTGTCCAAAATCGATCTCGGACACACTGATGGCTTCGCACAACTCGCTAAGCTGTAATGGCCTTTTGGCATATACCAGACACGAAAGAACCTTGCTGGATTGATGATTAGTTGTCATTCTGGGTTTCATAGAGTCTAGCGTCGGCTCTAGTTTGTCTTACCTGAGATAATCATGGTTCACTCTTTTCGTGCGCAGTATCCTATTTGTCAGATACTTCTCAAAGTCCTCTGGCAAGCCTTCCTTCACAAGCTCCCGAAGTTGTTTCAGAGTGGGGGCATCACTAATTGTGTCCAACATTAGCCGTGCCCAAAGAAAGTTCCCATTGACTTGTTGTTTGAGATCTGCGAGTAGGTTTCCCGAGTTCGCTAGATCGAATTCGTTGAAATTGCGTGCGCGTAGCGCTGTATCGAAAAGGACCTCGATATCGCTACTATTCTTCGATGCACTGAGGGTGAGAGGTAGAGCATTCGTTAGAAGATCTCTAATCTTGCCTCTATCTTGAGTGCTGCACCATAACTTCAGAGTGGATTGCGGATGCTCCGCCAAGTTAGTGAACAAGGTCACTACATCGCACACATTGTCCCACCTTTCTTTGATGGAATACTCCTCGTCGAATCCATCAAGGAAGATGTATGTCGTCTTTAACTCGATCGTAAATATCTTGATCAGCCTTTTGAGGCTAGTGGTGGCCTCGTTGCCAGGACTCTGAATTACTTCGTAAACATGATCCGAGACATCTTCTTCCGCCGAGTATAATTGGTGAAACAGTTGTTCTGCAATGTTGCGATATATGTCAGACAGCGACGCTTCTTCGTCAAAACTGAAGTACTGAGAGACAACTGCGTATGATTTATGCCATTGTCGAATTCGTTGCGCGACACTGGCACATAGAACCGACTTGCCAACTCCCGGTGCGCCATTCAACCAAAAACAGTTGGCTCCTGAATGAATGTCGTGCCATAGCTGCCAGTCTTTATCCGCGTGTATCCAGGCCCCAGTACCTGGGAGCAGGATCTTCTCGTATTTATGCTGGTTGCGGTCGTTACTGTCATTCAAAGAGCGGCCGTTCCTAATCCACTGTTGAACGTCGTTTCGGCGGCGTGCTAATCATAATATGTGAGTCAGCGAGGCGGGATTAAAGAAGTAGTACAATTACCTTCGCGCTCTCTCTGAGTGTTGTTCACTAAGCTGTCTAGAGTGATTTCTGTGATTCGTTGTCCCAAAACAAGATCATCTCGCTCTCCCCGCCTCAATCTCTCCTGAACAATTGGCACCAGCTTGACTATATCATCACTGGTTGCAGTGATATCGGCAATGATGTTGTCGAGTCTTCTAGTTTTGACTGACAAAATGGACTTCGCCACTAGCAGTAACGAAGAAGTCAAGCATATCTCTTCTACTGCAGCCCAGAACTTGAGAATGTGGACGTAGGATGCTACTAGGAGCTTTTCCATATCCCTGGATTCCCGAAAAAGCTCATCATATGTTGTCAATCTACGCAACTCACACGTGAGCTTTTTCAGATGCGTCTCGATCTTCTCGAAAAGCGAGTTGTATCGCTTGAAGCACTACTGAATGTTAGCGAATCAAACTTTATTAAAGCAGTGATGTGTATGAGCACCAACTTCAATACCGGCCTTCAGACTTCCCCAGATCAAGGCGGACGGCAGCGGATCAGCGGAGACTGTTTATTCAGTCGGTGATCAGCAAATCGTTGATCGGGAAGTCACCCATGGGTGTATCATACCCAAGGTGGTTATTACACTATCGTAATCTATAACAGCCTCGAATATGGGACGTAGCACCCTCCTCGAGAACTTTAGTGAATGCTGGAATTCTAAACTCAACAGATCCTGTTGAACGTCGTCAGCTGTAACTTTGCAGCTCGCAGGATCATCCGCTATAAATGAAGGTCGTCTCTTTCTGCTGGGCTCATTCATGAAGACCACTAGGGCTTTCCCGAAGGTAGTTGACTCGGACGACATAGTATAGCATTACTCGTTCAGTCAAGCATGTATGAGGCGTGCACTATAAGGATGAAGTAGTGTTATCAAAACGAAGTCGAACCCCGCCGAGAAGACGAAGCTCGGTGCCGCCGGGCCGCTCATCTTTGGCCGTACTCCGTGGAGCACAGCCGCTGCAGGTCAGGATGACCGCATACACCCTGGTTAAAATTTGACCAATAACAAACTCGTACGGAAATACCATGGGCCAAAATTCCACAGTCCTTGGGTACTATTCGCCAGGCAGAATGAGTTTCACGTTGTACACGTTCTAGGCAGCGGCGAATGTGTGACAGCTGTGTATGGTTCGCGGACGATATTGGAGGGGAGACAGCTATTTCCACATACCCCGCTAGAACATTCTCGTTTGATGCATTGATGCATCATATTCTCCTTCTTCCAAGTTTACGTCCACTTTAGGGCTACGTTGTGGCTTCTCTTACTCTGCCGTACTAACACTATCTTTTACAATGCCTGCTGAAGAAGTGAAAGAAGATTACGGCAGCCATGGTCGTGGAGTCAACAAGCGCATATTACGCGTAGATCAAGTTTGGAGCAGGTGAGAGAAAACGCACCGGCAACAAAATCATACCGCGATACTGATGTGAAGACCAATAGGAAAGATCGTCAACTCCATTTGATAAAAAGCGCTAACCCTACAAACAAACCAAATCGCTTTTCGAAGTATGTGCTTATTGTTCGCCGCATCATTGATTCGAAAGGGGCCTTAAACGAGGTAAAAATCGACATCAAATCCTTGAAGTTGGCGAGCGCGCTCGTACGAGTCTTCAAGGACGCCGATGGGCTTGCTTTGACCGGCGACGAACCAATGGTGCGTGACCTGGCCCAGAAAAAGCACGCAATACGATTTTACTGATCGGGTGTTATAGCTTGACTCGCGCGTGTTCTTCCATGCCTACGAGGGATTGAAACGCGAAATGGACGAAGAACGCAAGAAGCCAATGGTCGACACGGACTTTGTGGAAGATTTGAGCGCTGCGTTGGACTTCATCGTCGAGGAGTTCGCCTCGACCACAACAACACTGAAAGCTACTTTACCTCACGGTGATATAGTATACGATCATCTTTGGGCTATATTCTCCCCGGCCTGTGTTCTCTTCTCTCAAGATAACGTTCTCCGCGAAATGCAAGCCTACAGGTTTTCAAGCTCAAGGTATCAGATTGGTAATCGTCAATCAGAGGGCTTTATAATTGAGGCTCGTATGATACATCGAAATGGTGAATACCTGAACTGGGGAACCCATACATTCCTGATACCTGTATTCGATGGGAGCCGCAAGGTCGTTAGCTTGCCGATCTATCCCATTTCTTATCACCCAGATCATGACAACATTCGACAAATGCTCGTCGGTCGCGGCAGAGATTTTCTCGCTCTTCATCGTAAACCGATCTGTAAACAGTATCGGGATCTCGCTGCCCGCAGTTCCGGCGACCCGATAGAAGGCCAGGCGAGGCGCGCACGCGAGATGATACACACTCGACCTGCCGAGTTCGAACAACGCGAACCGACAAACTATTCGGGCGAGAGACTGTTTGACGGATCTGGGAGGATAATTGTAGATCCAGCCGCCTTCATCAGGCACAACGCCAACAGCATTTTACTAAAATCTTATACAACGAAGAGGATTGATGAAAGCCAATTGACAGATGACGAACTCGCGCTTTGCGACCATCGGACCTTGGGATTCAGCTTTCATGTCAAAGAATGGGGTGCGTTTGCCATTAGCCATATGAGTGATGTTGGGTGGAATGACACCGCATTCTCAAGAGTGATTCTTGACGACAAGAAACGACGGTTGATTAGCACACTTGTCGAGTCTCATAGAAATGATGACACGGGATTTGATGATATTGTGAAGGGAAAAGGCAAAGGGCTAGTCGGACTCTTGACAGGCGGACCCGGCGTGGGAAAGACTCTGACAGCTGAGGCCGTAGCAGAGATGACACAACGCCCATTATATGTTGTCTCAGCGGGAGAGTTGGGAACTGAGATCACATCGGCCGACAGGAATCTTTCTATGGCACTCGAGACCGCACGCAGATGGGGTAGCGTACTGCTTATAGACGAAGCAGATGTGTTCTTGCAGACACGCGACGTTGGACACCTCGTCAGAAACGCTTTAGTTAGCCTGTTCCTTAGGAGACTGGAGTAAGTTCGAGACGACCAACTGCGCTTCGGAAATAAGTCAAGCTAATATCGACAGATATTTCGAAGGGATCATGATCTTGACTACGAACCGCAGCGAAGAAATTGACGATGCATTCCAAAGTAATAAATGCGCTTATCTCATCACCCTGGCGTCCCGACACTGACAAAATCTCGCCAGGCCGGATCCATTTCAAGTTCAACTACCCGACGCTCGAGACCGATAGCCGTTTGAAGCTTTGGAAAGACTTCCTCAATCATCTCCCCAAAGGACTCACCACTCAAGATTGGAAAGACGAAGATTTGGAAACGCTTGCAGATTACACACTGAATGGTCGCGAAGTAAGTGCCGTCGATACATTCAGTCGCAGGGTACCCGACGAAGGACGAGACATTGCAGTACAAAGCTAACTTGCTCAGGTCAAAAACGCAGTATCCTGCGCTTCTTCTATCGCTTTATTCAACAAAGAGCCGCTGACTCCTACGCTCATGATGGATATACTTGAGTCACTATTTGATGACCGTCTCAAGAACTCCGCCACATCGGAGTAAAGTGGTTAATAATGTGTCGATGACACAAGAGATTCATGAACTGATTTCTTCTCTACAATATGAATAGTAAGCGACTTTGCTCCTCTCTTTCTAGCAGCGCTATCATACACTTCAACGATACATACGGATGCATAATTCTATCCCGTCTACGCTCTATTAGAATAAAACATTGCAGAAACAGATGTGCCTCGTAATACACATGATGAATAGTAACACCCCCGTCAATTATTCTCACGGAAGTGTAGAGCCGATCGAGGGAACTTAAGGAAATGCTGTAAACGCTCATAGAGTAAATAATAATAGGATAAGATTACAACTAACTACTAAGTAAATGGTAAGAAAACTACGGTCTATATATATACATTAAAACCCTGGTCTCATGCTTTATAGAGCATGCCGAATAAGTGGGTCATAATCGTGACAATCATAAGATGGCATTCCAGTGTTGCACACAATCATGATCTGCGTGACGACCACTAGCCTAGACTTTGTCCATCTTGAGTCAATACCTTCGCTAGTTAAATGCCGATCAGGGGTCGCAAGATCATTAGTGTGAGATTATGCTGGTCGTGAAATCGTTGCTATTCCTACTTCAAGATAGAAGGCATAATAGAAGGGATAAATCCAGACTTTATGACGCCTACGAATAGGTGCTACTGTAAACTGTAGTGCGTTAGACAATTCGTATCAGGATGTCTTGTTACAACATCACTGTAGATCTCTAATTAGACACATAGGGTGTATGAACCATCATAAATAGCTTACGGGACATCGTGCAGCGAACATTAACAAGCTCTTTCATAATTAGCTACGTTGCCTATTGGCGTTAGGATGTTAATGTGTGCATCCTAGGGGTGCGACATGCCAGGAGAGCCAGCATTTCGTCCTCGTGACAGGCAAAAGCTGAATTCCCAATGTGTCAGATGATATATTAAACAGCTTATCATCGCACCCCGACCAACATCTAGGCTTCAAGGAAGTAAAGTACAAAGAATTCCTTGCTTAGTTTGGGTATTCTTGTCGAGACAGTGGGCAAAAGCCCAAATACTATACATCAGGTAGTCAACCCTACTGGTCTCTGACATTAGTCGATACCATATCGATCATAATCATCTCATCGATCAAACCGACAATTCCCTGCAACGGCTTTTTCTCCGGCTCCACTCGATTAACTTGTCTGCTTTTCACTCATCCAAGCATGGCGGCCGATGCTTAATCCTTCATGTGCTTTGTAATCTATCCGTCCTCAGTCCTCGTTCCGCATTCGCACCGGCCATACCCCACCAACGTATCAGCAATGATGCGTGTCAAAACCATAGCATGCCGCGAAAGCTTGTTGCAACAAAGGCTGGAAGGTATGCGGAATGAATTACATCATATGTTGGTGTCGTTTGTGTGATTGCGTGTGAGGATACGGTTTTGCGTAGAGATCGCAACTACAGAGCCGGGTCTGGACCAATGGTAATATCCGCCTCCTGCATGTTCGTGTCGTCATCCGAGTCGGTTTCAAAAATGTGCGGTGGTATGCCATCTTTTTCCTCTCGAAATGCCTCTTCAATGTGATCCTAAGTCATGTTGTTAGCGTAGGTACTGATAGTGTGCTGGGGCAAGAAGATATTGTACGCCAATCTGTTCCCGGATAGCCTTTAGCTGGTCTTTAGATCTCGTCATACAGCCTACGAGGGTCTGGTATGTGTATTGAGAAGTGAAGTTCTGGAGCACCTGGCCTCGTACCACCCTCTCTCCTTCAATGTTCAATCGGAGAGGTCGCATGTCGCCTTTGCTTAGGAACGATGAGAGGCAGAAAATCTCTGGGGTGGCTGGAACACCGAAAACTGTCTCAAATCGCTTCGCAGTCTCAGCACCCAAGTATGCTAGCTGCCCGGCCCTTGCCATTCCCTCTGTTGCGTTATCCAAGGGTGCCCACGACGTTCGTACAGTGGGAGTACGCGACTCGTAACCGGTTGCAAGGACAACCTTCTTTTGGTATCCATATGGCGACGCTAATAAGCGCAGCGGGTCGAGGAGGTTGGCTCGAAAGACGTCGGGAAGGGTGCCGTAGTTGTCAGACTCGGCGTTCTGGTATAGTTCTTGAAACCTTTTGTGGGCTGCACTAGAACTTGCGAAAATCTCAAACCGAATTGGCTTGAATGGCTTTCCAGTATCCTTGTGCTGTGCGAACCATAGTTGGGAAATGGCCCATGCCATCCTGTGGGCACAGTAAAGTGCGATGAGTTGCACGGCATCTAACTTTAACAATGCGCAGATGGCAAACGCATGATGGGTTAAGCCGGGCCATTTCCCTTCCAGGCCGTTGAGAAGCACAATAGCTAAGCCAACGCCGGCTTTGGCATCAGTCATTGAGACTCTACAATGAGTGTAGATAATGCATGTCGGCTGGTCTGATATGGTGCTGAGATGGATCACATCGGATGCGAACTGTTTGGCAGCGGTAGACTCCAGCTTTCGGAACGATATGGTAGGGACAATGTGACTTGTCGAAGGCTGTTGGTTCGTCATTGCGCCGGGTTGCCTTGAAAGGCTTGTGTCACAGCATGCACTTGTGATGTGTATGGCGTTAAAGACTGGAATGGTGACAGTGTAGTGGGTGGCGTTGGGTGTGGAGGCAGAGAATGCTACGAACAATCGAGAAGGCGAAGGCCAACTGAACCAGAAATGCGAGTTGATCAGACAACTATGTTCCGTACAAGGCTTGTCAGTGGGCGCGCCTGAGGGAGGGGTGGTAAGTTGCTGGGGGACTGAAGTCTCTTACTCATTCGGAAGTCGCGCCACATATTACGTGCACACACCAGAAGCCGCTACTGTGTATCTTGCAGTATGCTGTCAGTTGGACATCGAACCGGGTGCAGGGCAAGCAGGTCTAGGGCTGTACCTCATATGGTCCGCTTAACTGATGAGTTCTTGTCCAATTGTAATCAGCGTTGATTTCTCAGAAACTACTCAGAGATGCGAGTAGCACAAGAACAGTGAACTGAGTCCGAGGTTGGGCAAGAACGTACCGTAGATCGCATGGCCTGCCTGGGGGAGAGAGGGGGGCGGAGGTTGAGGGGCATCTCTAGGTACTCTACGAGGTTTCTACAGCTACATGCTGAACGCACACATATTGAATGGTGCATAGTGGGACAATGGCTTACAATGGGCGTTGGTGGGGTCCTTTAGAGGCTCCCAGGGCAACACATAGCTGTCTGTGAGCATTTCCAGCCATGTCGTCGCCAACAACAGTGGGGCTCCAGGGTACAGTGGTACCTAAAGCTCTCAAGGTACAACGTTGAATGCAGCCAATGAACAGCTACCCAGTAAGCTAGCGTAGCATGTTATATAGCCAGATAACGGACCGAGTTTCAAAAAAACCCACCCACTGAAAAAGCGTCATCCCAGATGGCGCAGTGGTATAGTCGTCAGACTTTCCACATTAGACTCAACCAGCTCTGCGTTTCGAGCCCCGGGATCGGCCCACAAAGCTGCACTCGGAAGGTGTGCAACCATCTGAAGTCATTGGTCGCTCTTTTTTTCCCACTGCAGTAAAGTGTTGAATGTTTTTTTTTTGCTCTTTTTCCCTTTCCCCACGGCGGTTTCATGCCAGGCTCCGCAGCCCAACCTATCTCGCATGCGAGGGCAACCCGCTGTGAACATGAGACATATTCATAAGATTGATGGAAGACTTTGCTTGCCGCAAAATCAAGTGCATTCTACGCCAAGCACCGATTCGGTTGACACCGATGCGTCTTGCTGGTCAAGCGAGGGTTTGCCTCGACGAAGTTGCACGAGGATACCAGTAGCTCTAAAAGCCTCCTCTCCAGAAATAATGACTTTTCTTCGCCACGATATAAAGATGAAGTGTGCTTGTGCCAGTCATTTCAGTAATTTCCTTGTCCACATTGAGTGCTTATGGCGTACGAAGCCAGTTTAACGGGGTAAAAACGTCGACCTATCCATGAGGCATCCAACCACCCCAACCTGCTGTCCAGGAGAAATCAGCGAATAACTGTCTCTCAGCTACATAAGAATCGAGTCAACGTCGCGCAAGTTTCATTATGGTGAGCACTTGTGGAGCTAATTAACAACAACCAATCCATCATACCGATAGAGGTATTCAGGACGAACTAGGAGTGCTTGAGCGATAGTGAAGCAGAAGGCCAGCGAGGAAGGGAATATCTATCGTACACCTAATCCTGAATATCAGTGGGTGAGCATATCGTTGTCCTCGAGCTCCGATGGAGCATACATTACTGTGAGCAACACAAAGTCAGATAGTTTTGGGCCGGACAAAGTAACGTTGACCGGGATGCTGATTCGACTGCACTAAGCTTCGTACGACGATTCTCGTTTTTTTCTTGACCTAAGAAACTAATGAATACCGAGTCTACGAACAATGTACCTAGAGCTTTGTGTCCGGTGTCGTGCAGCGGACATTATCAACCTCTTCCAATCATTGGGTGCGCTGCCCACTGGTGGGTCCTAGGGCAGGGGTGCAACATGCCTCGTGAGCCAGCATTCCGTCGTCGAGACAGTGAATGTTAGAATCTCAATCTATCAGATGATATATCAGACAGCTTATGAAGACCTTCGCAGAGACTTCAGACTTGAGCGTTGACTTCCATGACCGGCGCTACGATAGACTCGGCGCGGAATACCGGGCCCGATGCCGACTGTGATGGGACCGGACAACGTTGGAATGATTAGTACCCGCTGAGGTTCCTTTGCGGTGCTTTCCGCCTGGCTCGCGACCGATGAGGAGCCATCGTCATGATTTCGCATGCTCTCGGAAGCTTCCCAATGTCCGTCATAACCCCGCTCTGACCCCGGTCAACGCACTCAGCACACACTGGAACAGGTAATCAAGCCCACGTATGAAGTTCCCATTCCCGCCTCGCTTGCTCTTCCTGGACTTCTGCCTGGCTCGCCTGGCCCCGGACGCCATGCGGCCGGTCAATAGACCCGAAGGAAACGGAAGGCTGGCACGCTGGGATGATGAGAGGGCGTACAGTCATGGCCACGCAGGCAGGCAAGGCAAGGCAACCCAATGCTTTCAACTACCATCAACCTGAGCAATCTACGACAGACTTTTCGTCTCGTTCACCCGTCTTGCCAATTGTGCCGAAAGTCCGGCTAGTATTCCCATTGAGTGAACTTGCGTATCACGCGCGCAGCCTCTCCATCGCTGCCATCGATCACCATGCGGCCAAGTTCAACGCTCTTGTTGACATTGGGCACATGCGCCACTGCCAAGCGGGTCGTGCCTGTGAGCTTCGCGCGACAACGCGATGACGGTCTCGTAAGGCGTGATGACAGCAACAATGGCACACTCTCACAAGGTCTCTTGAACAACATCAGTCCCTCCGCCTACTATGCCAATGTGTCTGTCGGCACCCCGCCGCAAATGGTCTACCTTGTCGTTGACACTGGCAGCGCCGACGTCTGGGTGCTGGACAGCCACGCTGACCTCTGCCAGTCTAGCTTGCTGCAGGCCAAATATGGCGAGTGTCTTGCGACTTACGACCCGGAGAAGAGCGACTCCTACAAGGTCGCTGTAGAGGACGGCTTCAACATCACATATGCAGACCTGAACTCGGCCGCTGGTGACTACATCAAGGACGACTTCCACATCGCTGGCGCCACTGTGTCTGCCCTTCAGATGGGCTTGGCGAGCAATACGACCATCAACTCTGGCGTGCTCGGTATCGGCTTTGACACTAGCGAGTCCACCTTGGATATCTACCCAAATATTGTTACTCTGCTAGTGAGGCAGGGCCTCATTGACGCCGAGGCATACAGCTTATTCCTCGACGACCTCGACGCAGAGCAGGGGACCATCCTATTCGGCGGGATTGATACCGAGAAGTACACCGGCGAGCTCAAGGTCGTTGACATCCTTCCCGATGGCTTCACAGGCAAAATCACGTCTTTTTCGGTCGCCTTGACATCCCTCGCCATTTCACCGCCGGATGCCGATGAACAAAGTGTTCTCACCGAGCCCATCTCCGTCGTCCTCGATTCCGGCACGACATTGACCTATCTGCCCGAAGACGTCGCCGCCGACATATACGATGCAGTAGGTGCCATCGATGACAGCGTAGGCACCGGACTGGTCTACATTAGCTGTAGCGTCGTCGATTCTGACAAGTGGAAAGATACCACTTTCGACTTCCAATTCGACAAAAAGGACGGTCCTCTCATTCGCGTTGGCTTGGCCGACCTGGTCATCAACAACGTCGCAGACTTCGTTAGCCAAGGTTTCCAGATACCTAACGACCTACCCTTCGACGATCCTTGCAGTTTCGGCATTCAGAGTCTGGAGGGCTACTACCTCCTCGGGGACACCTTTCTACGGTCGGCTTACGTGGTATATGACTTGACCAATAGGCAAATTGGCTTAGCACAAGCCAACCCGGGCAGCGACTCTAGCAACATACTGGAGATCAACAAGGCCGAAGGTATTCCTCTTGTCACCGGCGCCGCCTCTACCGCCTCTGCCACGTCAACTGCTACGACGTCATCCACAAGTTCCACAACCGCCGCTTCTCAGCCTACGACTACGACGATCCTGACCACAGCTGCCTCATCTACCGTTGCATCGTCCACCGGTCTATCGTCGACAAGCGCAACGTCCACAACTGCAGCCCCAACCGGCCCAAATACCAACACGGCCGCCGCGCGACGAGCCCCTCCATGGACTTGCGTGTCGGGCGTCGTGACACTCATGGCACTGTCTTTCAGCTTCGCGGGCGCCTCGCTCTTTACGCTATAATTTTAAGGCTGCCAAGATGGATGATACATGATAGCAGATTGATGACGTGCAAGGAGTCAATCGAGTACGCGCTTGGATATATCGAAGGGATACCATTTGGTTTAAAAGCACCTCTTTAACACACAGTCGAGTTACTACTGTATGACTTAACACAATGCAATGATGAATTTACAGTTCCTGATCACTAAGTTTCATGTTTCCCAAGATCCAGATAACCTTCAATCAATGCGGCATATGCCGCGACCACAACACGTGATATCCTAAAGCCTTTTCGAAATATAGACTTCTGCTCGCGAGGACAACGGCATGGGCGAGCAACTCGTATTCGCCCATGTACATCTTAACATCGGCATGTTGAGGATTGCCGGATAGCCTAGTAGGATATCAGTAGATTCTCTTATGTCGGAGACACTCGATATTTCTGGTTTACTTCGCGATGCCCTTGAGGAAGGGTTTTTCCAACTCGGCCATTTCTGCTTCGCTATTGCTGAGAGGTCTGACGTCCACGTTTGGAGCACTATTCAGATATTGTCGACTGCCGGCCTGCTGGGCGTCTGACGAAGTGGGTAAGATCCTCTACGACCGGTTCTACATTGAAAGCTTCAGGCATAATCAATTAGAGGCCATCGACGTAACCCTCGCAGGGAAGGATGCGTTTGTGCCGATGCCGACAGGCGGCGGGAAGTCTCTCTGTTACTAACTCCCTGCCGTCGTCAATAGGGGAAAGATATACGGGGTTATAGTTGTTGTCTCTCCTCCTGGCAAGCGATGCGGGCAAGCCATCGGATTATAATTTTCAAAAAACAGCTGGTTTTCGGATATGATTCAAGTCAAATGCGCAGACTCTCTCTAACCCGTGAGTTGGCTCCAGGCCGGTAAGAAAAGCGTCGTATAATTCCATCGCTCTGAGCCACCACTGCGGCTCATCGGGACCTCGCAGGCGCGAAGCGACCTCTGCTCTGCAGCAGACAAATCGCGTGACCATAGCAGGAGAGTCATTCAGGAGCTTGGCTTCTAGGTCTCGAGGCAATATAGTACTACCATGGTGTTTCCCAGACTCGACTGCACAGGCGCGTAGATCGCAAAAGATCTTGTAAGTTGTGTGTGGCGGTGTACCAGGCTCCGTTTGTGGCATAGGTCAGCCAAAGAACGACTCTAAAACCTTGCGGCTTTTTTCGGCCAAGTTATGCGTGATGAGGGAATAGGCAATCTCGTGGGCTAGGTCTGCTATGAGAGGGCTGACGTCGAGGCAATACATGTCATGTCGGTAGGATGTGTGATCCCTTAGGTGAACTACAAGTGCTTGTTGGCTCCCAAGATTAAGCATAGTAGGCTGAGGTGAAGCGGACAGTCGAGCGGGCAACTATGTAGTTAGATAAGGTCAGCAGGACGTAAGTGCTGCAAGGAGTAGATGTCACGATTATGACCCACTTATTCGGCATGCTCCCTAGAGCATAAGACCAGGGTTCTTATGTGTGTATATAGACCGTAGTTTTCCCACCATCTACTCAGTAGTTAGTTGGAATCTTATCCCATTGTTATTTACTGTACAAGCGTTTACGGCACTTTCTCAAGTTCCTTCGATCAGCTCCACACCTCCGTGAGAAAGTGCTTACAACTCACTGCAACTGTTCTTCTGGAAATATGCCACTCGAACTTCAAGAAATTGACGTCAAGAAGGACTTCCCGACTCTTGCGAAATGTTTGTATGAGTCGTACGAGGAACCCCTTCAGCGATTTTTTCATGTTTGGTTTCCTATCTTTGGCTCTGATCAGAAGGCCCGTCAAGACTCTCTCGACGAAGCTGCCAAAAGACTCGCAGCCTGGCATGCCGAAGATCCGACAAGTCATTGGAGGAAGGTCATCGACACAGACACCGGCGAAATCGCAGGTGCATCACTATGGAATATACATCATGAGAATCCATTTGCCCAGCCGCACGACATGGAAGTTACATGGTTCCCCAATAATGGCGCACGCCGATTTGCGGAGCAAATGATCGAACTTCATAATGAGCCTCGTTCTCTGCTGGGCCAACGGCCTCAAGTATGTAAGTACATTTCTCGCTAGTTTGTTGTCGAAGAATGATAATCACCCATACAAGACTTAAGATCTCTTCATCATTTTCACCCACCCCGACTATCGACGCAGAGGCGTAGGTCAACAGCTCATGTCCTGGGGTATGAAGCAAGCCGACGAAATGGGTGTGGAAATGTTTCTTGACGCGACCCCCCTCGGGAAAGCCCTTTATGACGCGAACGGCTTCCAACTGCTCAAAGATAACCTCATTGTCCCACACAGCGATACTCCAGATGCTGCATGGAAAGAAGTGGAGGAAAAGGTCGGCGGCCCCATCCCTTTCTCCCTCATGTGGCGCCCGATCGGTGGGAAATATGATGGGGAGAGCATAGCTATACCTCCCAACAGTCAATAGCGGGAGAGCCCAGTGGCGTGTGATATCGGTACCAAGTGCTCAGGGATCCGTCTTCATGTTATAACCAGCTGACTGCTACATCTCGAGTATTGTTTTGTTACTTAGCAATCATGTGTTTCTACTTGATTTCCATTGTGTCCCATACAATCACGCCGTTTTGGGGTTCTCGACACAAGCCATACTGCGATCATTCATGTGATGTTGGGAGACACATATAAACTAAAAGTTAAAAGCGGCCAGACCTAAAGCAATCCTTTTTGAGACTCGCCTTTATATCGAGCTAAGCAAGTTTCGAACTTCGGGAACATTAACCCTTCAGCATCCGACTGTAATAAAGGGGCGAGCTATCTTGCGCTAGGCTAATCTAGAGTGAGCCGAGCTTAAGCAAACGCGGCGAGGGGTTATATAACCACAAACGCCTAGATTGACGTACCATAACACTTATCACTCAATATGGCGAGCGTAGGTAACACTACGTTCATAATGAATACGGTACTACTTCACGGTACATTTTTCGGTACATTTTTAACGTTTCCAGCTTTTTTTTTCTTATTGCTGCGCGCTGATGTCCCAAATCGTGATCCTATCGTCCCTTTCTCGTAGCATCTCCGTGACCCGCGGTGTCTTGCACAGACCCACCGACGGTCCCAGAATCAGTGAACTGCCTGCCAATCACACCATCCTTGGAGAACGGCCCGCCGATCTTGTCGGCCGTCCCTCCTATGGAGCCATCAGCCTGGGCGCCGATTAGATTTTCGGGGTCCCTGCACTTGGCGTGGGATGACTCACCGTGAATTCGTGGCCGACGGCGCCCTCGCGATCCAGCGGCGACGTTCTCGGTGTCGCCCTATCGCCCACGTCATGTGGCCGGACATCGTTCCTTGGATCGCGTAGACTATCGTATCGGTAATTGCCCGGGTCGTCATCACGCCTAGCAGCGTCGCGACCGGGAGCTCGGGGATCACCAGGGCGACGGCTTGGGTCATACCCGCGGGGCGCCTTGGGATCTCCGTCAAGGCCAAGGGCACGCCCGGCGTCGCGATCCCACCCAGCGGAGCCTGTCAGCTTGTCGAGAAACCCAGTCTTGCCCGTGTCGGTAGGGTCGCTCCGCCCCGTCAGCTTGTCCAGGATCCCGGGCCCGCCACCCGTAGCAGATCGATCAGATGGGTCGCTCCGACCCGGCATCATCTTGTCCATTAAACTACCGCCGCGATCGTCGCGGCCGAATGGGCCAGATCGGCCCTTCGCGTCATCGTCACGCTTGAGGTCGCCGGGCTTCAGGGCGTCCTTGAGGGAGCCTAGTAGGCCTTTATCATCACCACCGTCGTCGCGGAGGGGATTGATGCCGCTTCGGGGAGCGACATTGGGGTCCGGGTCCGGCGCATCGATGTTTTGGTGGCCGGCGAAGGCACCACGGTCAAAGGCTTTGTCTCTTCTATCAGCCATATCTACCCCGGGTTTCGGTGTGTGCTGGAATGATTTCAGATGATACAGCTTTCGGATTCAATAAGTGAGCGCGCGCCTATAGTTGTTACCAACGGGTCGCAATGTGCCATGCGTCCGTTGGATATATATATGATGGTTGTGCAGCTACGTCATGCCATGCGTGTCATCATGATGCGAACAGAGTGATCCGTTCACCCGTGGCAAACAGCTCCCGTAGACTTCGGGGAATCGAGATGTTTGCCAGAAGGTTTGGCTAAGGTACCTTTCAACCTATGATCGCTGCCTGTTCCCCTCACCGTGAACGATCGTTGACGCCTGCTCGCGGACATTCTTTCTTCGTGTCTATTGCCTATAGACTCGCGCTCGTAGACTGATCAAATGAAATTAACTTCCAATAGTATAGCCTTTTTACGTATGAGCAACAGATGAGCTTCGCTCGTCGACGGGACGAAACCTTTCTTGGCGCGCGATCATGAAATGGAAGCTGTGTGCTTTGGATCTGTCAATCGATTCTCCTTCGAATCGGAAATTTTCGAGCGGAGAACGACTCTTCGGATCGACTGCTCGATATTCATACGGTTCTCCTTAGTCAGGATCAGCGCATCTGCATGAAGCCTTGGTTACCACTGCCATCTCCAGTGTATATAATTCGTAGTCACTGGGGGAAAAGAGTCGGACATGTGAAGGTCTCGATGCAACCGTTGAGAGACCACATTGAGTGCCCAGAGAGACGATACGGCAACTGCTCACAAATAAACGGATACCAGGGCTATGGTTCGTAAATGGTTTGTCGGTATAAAGCGTGGCACAACGGCTCTGATTCCGCTGCCTCAACGTACCTTGAGAGCCGTCTGGTAGTTGGTGATCTCTTATTGCGTCACCCATTCACCCATATGCTTCATGCTACGGTGGGTGTCGTGGGTGTATGTCGTGCAATGTGCCGCATCACTAACATCTTGACTCGTCACGGCTGACGGGCCGCTGAGTTCCCCAGGTTCCGTCATTCTTGCCAGCAATGATGTGGCTGCTGCGGAGCATGGGGCTAGCCGGTATCTGGCGAACTGCCAAACAACGATTGCAGGTGTGCTCCGTATGCCAAGAGGTCGAGGGATGTTGAGAAACTTTGGGGTAACTTTTCTTGTGCAGGAAGACGGCCCGCTGCGGGGTAGTATTAATAACTGGGAGGAGGCGGTCTGGTCAAGAGGCTGTCTTGATCATGTCCATTCAATACTTGTTTGAAAGAAAGTCGTAGTCGTCGGTCTCGAGGTATTCGGCGGGAATCAATAGCACAGAGGTGTTCCTCAAAAGCGCACCCATGGCATTCAGACGTGTGAGCACGGGCCAGCTGCCGGGCTTGGGGCGACCGAGAGACCATTCGATGTAGGCCTGGAACAGGAAGTGTGCAACACGCCCGTATAGCGGATGGTTTCTTGAACTGATCAGAATGCGGAGGGTTTGAAAACTGGCCGGAAATTGTGCGTGATTTGGGTAACGTATCAAGGCCTGGCTGTTCCCTGCGAGGGGCGTCGGCGCCTCTGCGCGACCCATCCCAACGTTTCGGTGGTTATGACTGCTGTTGTTCGCTGTGCGGCATAGCAGGTTCCTTCGCTTGCCTGTGCAGTCCAGTCAGCTGCAGTCCGAGTCTGCCGCCAGTTGTCCTCTAACCCCCAGGCTTCGAAGGGAACGGTAGCCATGGCTAATGTGATGTCGTCCCTTCTAATCAAGTCGACGATGAGTTTCGTGATGCTCCAATTGGGGTTTCACCCAGGATGTTCGGATCTATGCAGGTACGAAGCCGAGAGTCTGGCCCCGGCCTAGCGTGGTCTGTTGCGTTACTGTGGATCGTGCTTGATCTAGCGTCCCTCCAAAGTATCTGCAGAGTGGTTTGTATCGAAAAGAAAACAACAAAACATTGTTCGAAGTTGATTCCCTTCTGTAGGGCACATGCAATGCGGTTCGTGTGGTGTGCCTAGGCGTTGGGCTTGATGCTAACCTAGAGCTTGATTTAATCATTGCCAAATGAGGCGATATGTCGTCGAGTATTCCGTACGTCTTCGGTACATGAGCCCCCGTCACGCTAGCAGGCCAGGAACGTCAGCATGCAAGGGTTTCAGCCCGAGGTTTCTTGAATTGCATGCAGGTGCGGGTACAGATGTCGAAGGTGGAGGTTCTTGGACCGCGTGGGAAAATAGGAGAGACGCGGTCGGCATCTTCCACCCCGACACAGGACCTCAATTTCAGAGATGTGTCAGACCAGCGCGATGGATATATCGCCTAAAGACTTCTATCGGCAATCTGAAGATGACTATAAATGGCTTTGCAATACCTATCGGTACAGCGACGACGTAGACGCCGACTTTCCCCCATGCCCTTCATCCCCAGAAGTGGTAAGATCTGATGGCTTCACATACGATGGCGATGACCTTGAGGTAACGGGCGGTTATTCCCGCGCGCCCCTCAAGGAGCTGCAACTTCTGTTTCGAAAGAACCCGGCCCAGAAACGCCTGCAAATGGCAACTAAGCCATGGCTCAAAGCCCAGCTACGGTGGAATGGCATCTCATTCGCAAGGAGCGCATCCACCGATGAGCTATGGGATGCGCTGGAGTCCGCTGTGAAAAGGAGACTTGTAAGTTTAGGCGCTTACGAATCACCACTTCGCCAAATGTGTTTGCTAACCATGTGTGAAGTGCCCTGACGTAGAGTCGGGCTCTGTTGCTGCGATACGACACAAGTTGACTGCAAAATGGAATCGGAATCTGGTTGATCACAAGCAACAGCTCGTTGATCACAAAGTTGCAGTACATGAATGGAGCAAACGGTATTTTCACAAGCTGGGTAATCCGAGTGACCAAGCCCGCTACGATCTGTCCATGTTCTTCCAGCAGTGGGTTGATGAAGATGGTAACAGTGCACCGCATAAAACGCCAGAGCCGGTCATTATTTGGGATGATCATGACGTCCACGATCTGCGGAAACACGTCGATGCCATTCCAGGTCTTTTGGCTCGGATTACACCTCAAATTAGCGTCATCGCTTGGGCAGCGAGACTCGAGGAGGGAGTCGACATTGCTTTTGAGGAGATCAACCATCCGCGTATCAAGTGTCACCGCCCAACACTCGAGTCGGTTCTGGACATCGATCGATTTCTTGGCAAGTATTTCCTGGATTGTGTGGGGGGTAAACCCGCGCCACACAAGACGACAGAACCCCTTCAACTGGATTACTGGGCAGATGCACAAAAGCTGGCGCAGGCGATTGTGAATATCACCGGCCTCTTCGTCCGTCAAGTTCAGCGACCCCATCCGCGCAGCCTGAATGAACCCTGGTGCGATTTCCAGACTGATACATGTGTCATCATCGGCTGGTCGGCACAAGTGAAGATACAAATAGAGCAATGGAACCCGACCATTGCACGTCTCAAAGCTGACCACGCCAACGCGCAGAGGCGTCATGAACAGAAGCATTTCTTCGAAAAATTCATGCCGCACATCAACTACTATCGAGCTAACCGGTCTCGAGCGCATGAATCTTCCACGATCAATGGGCTCGCAGGGTCCTACATCATACATTGTCAACAAATTCGAGAACAGTATGGGTATGAGATCGGATCCTGTAAGCTCGACATTCACGCTCCGACCAGCACGCACGGCGCAGTAGCGGCCTTCAATTTCGGACTGGCCGAGGGTACCATGCTTATCGCAAGATCAAAAGAGGCTCTCGAGAGACTTCTCGAGGAGCAACCGGCTTATTCGGATGATGAGCTGGAAGAGGAGGAATACGCGAGTATCGATGATCGCTCTGGCTCCTCCAAGCGCAAGGCGGCCGGTCAGTCGCAGCAGTCGCGCTTCAGGCCTTTCAAGAGGCGACTTGGAGGCGACGAGGAATCCCCTGCAGGGCGATTTTACTTTTATTGGGCTGGCCTTGAACCTGGGACCAGCTATCTCGTGCTCGATGAAGTGAGTGACCGGGTTGGGCATTTCGACATGGACAAGTCCGGGATGAGCGCGCGAGGGCAGTTCAACTTCGTCGCATATGGTCCGAAGCCATTCATGTTCACGCTACTCAAGATTTCGGACAAACCGGAAAAGAAGCCAGATGACTGGTCGAGTTATTGTGAGAAGGAAAGATGGATTCATTGGTGATCGGCCTAGCGCGACATTTGATGAGTTTGATTCATTCGTCCTGCCTCTTGGCGAAGAAACAGTCTCGAGTCAGGATAGCGGTTGCGCAATAGCTGTAACGTGTATTAAATTGTAACAAATAACATCTGGTCTTTGTGTGAAACGAACTTCCATTCCGTGGTCAACTCCGTTCTGGGGAGAGTGCACCCACCGCGATGACGATTATGATTCCAAGTGAGCGAGCCCCAGAATACTTCCCAAATCGGCCATCGCCTCGGTAGTCGGCATCTTAGGCATGTTCCCCCAACTTTACAATCCCTTACCCCAGATTCAATTGAACCACGCTCGCCACGCCGAGATTCTCCTCGCTTTCTTTCGCCATCTCTCAATTCGTCATGGCGATCTGCTCAGTCCACATCATCTCGCTTAGACACGGCGTCACACTCCCTTCGCTTCTTGCGGCTCTCCGGGGTGCCGGCATCAAGCCAATTGCGCAAGCGCGCGTCCTACGATGGATGATCTTACCAACGGTCCTATCAGCCGGCAATCTGCTTGCACGAAACATTCGCTGGGATGCAGTTTTGATCCTGTCTGAGTCAGCGCCTTCTCTCTCAACATTTTCCGAGCGCTTCATCGCCGCAGAATGGACTGCGACTGTCGGCACGTCATCAAAGATGATCGCAGGCTACGCGGCCAGGAACTCAGAACTCCTCTCCACACCAGGACCAATCATCCCACGAGATACTGCGAAGGCAAAACCGGCAGAGAGCTCGGGAAACCTAGAGGTCACGCCCGAGCTGATGGATTTCATTGACGGGCTGCCGGAACAAATCAGGTCTCACCCCGTCAGTATGCTCAACCTGCTTGCGTTCAACGAGGGCATGCACGACAGCTATGTCGAGTACGGGAAGCAGTTCAGCGAGCGCGTCGGGAAGCGATTCGGAGGACAAGTGAAGATCGTCGGGAAAGTTGTGGATGCAGAAGCTGGAGGGACTGGCAAGGGTTGGGAAGAGGTCGCGTTCGTGCATTATCCGAGCATTCAGAACTTTGCTTCGATGGCTAGCGATGAGGCGTATCAGGAAGTGAACGAGAAACACAGATTGGGTGCGCTTAGAGACACGTTCATTCTTTGCGTGATGGAGGTCGGCGACGATGGGGAACTCGCCGGGAAGCCGACGCGGGGCAAGTTATGAGACGCAGGTGGCAGATGTGTACATAATCGTTCCCATATGAGGCTTGCTGAAGCGGTTGAAATGGCACCCTAGACGTCAAAGAGCGAATATTCATCAGTGCGAACTGCTGTGCAATGTGCTCGGTGTGGTAATTCCACCACTATACCACAGTATGTAAGGTCGAGCGAGTTGATTGGAGTATGTTGGTATAGCCATTAGGCCAAAGTGTGTATTGATGTTGTGCCCCGAAGGACGATTGTAGCTTTCATTGAATGGTACATGTACTCCCATACCAGAGTCTGTCCTTTGACTCATGTCATAGCAAGTTGCCTGCTACCGATGATAGCCTCACTGCCAGGATGCCAAGGAGGCTATTGTATATATACTTCTGTTACAGTTATGGGAATATACCGATTCGTTTATTCTTTATCGAATATGTGAGCTTATCGGGCAGAAAAGAGCCTCAAGTGGCCCAGGAGCTGGTTGGGGAAAGCAGATAGCCAGCAAGTGTGGGTGGTATTCTAGCGAAAGGTGCATGCATGACGCGAGGGGCGGACGACTTGCAAGATAGAAATTACGAGTGATCACGCAGCCACACCACTGAGTCGATTCCTCCTGTCTCATGCAGTGCTACATGCAGTTGGTCGGTCCGTAACAAGGATATCCACGAACCGGAGACGTGCGCGCGACCCAGCGCGCACGTATGCGTCATGCATCTGCTGTATCACTTGTTCAAGGCTCAACACACGAGTCCTATCCGGCAGGAGGCATTACGCAATTCTTGAGGGGTAGGATGGTACGTATCCAATCTGCTTGCTGGGTTGGAGATCTCGTTGTCTCGAGGGAAAGGACCACTTGCAGGACTCGATGTGGATTATAGGGATACATCTGATGATCTGAGACTCCTCACAGTCAGGTTATACCCAGGTAGTTACGATAGGCGGGAGGCACTGTACTTGCTGAGATGAGAGAGGCTCAGTATAGGTTCTACAAGATAGGTATTTAATTACGCCAACTCGTCGATGACACTATTGCGTGGGCGGAACACTAAATTTGGCCCGTCGTGAGAGGCACCAAAGATGTCATATACTTGAAACTCATCCACCCGGTCCCTACCATCGGCGTTTCCAACCACTCCCCCACCCACGAGGCCAAGATCCCCAGATGCCGGTTCGAAATCGAAATACCATATGGTCTTGGCCACTGTGAGACTAGCCTCAAGGTAAGCCAGGGGCCGGCCTGCGCATGCCCGAGCCCCAACGGAGAATGGGACAAACGCCCTTCGCATGACCTCCAAAGTCTCCCGGTTTTGACCCGGGCCACCTTGCTCAAGCCATCTCTCAGGGTCGAACGTGAACGGGCTCGGAAAGTATTCTTCGTTGTGATGCAGACTGTAGGTGTTGACACCAACTAACGTATCACGGGGAATGACGTGCCCGTCCACAACAAGTGGCTCACTTTCATTGCTGGAAGGGTCCAGTTGGCGCCACTATGCTTGATGTTAGCATTCACCTTCAGAAGAGCCTAGGCTCAGGCAAGGGTGCTCTTTGGCTGTCTGCCATATGTTGGACAATTGAGAGTTTTCTACGTGAAAGATGTGTCCGGACCACTTACCGGCGTTGTGGGAACGGACGGTGACATCCTTAGAGATTCATCGATGCATGCGCGCAAGAATCGACAGCTTGCAAGTTGGGAACCACCTTTTATCTGCGCGCCCGATTTGAAAGTAGACCTTATCTCAGTCGCAAGTCTGTGGTAACTTTGGGGGTTTTTCGAAAGATAGAAGAAAGTTGCGGCCATTGCAGTCGCTGTCGTATCGCCACCTATCACACTCATTCTGAATTAGCAACTGGCAGATGACCGGAGCACGAAGGAGCCTTAGGAGAGTGAGCACAGACCAGCGCCAAAGAAGAAAACGGCTTCGGGCCAAAGGTCTCCTTCCCTAACATCGCTCCCATCTGAGCTGGAACCGAGCTTATCGGCAGCGAAGGACAGCAAATCGTGCTTTGCATCCAAAGGCTCAGCGAGCCGAGACCTTACCATCTTCTCGACTGTGTTCAAGAGCTTGGCACGGATGCTGTTGGGAAGTTTAGACGCGATAAGATCTGGTCGGAACCCCAAAAGCGCGGGAAGCTGAAAGACGAGGTTGATTCGAAAGTTGCTGAACATGACACCATCTTTCAAGAAGCGATGTGAGTCGTCCGTCTGGAGTTTCAAGTCATATCCGAAGCCAAGTTGCCCAATGACATCGAGCCCCAGATGCCGAACTGCAGGTGAGATGTTGACCGGAGATGATTGTGAGTCTAAGAGGACCTTGAGGAAGACGTCGACTTGCTCTAACAAGGTAGGCTCGAACGCCCGCATGGACTGGTCAGAAAGGGCTTGGCCGATGATCCTTCTTTTAAAACGGTGCACGTTCTTGTCCCGGGTGTTAAAGACGTTGGACTGGTCTGGTCGCGTTTGCGCGCCCCGGTAGATCTCAGGCTTGACAATTCTATCATTCTGGTAAATGTCTTGTAGTGTAATCAGCGGATCATGCCGTAGCTGTGGAGATATCAAGGATCGGTTTACCTCTCAGAGCTTCGATTGAGTTGAACACGAGTCGGTTTGGACCGGCACGCACAGCGGAGCCTTGTTGAAGGCGTCAATGACGGGCTGTGAAGGGCGGCTGGATAGATACGACACCTACCAAACTCGAGATGATTGCGCAAGGTCTCCAAATGGAGACGACGTCGGAGGGCATAGTAACCCCCATAGACGTCCGATATCTTAGCTATCAGTGGACCCGGGAAGTGGTGCAGGGGGTGTAGAAACAGGCGGTAGCTGATCAGGGCGAGTACCTGCGAGGCCACGCGTTGGCCAAATGAGTCTTATTTCCTCGGAGCGTGAGGTTTTCATATGCTTACATAAACTGTGAAGGCTGGCAGAGCATACACGACGAAGGCATGAGAAACCGACATTATTACCGTATGATTAAGGATTCCAGTAAGGCTGATGGTCTCTCACCTTGATGACCATGCCGTTGAAGGCTTTCTTGGGTTAAGGGGAACAGCCATTTTAAGGATCGGAGCGGTTCCGGTAAGGGGCTTAGCTAGCAGATGTAAGGGGGACGCCCTCGACCATTGCGCCACCAGCGCACTGCACCTAATTCAGGCAGTTACTGCCTGATTGATGACGCTCTGCTGCTGAGTGCCAGGGGGGGAGTCATTGGATTACCTGAATATTGTGAAGTAAGGAAGGAAGACAGCTCAAGAGGTTTGGATAAGATTGAGACAGTGACTTGCGGATTAGTAAGCAAATTACGAGTGCCGCAAGTAACACTCTGGGCTTCTGTAGGCATTACTTTGTACACTATAATATCGAAGACATAAGGAATTTTGTCATTGGCCTACGTAGTCTACCTCGAACATGTGCACATAGAGCTAATAATGAAATGTTGACGGGGTCTCAGGAGCTTTTGCGAGTAATTCTCTGCGTGAGCAGAGGAGTCGCATCTCCATATCGGCACCCGCCATATGGTGCTTTGATTTAGCAACCCTCGGCGACGACTGAAAGGTATGATAACCAGTCAGTTTGTACATGAGGTGTTGCGAAGGTTTGACCAACCCGGATGCCCTTCACTTCGGGCACCATGAGGTCAGTCGTGCCACAGCAGGCCTGAACCTGTTTCCCATCATAAGCCCAGGATCAGAGGCAAGCCTCATCACCATGATGCCATCTCCCTCATAATAGGTCTTATCCACCGCATCTGACGCCCGCAGTTGTCAGACCGGGCCTGGCTTTTGAGATCTGGCACCACTTGTCGCAGCCGCGCTACTTGACCGAGCTTGTCGTCTGAAGAACTCAGTGACAAGCAAGGCTGTCACCGCCATATAGACGATGACTGTCCCACCTTCCCCTCGAATGCACTGTACAGGCGTGCAGACTGCCATAGCCTAGGGGAAGGGTCCAGGGACCCACAGTGCCAAGCTCAGAAATCCTCAGCATGCTCTGCAAGCAGAGCAGCCTTACTCAGCCTTCCTGCGTGCTCTATCGAGGGTTACCGCGAGGGTCAGTCCAAGATAGGCGGGGCCCAACCCATGAAGGGTCATTTGTTAATCCTCTTATACCAGCAGGTTCTAGGCACACCAACCAGAGATGACTCCTTGCCAGATGCCCTTGGATTGTGCCTTGTGACGTTTCTGGGGAAGTCAGAGCTCCGACGATGTGCCCAATATGTTCCCGTTCGACCGGGTTGTGCTGAGCGAGGGGAAATTAATCCATACAATATCGAGCCATTTATCTAGCGGCGTGGGTTTGGGTAAACGCTTTCTGGGGCAGAGGGTACTTTAGGCGTCTGCTGCGGCACATGGCGAAAAGTCAGCATCGAGAAGGGGAGAGAGGCTACTCACCGCGTCGAGGTTTCGTGGCGTTTCTTACTATAGGAAGGGAGGTCAGTGATGATTTGATGATCGTTTGGTGATCGTTCGGTGATGGTGGGCAAGTGAAGGAGGGACAGGTGGATGGCGGACTGATGGGCATATGAAGGAGAGAGTGGGTTTAATGGAGCTGGGAATAGGACTTCAGAGGGGAGTACCATGGGGTACGATTCCAGCGAAGGTGAAGGGGCAGAGAAGTGGGAGTCTAAGAGGTGATAAGCCAAGAGATTGTAAACATGGAGATGGTGAGTCTGTTGTTTGCAGCAAAAGGTGTGAAGTCCGCTGTGAGATGAGACGTGAAATAGGAACGAGCACACCATGCCCGCGGGCACAGTGATGTGTCGTGCTGGGGAAGATGCCGCGCAAAGGAGGGGAATAGAGGGCAGATGAGTTGTTGCGGGCGCGTAGGAGCAAAGGCGAAGTAAACATTCGAAAGGGAACTTACATGACCTTCAGTTAACGCGATGGAGGCTGAATCTTGCTCCGGTGGCCTCAAATCTTGGAGGGTAAAGGACTGCTATTCGAAAGAGAAGTAAGAAAGAGAGTGAAATGGAAAACATGGCTGAGGTTAATGGAGAGAATCGAGTAATGGTGGAAGGATGAGAATTCAGAGTCAACTAGGCAACAATCAACTGGGCAACAGTCAGCTGGGCAACTGGGCGCGGGGCCCGACCTTTGTTGTACACATGGAAGTAAGTAAGGTAGGCAGTTGCCCCCGTCAATAAACAGCATGCACCTGTTGGTTACTACACCACTGCCCCACTATCCTCAACCTCATTGCCATGGTGCCCAACATTGAATGCACCGCACTCTACTGTGCGAGGCCACTGGAGGGGTAGTTCTTTCCGTTGTAAGTTGTTGGGGCTCAAGCAGCACGCTGAGCCTGGTGTGTTACCTATCTTGATAAGCAGTAGTTCCATTCTTATATGTTATATAGAACAAGTTGCTAAGGAACACCATTGGCGCATCGTCCTACCAGCCCAGCGCGGAAGTCCGTAACCTTGTGTCTCTTCTATTGCTATAGATTAAACCATCGGCTCGAACCGGATGGCAACTTGTGCGGGCGACCTATGCTGAGTCCCCACGTTCATTTTCTTAAGGTGGTATTACTCGAAGGCCTACCTCTGGCAATGCCAACTTGTCTCCCTTCGCCAGCCCGGGGAGACCCTAGAGCTGCCCTTCACACGGCAGTGTGTGTCTGTCTACGTGCTATGGTATCGCGAAAGTCTCTAGGCAATGTTGAACCAATACTTTGTTTTCTACTAATCTTCTTATACTTGTCTTATCACAATGCATTTTGCAAGTATCTATGGGTCGTTGCTTGCTTTACAAGTGAATACCTGTCAACCTGTCCTGTCCGAGTCCAGCGACGTTGCTTCGTTCCACGCCTCAATCGAAATTTCATGGGCTTTGATTTTCAACGGCCAAGAATGCTCCAATTTCGCGGACGACTTGGATAAACGTCTCGCTCA
This sequence comes from Xylariaceae sp. FL1019, assembly GCA_022578705.1. Classification (NCBI taxonomy): domain Eukaryota; kingdom Fungi; phylum Ascomycota; class Sordariomycetes; order Xylariales; family Xylariaceae; species Xylariaceae sp. FL1019. The sequence goes on along the minus strand of MU391940.1, from coordinate 722,523 downwards.
TTCTCGCTGTCGGAGTCTGTATCACTCTCATCATCGCCAATCCCCCCGTCAACGTCCTTCAAGTCGCCAAAGAGCTTAAAAACATCTGGGTCGCCAGGCCAGTCCTCCTCACAGTCATCCGGAACCCACTCATCGTTCTGCACAAGAGGGACGCGACGGCAATTGTCCCATCTGATATCACATATGCGTCGCAGGTTCTCTGTCTTTTCCATGACGGTTGCTTTCTCATTAAACAGCGCTTGTTGGAAGTCGATAATCAGCACCTTCTTGTCTTTTTTCACAAAATTCTCGCCATAGGTGGTACCATGAGTCGTGTCCATAGTATGCAATTTATTTACCGCTTGGACTTGCGCATGCTTGCCTTTTTGGTGATAATCTTCATCCCTTCCATCTCAAGAATGGGCCCAACGATAGCACCTCGGTACGTAACCTGTCCAAGGAACTGAAGAGTTCAGTCGCGCCCGCCGCTAAGTTAACCACTTGTCATGGTCTTGTTCCGTTGTTGACCGCCGAATTTGCTATGTTACATGTCACGATTATGACCCACTTATTCGGCATGCTCCATAGAGCATGAGACCAGGGTTCTTATGTGTATATATAGACCGTAGTTTTCCCACCATTTACTCAGTAGTTAGTTGGAATCTCATCCCATTATCATTTACTCTATGAGCGTCTACAGCACTTCCTCAAGTTCCCTCGATCAGCTCTACACCTCCGTGACATTACATGCTAACGAAAAGGGGCACACTTCCTTGATTCTCCGTACATAAACAAATGCTAGTATAAAGTTCAAACGAAGGATTATACAAATCCGCCAGAGGTATTTGTACTGACTCCCTCTTTCAGACCATCGCTTGGGACTATACAAACGGGCTGTCATATCGAGGGCCTCCAGATATAACTTACCACAAGGACTAAATTATTTGATTCGGGATGCCTATCACTAAATCCTTGGTTCGTGATTCAGTAAATCGGATATCTCTCTCAATCTCCGTCTTAGGTCAAGAGGAAGCTCAATGAAAGAAGCTAGTCGCATATTATGTACTTCCGGATAAACCTATAGCGCGATCTTCGTTGATAGCATCTGCTACCATGTAGCAGCCAGAGATACAATTACACACCTTGACCGAAGCCGCGTAATGGAACAGCTGGCTTAGCAGCACGAGGCGGTGACTCGATGCTTGACTACTTGGTACCACTGCCTCCGGTGGATTCACTCCCTTGCTCAACGAATTCTCAGGGCCGCAAGAGGAGTCACCTTTGCCACTTGATTCGACTCTCGATATCGACTAGGACCGTGCTTGGTATACTCGATGCCCAGCTTGTCGCCGAGCGGGTGTCCAGCAATAGGGTCTAAAGTGGCGGAAATATCCAAGCTGTTGTCAAGATAGTCATGAGCATGTCAGGACACCTCGCAATTCAAGATCGAACTACAAGGTCATTTAATTGTAACAAGCTCAGTTCATTGTTTTATTCAAGCTCTCGCTGCTTCACAGACACATCGGTCATCCAATCCTTCGTCGTCGACCTCGTCACATAACTCGATGCGTCGTCGTCAGACACGTTTCTCCTCGTCTCATTTTCGTGACTTGTCCCAGGCTGAATACCTCGTGCATCTCGCCGACTCTGGTATTGCAGCTCCAATCCTCCCTCAATCCGTGTCTCGCATGCAGATGATGCCAGGGTTTCGCCGCCTGAGTCCGCGTTCCGCCCGGTTCCGCCTTCTCTACTCCTTTCCACCGATCGCCAGCCTGACCAGTGAGCCCAAGGAGTTGACTTCGCGAGTCGCGGGAATATCCACCATAATGTTGGAAGACATGCACATATAATGCCGGTTCCTGTGTGCACTGTTGTCCATATCGGCGTTCCCTCTGCTGCTACCGATCGTTCCCCAGGGGCGTAACTCAATATCGTTTTGACGATGCCGGAGATAATCACACTACAAGTGACTGACGCATTAGTACAGTGTATCTCTATGGAGGAGAGGAGGGGATGACGCACAAGATACCGACGAAGAAGACCAGCCCCACGGCAATTTTCTTCGTCTTATTCATCTGCAACTTCTTGACCATTCTTATAGGCATAACAAGAAGGATAATGTCGAATACGGCTTCAATAATTCCAGTCGCTAGCCAGAAGTTGTTGAAGTTGAAACAATACCTAGGGTCGAGGTCGTGATTAATCCAGGTATATCTGATAGGGATGCAGCTCGTGAGGTTGGCAACGGTCGACCCTATCCAGAACCCTACAACTACCACAGAGCCGATGATGACTTGACGTCGGAAGGACTGGTCTATCGAGAAAATCCGATGGTATAGACATAGTAGCGACATCTTAGTGGCGCATGTGATGAAATAATAGTCGACGGACGCGATCCAGCCCACCATGGCGACGAACTTGTCATTGTCCTGTCTTGCGGCAGCTGGTGCACACGAGTCAGTCCAGTTCCCGTTCCTAATACATCACGACGACGACATCAATCCCCTGAGAAGGAAGTATGAGTGCATAGAGGGCTGAAAGAACGAACCGACGAACACCAAGGCTTCAGTCCCGAGTGTGACCAAGAGTGCCGACAAAATAAACCAATCATCCAGTTCGAACCTGACTTTGACGTAATATCTTGCGTAAAACCGTAGTGCGACAGCGAGCAAAGCAGTCACGGTGACAGCGACTCCGATGACTGCGATGGTAACAGCGTTTTCCCCATCATAGCGTCGAACAAGAGCGAAGTGCCCAACGGTCGGCTCCATGCCTTATAGCAATGATCGCGAGATCCGGAGCCAGAGGGTGAACTCTCGGAAGCCTGATTAAGAGGGCATCGTAATCCCAAGGTTCCTGCAAGGTAGACAGGGACTCCTCACGTAAATGCCTACAGAGAGTGAAGACAACAAGAAACAAGCTTTATGTCGCCTACAGGAAACTAAAACTCATATGAGCAAGAACCGCACGACTCCCAACTAGCTACCCGCAGTAGGCGGCGCACTCCTATCAGGTACCAAGGAGAGCATTATCATTAGGATCTTTTAGCACCACGCCAAGGATCTTAAGCCTCACCGTGATTGTCAGCTAGATATGCATCAGTGCGTATCTGCACATGGAGATACTCCCGACTAGCCTCTTCCTCCCAAGTAAATTCCCAGAAAACGCCATCATCCCCACTGAGCTTATGCAAAATAGGACAGAGGTGAATTAAGCACTCAAGCTAGACATTCTAGACTCAAAGGAAGCAGGGGCGAGAGGGGCTAGCAGGGGAGATCGGCAGACAGTTGCGACGCCATTCGACTCCAACAGCCTGGTAGCCAGCTTGTGGTGCTCCAGATGCTTGATTGAGCACGTGGGGTTGACATGTTCTGACATGACTCGGGAGTGTCGTTATCTAGGACGATGACGTGACGGAAGCCAGTTCTCCTATGGTGTCGAGACATCAAGGAAATAATTGAGGCACTCCCCACCCACTATAACCAAGCCAGCAAACAGCATACAATTCACAAACGAATTGACCAATATCGAAAAGAACATTACATTCATTAATTTGAATCAAAACTAATACTGTAACTATTTTAAAGCGATTTGAGTCCATTGAATTAAGTGATTGCGTAGTAGAATCGTTGAGTATAGTGCACGGAATAGGTGTGTGGACAACTTGTAAAAGTGTCTCAATGATTTCCTTGATAGCATCGGGCGTTTCTGTAGCTCATTATGCGGCGAAAATTCCTAGCTTTAATCAGGAATCAAGTGTTGTGGCGCAATGATCTGCACGACCCCGGTCTACGTTGCACAGACAAGAGGTTATTATGACATTGTCAGCGGAGTCGATCTCAACCTTTCTTCCTGGAAAACTAGCGCCACTTGCGTGACATGCTCGAGGTCTTCGGCGAACTGCTTCGCCACTTGTTAGTATATCACTCTGTGGCCAGGCCTGTCATTTCATGCCGAAAATAAGGGGCAGCCGGATGGGTTCCGATCATACCAAACTCGATCCCATGATCGACCCTGCTCGCCTATATAGTAGAAAGTCGAGTAAGTAGGTGAATTATAGTAATCAGACAATACTTAGAAGTAGGAGTCATAAAACAGTATAACTCCATCCTTCGAGCGGCAAGTTCAAAAGCCTGAAACTTCCACGTATGTACGATCTCTGTTAGCCTTAGATTTGACATGCGACGTTTCGTCAATTGGGCGCCCTGTAGGATCCTGCAGATTGCGGAAGGGCACTCAGCTGCTCCACACCTTCGGCCGAGACAGAGTCGTGCGAGCTCACGACGTCAGGCACTATTTTGGCTTTCCACAGCACATCGCCGTTAGGGCTGGTAATAGTATGATACCAGGTTGCATGATACTGCATCGTGCCGGTATCAAACTGCACCTTATTTATCGTGCCGGTACCGTCGGATTTAGTGGTTATTCCGGTTCCGAAATGATACCGGATAATCTATTGAATAGACCCCTTCGAAGCCCTTGATAGCCTAGGAGGTGATTGGAGGTCTGGGAGGTGACTGGAGGTCTGGGAGGTGACTGGAGGTCTGGGAGGTGATTGGAGGTCTGGGAGGTGACTGGAGGTCTGGGAGGTGACTGGAGGTCTGGGAGGTGACTGGAGGTTTGGGAGGTGACTGGAGGTCTGGGAGGTGACTGGAGGTCTGGGAGGTGACTGGAGGTCTGGGAGGTGACTGGAGGTGACGGGGTAGTGATGGGATATATGTGGAGAAATGATGCCAGTGGTGCCGGCTCGAAAGGTGAGAAACATACTTTAACGCTATCTGAAACAATTGAAAAAACATTTAATAGATGCGGAATTGACTGGAAATGATAAATATCGCGTTTATTTAATATCAAATAATATAGTTAAGGCGTAGTGGTTGAAAAGGTCGGGTATTATACGGTATCGTACCCAAATTTGTATGGGGTGGCATAATACCGGCATCTTACGAATGGTGCCGGCATCTTACCAGCCCTAATCGCCGTCGATATCGCCTAGCGCTCACACTAACAATGACGACCACGAGACCCTTCATGTTCCAGGTCGCAACCTACCCGCTATCAACACAAGTTCACTTTTGATTCATGCAAGCATTTCATTGTAACACATATGGCCGAGCCATCCCATTTTCCATTCCCAGTACGCCTCACCTTTCCCCCTTCCTCAAAACCGCAACTTGGGAAAAACAAAAACCAGCAACAGCACAAACACGCTGAGTCCAGCAATCTGCGCATAAAGCAGCATCCTGCCAATCCATCCCTTCCCCTCCGTAAGTCTACTGAGTGTCTTCATCCTACCACTCACACCCCCAATGCTCTGTTCACTTTTGTCCATGCCGGTGCTCGCGGCATTGAGCGCATCTGCATCCTTCTGTAGGGATTCCTCAAATGCCTGGGACGAGGCTTTGAGTTGTTGCGCCATGGCCACCATCTCGAGCGTGAGCTGGTCTTGCTCTTCTCGTTGGTTGTCGAGGATGGCCTCGGTTGTTTCGGTGGAGAGAGGATTTGTAGAAGGGGTGGTCAGGTAGGAGGGTTGAATGTGGGCTTGGATTTGGGTTTGGGAGGTGCCGGTTGTTGTTGCTGTGTCTTGGTATGCGTAATCGTCGTCCGGCGAGGGTGACTGGGTTTGTGGTGCGACACCACGGGAGCGCAGCGAGGGTTCGGTTGATGTCGCCGTCGTTGTGATCGGAGCTTGCATCTGGGGAGGTCTCGAAAACGTCGCGACTTCGGGATCCGGTATCCTGGTGCTGTAGAGTAGCGTGGCTTCGCCTTCATCTTCCTCTGCCTGGTCGCCAATAGCCCCCTCGCCCTCTGCTTCGCCGATATCTCCCGAGCTCTGACTCGGTGTATTGATGATGCCAGCCAGCACATCCTCGCCATCGTCGCTGTCGCTGTCGCTGTCTGCCATATCCTCGAGTTCTCTCAGTCGTTCTGACACCTGCTCGTAAATTTCTCGTTTCTGGTTGAGGTCTATCTGCGCCTCCTGGCGTTTCGATTGGATCTTGATTGACAGGGCATCTTGCTCGAGCCTGGTGAGGAGGGAGCGGGCGTATTCTAGATTCTGTGCAGAACACTATTTAGTACTTTTCGACATGGAGTCAAGGTTGATGGAAAGAGACATACAATGCTGGCCTTGTTGCGCTCATATTCGCTCTGGCGCAACCTGCGTTCCCGATCCGCATTGGCATGCAAGATATTCTGCTGTAGTCTGGACAGTAACCGTGTGAGATCGTGTATGGTGTCCGTATTGGGACCACGCTTCGAGGAACTAGTTTCATGGACAAGGCGCGCCATCGCGGGTTGTGTCAATATCTAAGGATGGCGTCTGTGGGTTGGATGCCGTCTGGATCTCAAAGTGGCTGTCTGCACAGTTTACAGCTCTGGGATTTGGAGAATGGAAGCGCGTCATGCCTCTGGTCGGGATCACTGGCCCTTCACTTGCTTACCTCTGTGGCTTGGGGAACATGTGGCACAGTCCCCTCCTCTGCTCACAGTCGCAAATTCTGGCCAATCAAACGTGAGCTAATTCAGATTAGTAAGATTCGTCGAAAAAGAATTTCTGTGCAAAAATTGCCCAAGCAGCCTACCCTGGAGCACAGCTAGATGACCGTGTCATTTCCGCCTGTCGCAAGAGATGCGATCTCACCTTTTCCAGATAAACCTGCACTTCGCAGTGCAACGGTCTCATCTGTTGCGACTGTGTTTTTCCGGTTTCAGCAGCTCCATCCGGCGGACTTTCTCATGGGAACCAGCTCTCGACATTCTGTTTGGTTCAGTGCGGTCTTGGCATTTTTTGTCTTATGCCACAGAGACCAACGTCGTTTATTGTTAGCGCGATTGAGATCATTATTGGGCTGATTTGCAGCTGCGCTCCAGTATCATTTATTGTCTTCAAACAGATCGGCACCACGTCATGGGCTTCTGCAAAGCATTACTTGCCTCTCTATCGCCATAAATCCCAGTACCGCAGCAATCAATGAACGTGTTGATTCTAGGGGGGAAATTTTAACACCGTTATGCCTCGTATTCCGATCGTTATCCCGACAGGATTACGAAGTTTTATCCGAGGAAATCAAAGAATTAGGCCCGAGGAGTCGATCAAACGCCGGTCTTTCACGGAGCTCAATTCTATTGATTACAATTATTGCAGACATTCAAAGCGTTTGCAGACCATCGAGTCAAGTCGCGTTCAACATGCAGGCCGCAATGGATCAGTAACTAGAACTGGTTAACAGAGGTGGGTGCCGCTGCACTGGCGACTGTGGAAAGGTGCAGCAGATATACCTACAACCTGAAACGAAGCTGGTACCGAGGGTTAAAATCGTGTGAGGATTGCAGGCTCTTTATCATGTTGTTCGGACCAAATGTTGGTTTCTATTTATCTCCTTCTAATGACCTGTCTATAAAGATATGATGAATTGAAAGCCTCTCATGCATTCGGCATCAGTCACTTTGTGGTGCGACGCGTAAAGTAATCATGTCCGAGACTAGCTCTGCCACAGTAGGCATATGCGATCTCGAAGTGTTGTTGAGTTTATTTGGTTCTTGGTGGAAAACAACGGGTTGCTAATATGAAGTTCTATTGTTTTATTGGGTTCAACATGAGATGCTAATACTATCAGGAATTGTGTAATGCGTCAATTTGATTTTGCTTTCAGCAACTAGGTACATCTGTCTATGTTCCTCATCCTTATTACTTCAACACGGACATTGAATTAAATACCCCTGATAATGATGTTTCCAGTCAGTACCCTTTACTAGTGCTACTTCTATCGCATCAAACATTAGGGCTCGCAAGCTTCACCCGCACTCGCATTCCATCTACCGGTTTAGAGCTTATCTGGCGCGTCTTGATAAACATTACTTAGCAATCACAACACTGAATTAAGGGACAGATAGAAAAGAACACTAACATTGTACAGAGGGTCGCCGATTTCAGGGGTGCCTTGTTTGTCAATACCGGTGATTGACCCCATCCCAACCTTGACGAAGTCATATCGCCGCGCTGTGCATGCAAGGATTACTCGCGCCTCAATAGTTGCAAACTCCTGGCCGATGCAGTTGCGAGGGCCGCGCTCGAAAGGTCGCCAGGCGCTAGGGGGGATGGGGTGTTGGTCTGATTCCAGCCAACGTTCAGGAAGGAAGCGATTAGCAGACTCGCCGTAGACGCTTGTGTCGCGATGCATGATGCTCTCGCAATTGTATATGATAACATCGTCTAGGCAGACTTCTTGACCAGAAGGCGTCGTCACTTTGAAGCCACTCCCTGACTTTGCATAACGGGCTGTAGCAGCGGGCGGGTGCAAGCGCAAGGTTTCCTTGATAACCGCCGAGCAGTAGCCCATCTTATTGATGATATCCTGGCCGTCTGACATTAACAAGCGAGACTTCACAGCTTCAACGCTCGAATCCGGGCCCAGTAGAGCATCTAGCTCGGCACGTACAGCTCTTAACTCAGACGGATTGAGTGACAACTCGTAAAAGACCCAGGCCAGGGTGACGCTTGTCGTGTCGTGACCTGCAAGCAGGAACGTTTTCAATTGGTCGCAAGTCACAGCAAGAAGGTCAGGTGAAAGGTCTTGGGTGTTGCCTAAGCTAAGTGCTAGGATACTTCGCGGCTTGCCGACGGGTTTCGATTGATTGCGCTGTTCCGTGAATTTATTGGCGATGACGCCTTTCACGAGCATATCAATTCTTCTGCCGAGACGACGGCGTTTTCGCTCTGTGCCGGGAATCAGCCACCACGGCAGGTCTGCCTTATCATCGCTGTAGGCGCCAAGTATGTCATGAAACAGTTGGACGAGTTCGCTCCTAGCAGATGGATCTGTCGCTTGAGCATTGAGGTCAACATCCATAATGACGGAACCAATAATGTCGAATGTTAGGTTTATAATCAGAGGTGCAATGGGGAAGGCCTCTCCCGTACTGGCGAGGCGATCGAGGTGTGAGACAAAGGGCAATGTCTTGTCTAGGATGCAGGGCAAGAGAGTGAACAGGTTTTGAGGCGCAAACCCTGGATTGAAACGTTTTCGTAGTGTTTTCCATTGATCTCCGTGAACTGCTAGAATCGAGGTCGCACCCGTGATGTGTTCAAGGTATCTCAAGTCGGATTTGGGCACACTGGTTGGAAATAGCGTCGAGGCTTTAGATACTTGCTCAGCAATCTCATGGTTTGTGACAAGAACCATTGGCCTGTTGACGGGTCGGAGGTCGACGAGCATGAGGGGCGGCCGTCCTAGAGCCTGGTGCATATCGGCAAAAATCATATCTGCAAAAGCCTTTGTTAGAGACGCATCGTGAAGCAAATGGTGTGGAAATACCTGGATGGCGGTCGGCACGTCCCCGGCGTATGTATTCGTCCATAGTCTTCAGGTGCCCCAGAAGTAGGGACGGGGGCAGCTGAGGTAGATGCGCATACTGGGTGAAGCGTTTGTAGCGAAGCTTCACTAGCAAGTAAGTGCCCAGCACCGCAAGGGAAGCGAAGATCAACGGCCGCAATAAGCCGTAACTTTGGGCTTGAGTGGACATGGGAAGGGAAGCGTGCAAGGGAGCAGTGCGAAGTTGAGACGACAACAACTTTGTAATAAGTACTTATCTCGGATTGATGCGGATTGAGAGATTGAGATCAATTCTACCGTACCTACTTAAAGGTGGTTACTTACATTGGATGTAGGTTAAAGGTAGATAGTGGGCAACAAGCTGAAACGACAACAAGCGGCCCGAGGAGATGAGGGAACTGTCCCGATCTGTTTTCCGCCCCCCGCCCAAACGCCTCCCTCGAAGCTGTACAGATCAGACTCGAAATAGGCGTTTTACTCGCCGACACCAGAGTCTTCGCAATTGACGAAGCCACCGAGAAAGCTTAGTTTCTCCCTATTCGTGCCACTTTGTCTTTTTTGTGGTCCATGCCTTGCGTGTAAAGTCGGTCTAGCTGCGGTTGACCTGGGCGGACATACCAGCCTTCTTAGAACGACTGTCACCAGTTTACGTGACCAGTGCCAGCAGGAATCATCCGCAGGCCTATAGAGGGGCCCATGCGGTAGATATTGACACAGCCAAAACGTGTTACTTCTTGGTAGAGTCAGGTGCGAGCCAATGGCAGTTGAAAGGCTGGCAACCCCTTGCGTGGCCGTCGACAACTCACCATAAGAAGCCACCTGATTGGCTTCTGTACCGGTATTGCCCCTCATTAGCAATATAAGCAGTAGAGGGATAAGACTCCGAAAGTGTTCCGTGCACATCTCTGAATGGAAAGAGGAAGTTTTCAGATATTAACTTGGCTTCCGGTGTGGATTGTTCAAAGGCAACCTCAGTGCCTCACCTTACCCCTGATCGTAGTTCTACTCATCTTCGACTCAGCACCGCTGCTTACATTAACCATGGCCAATCCACTTGGTCAGCAAGACAAGTTGCTGCAAATTGTCCCTGAGAGTGGCGGTACACTTCTGGGCAGTGCAATTCTGTTATCAGTTCGTGTTCTAATCTCACAAAATACTCCCGATTCCGCACTGACCTCAATGCACAAACCGCAAGATATCTTTTCTCGTTGCTTACCGACTACTGCTGCATCCACTGCGCACGTATCCAGGCCCATGGCTGGCCAAGCTCACCAATGCGTATAATGGTGTCCATGCATTTCGCCAACATCTGCATATACTCACTCACTTGAATCATCGGAAATATGGCAAGAGGAACTGCATGTTGGAAATTGTGTATTGTCACTGACTAGTATCTGTCTCAGGTTCCGTTGTCAGGCAAGGGCCCAACAAATTGGTCTTTAATACAGTTACAGCTGTGCGAGGTGAGTTCAATTCCACAGACGCCCGTTGTGGCCTATAGAAGGAATTGACTCTACGAATTAGACATATACCGGACAGATAGAACTACCAAACCGAAGGCGTATATGGCCTTGGGGCCGGGATTGAAGACGTACACTGTCATCACGGCTACAGATAATGCACTCCACCGGCAGCGACGTCAACTCGTGGGGAAGATTCTCACAGACACGTCTGTGCGAGCCTTTGAGCCTGTCATGATACGCCAGATCGACATTTTTCTTTCCAACATACTGCGCTACACAGAACAGCGCATTGACGTCGACATTTCCAAAGAGGCACGACGGCTCGGCTTCGACATCGCCGGGCAGTTGGCCTTCGGATATGACTTGAAACTCCAGACGGAGCAGACAAACCGGTTGATGCTTACCATGCTGACGGAGGGGTCATTTTGGAGCAGCGTGTTTCTGCAATATCCGTTCGCCCGAAATTTTAGCTTTGGACTGAGTCTTGTCAAGGTGTTTCGGACCCTGATGGAGCCATACTTGTCGGTGATGCAGAATATGATTGACTCGCGCATGGCCGAGAGCGTCGACGCCAAGCACGACTTATATTCCCGCATTGCGCCGACACTGAAAGCGGATAGCGATGCGGGAAATATTCGCGAAAGCGAGTTGTGGGCCGAAGCCAATCTGTTTTTCACAGCAGGTATGAGTTCCTCTTCTCTCACCTGAAACTACTGATGGGCTTTGATCGCTAAGCATGGCCGGAAAAACCAGCGGGAGACACGGTCAAGACCGCGATCAGCGCTGTGTTCTTCTATACAGCACGTAACAACTCAGTCTATAGGAAGCTAGTGGCAGAGATCCGAACCTCATTTGCCACCGCGGCGGATATCAACAGCGTGGCTCTCGGAAAATGCCGATACCTGCGGGCATGTATAGACGAAGCAATCCGCTTGTCGCCGCCGGCACCAGGAGTCCTATGGCGGGAACAGGCCACTCCCGGAGCACCACTGGTTGTTGACGGACACGTGATTCCAGATGGCACAATGGTCGGTGTGAACATATATTCGCTCCACCACAACGAGGAGTACTTCCCTGAGCCTTTCGAATACAGGCCAGAACGTTGGCTAGACGAGCGAGATCCTGACGCTATTCGAGTCATGCGTGACGCTTTCATGCCTTTTTCTACCGGCCCACGAGGATGTGCAGGGAGAACGATGGCGTACGCAGAAACGTCTCTCGTTATCGCTAAAACGGTTTGGTACTTTGACTTTGTAACATCTGTTGGTGACGTGGGCAAGATCGGGGAAGGAAGTCCAAGTCTGGGACCGGGCAGAGAAAGACGTACCGAGTTCCAGACTTACGATGTCTTCTCCTCGATGCATGACGGGCCTTATTTGACGTTCACGATGCTTGGGGACCACTGGAAAGAGCTGCTCTAATGATTTCTGGAGGCAATTCCTGACTGATCGTAAAGAATGATCAGTAACGTGATCGATATATCCTCAATGCTTGTGAGCGGTGCTCCTGAACGTTATGTCTGACTAGACTTGGAGAACTCTATTAACGGTGGCAGCAAATAAAGTCATCACTTGCCACAGATGTAGCACCCTTAGAAAGCCCCTGGATTTACGGCTACCATCCATAGTACTTGGTATCTCGTGATTCACACCATCCAAACCGTAGTTACTATCTGGTTCTCTCAATTCAGCTCCATTAAAATACGAAGCTCCTTTAGGAGCAGTTGGTCTTATAACACTTATGATTAAATTCGCGGTTTTCTTGTAACTAAAAGCCTTCTGCAAAATCACTGTTGGTGAGTAACTTGTGACAAGAGAAAATCATCGTCAAACAATCTATTGAAATAGGGCGGGCAGTTTTGCTTAGCCAGCAATGGCGGTTGGCTATATGGGGCATTACACGCGTTTTGGTTAGTTTATTCTTCACTATCATAGCATTCACGATCATACTACAGTTGCAGCACCTTTTCAGCCTTATCTATCAGGGGTCAAGAGATTACCCAGTACTATGGATGCCTAAGGCAACCATTTCTGCTATTTCGGTCGTATATTTGCTATGTTCTGACCTCGATTTCACTATGCATGCGGCAAATTGGAGCTATCAACTGCGAGACTAATCGGGCCCGCATGTATAGGCCGCTTCTTTACTCGACCTTCCAAGCAATGGCACCCTCCCTATCGGTATGTTGCGTGAGGCTAAGTGTTTCGTTGCCAGAAATGCTGATCAGTCCCAGCCTCCTCATCATTGTTTTTGTCACGGAACGCTAGACTAGACAGCGCACAGGCCGCGATGCGGCCCCGATGCGGTGTATAACCTCACTTCCTAGCCTCTATTTAGATACTAGGTAGCTTTCTTCTTCCCTCCTTGTACAACAACAATAGTCATTACTGCACCCTTACCAGCAGTTAGTACTGTGACAGCTTTCTCTCTCCAGACTTAAGGAACGGTGGACCCCAACACCATTCCCTTGAGCCAGGCTTTATTTGTGATGCTCTGCATGTAGTGCTGAGACCATTGCTTCGTGAGCCTCACCCCCTTCTCCTAGTTCACTTGGCACTCCGTGATCATCTTCGCGATCGTATCCCCATCGGGACTGAGGTTCGCATGCAGTTGGTTGGCAAGGCACACTGCACTTTTCAGGGCCGTGTTGATGCCCATTCCAAGCACCGAGGACATCTGTACAGCCGATTTGCCACAAAGGATCACACGTCGACTGCGCCTTATGAAGCGAGCAGCCTGCTCAATGGCCTCTTCGCCAACGACTTCACCAACACAAAGTGCTATGTCGATCTCTACTCAACCGTGTCCGGTCGGCTTATGCCCCTCTCCAACTCCCCTAATCCAGCGGCCGTTTTGCCGCGCGACAAAGGAAAAAGACGAGAGTTGTATTCCACTCAATGGCGATAGCTATCCTAGACAAAGCAAAGGCTTCAAGGCCATTTGAATCTCGGGGCTAGTTGTTTTGCCATGTAAACCAAGTATTGAAATAGAAAATATATAATCGCATACAAAATGGGGAAAATAATCAGCGGTCATCCCTCACTAATTGCTGCGCCAGCAGTTCACGACAGGTAGGTGAGGACTGTGATGGCCAGGAATGCGATGGAGAGAAGGCCTTATCCGCAGACTCGGTCTAGACGAATGACTGTGCTATGATGTCCTCTGGCTTTGCGAAGGATAATTCCTCCATCATCTCTTTCCACAGTAGTTCTGCAACGCGCTGGCCTTCTGGTGTGTAGGCAAGAGGTGGTAGTCTAGCAGACATAACGTCAGTCACGGTCTGACTTAGGTTATCAACATAACTTACGGTTGGAGTTTGCCATCTTCGACATATTGTCCGTGTGCTTCGGGCCCAAACTTCACCGCGGCCGCCATTATTGTCCTGGTGCCCACCGATGGGTGTCTTCCAACAATGCGTTTGAAGACAGTACCGATGATATCTGGGATATTGACCTTGGCGGACATTCCCAGGCGTGTACCATGGCACAGTCCGGGGTTGGGGAGTGTAATAGTTATCCTCGAGCCATCGACACGCTTCGCGAGCTGGGACATAGCGAGCTGATTAAGCAGCTTTGAGACAAAGTATCGCTGAAAGGGGTCATAGGACTTTGGGTCGTCAAACGCGGGGAGCAGAGGCCGGCTATCTCGTTCCTTGAACTTTGCGAAAGAGGAGACGTCAGACGAAACCACTACAAGACGACTGGGACTCGAGGCTGACGAGGATTTTGGCTTGAGAGTTGGCAATAGTAAGATGGATAACAGCGTCGTTGAAAGAACGTTAACTTGGATGCTCTCCTCGTGGCTGTTGCCGTTGGAAGCCGAGTGAGCGTTGGTTGTTTCGAACTTGGGCTTAAGGACGCCAACATTCAGCACGGCGATGTCCAGCTGATCAAGGGTATTGGCACGCGCTGCAAGCTCCATGATAGAATCGTACGAAAGCATGTCGACTTTCCAAACGTCTATTGAGACGTCTTTCTGCGGATAACTAGCCAGCAGCGACTCTTTGGCGCTTTCGCCCTTCTCCTCATTGCGCACGCCGAGGATTAGACGCGATGGACGGAATGTGAGTAGCTGGCGGCCACATTCCAAGCCAATCCCTCTATTTGATCCAGTGATCAGAACTGTTTTGCCCTTGAGATCTCCATCCTGGACAGCTGGAGGGACAACGAAAAGTTGACGCCAAAGGAGGGCCCGTACTGTCGCGCGGGACTCCGGTGTTGTATCAAAAGGTAAGGATGACAAGTCTGTCATGACGGTATCTGTGTATCTGGGCAACGAAAAAGCGCTGCATGGGCAAGTAAGGTGAAAGCTGTAGACGTCAAATGGCGTAGCCTGCCTGCCGCCCCTACAAGTTGGTATATGGTTGAAACACCCCTCGCATATCCAAACCAACAGTAGGGAGGTCTGACTGTAACCATTGTGTTGGTAAAATATTCCTGCTTCCAATCCAGGCCGATAGATCCGAGAGTACCACGGTACTCACAACCGGCGCCGACAAAAGAACCCCCCTTGCTTCGCGTTACCAGTTCGGTTCAGGGAACCGGCTTGGGCACCAGAAGGGTTGTGGTCTTCCAGCTAAATGCATTCCAGTCATATATGATACGGACACCTGCCACTTCGCCTCCGAGCCATCTTTCACAGAAGCTACTTCCGCTGCGTGCTACACAGTGCCATTCTTCCTCTGATCTAGCAAGACTGCTGGAGGTTTAAGTCACACACCAAAGTTCTTTCCTATTGTCGTATTAGTATCTGCTACCAATGTCTACCATCGCTCAGGGGCATCCGTCTACGAGGGCGCAATGCCTGATAGATGCAGGACTGAAAGACAGCATCCTGCTCCCTAGCAATGACGCGTATGCAAAACGGATCGACTCTTATTTTTGTAACAGCGCCAAACTCAACCCAGCTTGTATCTTCCAACCAAAGTCAGCCTTGCAGGTCGCCACAGCTGTTAAGGCCTTAGCCGCTTCCAAACAGAAGTTTGCCATTCGGTCCGGTGGGCACATGAACTGGACGGGCTGCAATAACATCGGAGATACCGGCATTACTATCGACTTGGGTCTACTGAACCAGACACAATTCGATGGTGTGACAGAAACAGCGGAGATCGGATCCGGTGCGAGGTGGGGTGAGGTCTACTCGGAGCTCGAGAAACACGGCCGTGTCGTCGCCGGAGCTCGCGAGCCACAAGTCGGTGTCGGTGGGTTCCTGCTCGGCGGCGGCAATACATTCTACGGCCCACAGTACGGTCTCGGCTGCGACACCGTCGTAGCCTTCGAAGTCGTCCTTGCAGACGGGAACATCATTGTAGCGACGAAAGATGAGTACTCTGACTTATTCCAAGTACTCAAAGGCGGGGGCAATAACTTCGGCATCGTCACCAAGTTCACAATGACCACATTGCCGAGCACTAAGCTCTGGGGCGGCTTCGTCATAAGCCCTCCGTCCGTCGTGCCAAGGGTACCAGAAGTGATCACGAACTTCACAGCCAACTCGTCAAAGCACCTAGACAGCACGCTGAATCTTGTCGTGTGCCACAATCCTCGAGCAGGAGGCGATGCCGTGTTGACCCTTTGCACAAGCGTAGAGCCAGCTGAAACGTCTGCGTTTTCTGGCGTCACTGCATTGGAGCAGCAGTTCAACAACTTGAAAGAGTCGACTCTCTCAGAGCTCATCGCCTATGCGTCACTCCCTACGAATTACTAGTAAGTCCGCTGCCGTGTCAGCCAAGCTAAAATCGCAGATACTAAACTCGTGTTCAGCAATGTCTGGAACACGCTGACCATCAAGAGTGACGCCACAATCATTGCAAAAGCAATCGATTTGTACAATGCAATGGAGGAACAGGTCAAGCAGATAGTCGATGGAGGCGACTATACTTCTCACATTGCATTGCAGCCAATCCCTAAACTATATTACACCGAGAAAAGCGGAGCGATCCGAAGTAACATACTCGGTATGGATCGGTTCGGGCATGATGCTATCCTTATCCAAGCAGCTATAAGCGTTCGCACTCAAGACCTAGCAAACATGGCCCGGCCCTTGGTGCACAACATGATCCTTGAGCTGCGAGAATTCGCCGAGTCGCAGCCGGATGGTCTTTGCCCATGGCTGCACTTGAACTGGGCGAGCCCCGAGCAAAAGGTACTGCAGAGCTATGGCGTTGAGAATCTGGAAAAAATGAGGAGTGCGGCCAAGAAATACGACCCGGGCGAGGTCTTTCAACGGTTATGTCCGGGTGGCTTCAAGATCGTAGATGCTGAGGACTAGTCGAATTCCGTAGCGGTGTGTGTTGAGACACACCTGAATTAGGTATTTATTCAACATTGCTGATTTGCCACCAAGAATTTCGCGATTCTGCCTTTCAGATGATCGTACACGGGGATTGAGGCTTTGCCTTTTACTGTTGCCTCTTTTCATGTAAACCCCAAATGCCAGAGTTCAGTACTCGTTCGTCGAATTTCCGGCTTGAGATATTAGATGGCCAAGATGATATTGGTCACTCAAAGCTAATTTCCAGGACCAACAGACGTCATTGTCATAGACTCTGAATCAGATTTGTCATCCCTTCGCACGATGGGTTAAAACTTAAAATCGAAGTATTATGCCGTCGCAAAACGGCGGTTTCATTTGCAAGGCTGGCTCATGCCATCATATCGTCAATCATATACCCCCTTGGTTATCCCACAAGCAGGCTTCTCTTCATGCTAAGCTCCATTTGAAACTTTCACTACAAAACGAGCACTATAGTAAGTCTAGTAACGGCACTTGGAACTGGTCTACACGTCTGCACGCAATAGATAAGCATAGGAACATACTCCCATTCATTTTCCTATTACCTTCACCTATCAGAGCTGAAACCTGGAGAATCTACAACCTGTTTCTCGCTGTCGTAGCAGATCCATGTCAAACGCTGCCAACTAACGATGGCTGTATGTAGATACCTGTCAGGCGTACGTGTATCTCCCACGCTCAAATCCCTAGGTGATCACCCGTGACTCCTTAATCTACATCGTCCGTACATTGACTTAATTCTTGCTGTTGTTAGCAGCGTGCCCTAAGAAATCCAGCAAGAAATTGCGATCTGCCGACGAGATCGCCGCTGCACCGGCACGGCCCGAATCATTTGATGCGAAAGACGCCAGTCGAGACCGTGGTGCTGGTAGCCCCGTGCCAGCCAAGGTCGGGCTCATCGCCTCCTTTCCTTTGCTCTGCTCCATACCACCATGCGATTTGCTACCAAGAATGGCTAGGAGACTCTTCTGCTGATCCGTAGTCGAATTCGTGCGGGGCTTCAATGTGCCGGGGCTAGGCATCGTAGTACCAATCGGTGCATTCTGCGCAAGTGGATTAGGCATGGTGCCTTGGTTGTAGTATGAATACGAAGAGCCGCTGTATGCATCCGTCTGGGGGGTTCGTCGCTGTGGCGAGTGCATACCCTGTAAACGCGGTTGAGCCTGAAAAGGCGATCTTTGCTGTCGGAATGCCTCGGGACTAGGGCGTGAGCTCAGGGGCACGTAAGCCGCGGAGTCGTGAGACCCCTGTCGAGACAGCGCAGGGCTGTGAGCCGATGTCCCGCTCGGCTGTCGACGGGGGCGGGCTAGGATGGAGTGAGCCCCGTAAGGTAGGTTGGTCTCCGGGTTCATTTGAATTCGCTTGCCGGTCTCTTCGGCAGCATTCCTGAGAACTTGAGCTGCTGACGAGTCCTGCTTCGGCCGTTGGTGTCTAGGCGACTGGACCTTGTCGGGCTGCATATTTGAGAGTGGTGATGAAGTAGTCGGGCCACCCACAGAATTCGAAACAACTTTGGGAGAGTCTCGTTGCTTGAAAATATCTAACAGACCAGCACGATGGACGTCTGTCGGAGCGTTCATTCGTGAGCTCGTGGTCGAAAAAGGGGCTGGCGCAGTCATCGTGGCAGCGGGGAGATTTGTGGATGGCAACGACGATCGATAGGGCAATGCGAACTTATCCTGATGCACTGACGGGTCTGGTTCATGGCGTGAACCATCCATTGTGGTTTGGGCCACGTGATGGGAATGGGGACTGGGAAGAGGTGGCAAGGGGTGGCTTGGCGGTCCCTGAATTGGGTGCTTTGCTGAACTGCTCCCTTTGAGCACATTTAGTAGGTTGGCAGAATGAGCAGGCAGCTGGGTTGAGGATTTCGCGGCAGGCTGCTGATGATGAACACCTGAGGGTTGGTGGTGCAAACTCTGACCTGACAGCTGCGAGGGCTGGGGCATGGTTGGAGGACCCGCACGAAGGTTGGGGTTGACCGCATTAGGCGGAGAAGCCATGTCGCGAAACAACATCGCCTTTTGAACCTGAGGCGGGAGAGGTTGCGGATGCAATAGTTGAATTGGTGGATTAGGTAGAGGTTGCGCTGGCGGTTGTTTCTGGTAGGGCTGGGTGTGGTGTATATGGTGGTGTACCTGATGGTCAACAAAAACGTGAGGTCGCGCTCTCTGTTGTGGTGCTTGCTGCTGGATCATTTGTGCCTGGTAGTTTGTGTTACTTGCGCCAGGAACAATAGGGAACGCTGGGGGTGTTGAGTAATTAGATAGAGGCTGAAGCTGAGCGGGATGATGAGGATGTGGTGCGTGCGGTTGAGGGGCAGCAGTCACTTCCTGGTCATGAGGAGTTTGGGGCTGGACATAGCGCTGGCTTTGACCTGTGGCGGCTTGAGACTGAGGCACACTGGGCTGTAGGATGGACATCAAGCTCTGGCCAGTCGGTTGCTCGGACAATGGCGATGGCGATGGCAATTGCAGGCCTTGAGTCGGTGGCTTGATCTTGAGTAGACGGTGCAGCTCCTTGGTCGCGCTTTCGAAGATCTCGGGTTGCGTGCTAGCCTCCGTCACAGGCGGCTCGTGTAGCATGTTATCGTCAGTCCCGTTTTCGTCGTAGTAGGCCACAGGGTGATCGTGTCCAAGGTGTGCCGGTGCATTCTGCACGTCTAGCTTTTGCTGCTTAAGAACCCATTGTTTCAGATGTACCATGAATGGCGCGACCATGTAGAACCTGTCCGAAGATGACGGCTGTTGGTCTTGGCCCTTGGCGACTTTCTTCTTACGGTAGGCCGGGAGCTCTGAAACTTTGTACCATTTAATGGCTCCGATTTCCTTCCTCGTTCGGGTCTCAAAGACTGTGTCCTCGGGAACGCCGCGGAAAACGTAGAGTCGCACCTGTTGGTCGTGCATAGTGACCTCAAGCGGATGCACAGGCGCATTCTTCTCGACCAGGCCCGCGGCGCGCAGGTCATATCCAGTCTCTTCGTAGACCTCTCGGACGGCGCAGTCTAGATCGTCTTCGTTCTTGTTGATCTTGCCCCGAGGGAAGCTCCAGCTAGCTCCCTTCTTGTAGCCACGGACCAACACTGCGGCATCCATGGCTTCATTGAGCATGACGGCGCCGCGTACCGGAACTCGGGTCTTGTACTGCATAAACTCGTCGAAGGCCTTGATGTGAATGTCGGCGGAGAAAGAGGCAAGGAGCGGACAGTGTTGGAACATCTTAAGGCTGAAGGTTCGGAGAGACATGGAGGGGAGGGTGGGATCGAGCGGTCGAATGAAATCTTCGTAGAACCATTGTGCCTCTTCAATTTGGAAGCAGATGCGGGCGACGGAGGAGAGATCCTCGCGCGGGAGGTTTATGATGAATCGGACGCATAGTTCGTCCAGCCCTGGAACGCCATTAGAATCTGGGATACCGTTCGGGGGTCTGTTCGGTTCCCTAGCTGTGGCATAGACATGCCCATTGCCACTGCCACAAGAGGGAGGAAAGAGTATACACCGACAACATACAGTCTTCTAAAGTCATCTTTTCTCGTGCTGTGAGGGATGCGACGGGTGTGCATGACCTCAGCTATCGCTGTTGAAGCCGCACGCGTGGCGGGTGATAGGGAGAGCCCGGTCGTCGATACAGGTGCGTAACGTAGAGAGCGAATACGTAAACCGGCCTGGGTAAGAGGGTGAAAGAGGGCAAAAGACGACGTGTCTGTGCCTCTGTGTATGGTGTTGATATTGTGTTTTGGCGGGGCAGCCGATTGCGCCGCAGACTCCGCTAGCCCAAGGCGCACGTCCGAGATTGCGCGGGAAGGGCTGACGATGGAATTGAAGGGTTTAGTAACTAGTGAGTGATGTTGCTTTAGTTACGCCAGCATTTGGGGGGTTTGGGGATGGGATGTTGTTGGGCAGTAGATGGGAGAGCAGGCTGCGTGGCGGTTGGAGAATGGGTGGTGAGGTGGCATGCGACGCGGTCGACGTGGAGCATCTCTACACCAACAATGCCGGCGATGCCCAACTCCCATCGCGGCCTAGAGTCTGCCCGTCCCCATTGCGGGCTTCCGGCTCCTATGGCTTATCGTCCCCATTGTTGAGTCTTTATCGCCGGTGCCAAGTCATCGCCGGCTGCCGAGACAAGTGAGACAGGCCAGGCGGGCCTGCCTGCCAGCCCCATTCAATGGGCTGATTTGAACTTTGTTCTTACTTATTATGCGTGTTACGGGCAGCTCTTTCACTCATGCAGCAGCTTTCACTCACATAACCTCGTTTTATTTTGATTTCATTGCTATAGTCCATAAATAAATGCTAGGATCTCTCATTATCCATCACTCGAGAAGCAAGGACGTTCATGAACTAGCCGCAATCTTCTTGAAGATTGTGGCGTCATCCAGAGAGCACGTTGAGACATCAAGCCAGCTCTTTCTAGTGAGGTCCACACTCATGAGTGAGATGATGCTTCACAAATCGGGGCACACTGAGCATCATCTCACTATCTTGTATATTATATGAGAGTATTGAGCTCATGTTTAGTAACTTAGCAGAAATAAGCATGGATTGCTCGGCAATGGGTCAAGTTTGCCTCATCGCATAAGGCCGAGCAGGTCCTACCTACCTCGGTGAGTTGAAAAGCGCAGCAGTTGACGTCTGTCGTCAGTGTCGCTACCCTGTAAGAGTTATCATTCTGCCAACCTGCTTTCTCAATACTCTTCATGAGGTCCTCTTAGCTGTAAATAACAATCAAATTCTCTGCTCTAAACATTTACTTTGTATATCTAATCGTTGTGTTATTGACCTTGTAGAATAATCATTCCTGATGCTGCCTCTGATCACTGACCCTCATCTGAAGTATTTTGTTTAGGTGTTCATCTGTAGCCTCTCTGCCCATGAGTAGAACGGTACTCTCACAATTGGCACTTCAATGACTATTGTCCATCTAGTTAATCCGATGGCCAGCACGGCATGACGGCGCAGGTTGCAAATAATGTGTTGTATCCCGCAAAATGAGTGAAGCTATGAGCAGCGGCTTGAATCCGTCTATGCCAAAGTCACCGCGAAATATGAGGCTCATCAAAATCTCACTCACTTCGTTATGACAATGTGCTGTATCCTGGATCGAGTTATGTGTCTTTGCATTCCAACTGCGTCCAAACATCTTAGGTTTTAATTCTTATCTGAAGAGAACTCGACTATGTAGCTTAGTCATCTACGGCAACATTCTGTTTCTTTTGCAGGAATGTGAGAAGCTAACCCAGAACTGTTGCGCGGCTGTTGCGCCGAAGTCATTATCACGTGCCTTCTACTAAGTCAATCCGTTTCCAGGTTCCATTATATCTTCAGCAGATTTTGACTAGCTAAGACTGTTAGCTGTACATTTATTGAATGGCACACACTATGATCTATTTGATGCTCACTGTATGTTCCTATGGTTTTCATCCCACCTGCTGCATTTGGGCATCATCGCAGCTTCCGATGTAAGCAAAAGTGCCCAGAGAGTGGAAGGCGAAACAACTACTAGAATAACGGTTTCCTGAGAATATTCCTGAGATAGCCATGTTGCATCCATGCTGAGTCCATGCGGAGGGAGACATCTTTGACTTGGGATATTTAGGTGCACATGCCATCTGTCCTTTTCGACAACAGAACAAACACAGCCCCAATTGTGAAAGTTTCGTCTAATACCACATGTGTAGAATTCAATGTTCCGATCACGGGCTAGTTCCCCAATCGTGCTAGTGCTAATTACTTAGAGTAGCATTCAATGCTGGAATCGAGCTCACATGTGTAACTCACGTGCACTAATTTTGGCCACTTTGAAACTCTTTTGTTGATCGGACAACAACAGCCCATGGCCGCAACATCATCTACCGCAGTTTGACAAAAGATAGATTGGCCAGTTGAATCTGACCTGGCTGGCAGGCACGATAGAGCTGTCTCAAGCTTACCACAGTGGATTCCTATTGCAGTGCACCAACGGCCACAGGGAGAAATTGGAAACATCGCACCTCGCGCACCTCGGAAAAAAAACAGCGCTCGGCAAATCCTCCAGATCAAAATCATTTTGTTTCCATTTCCACCTCTACATTCCTCGTCAAACTTCCCTATTTCGATCTCATCGCGTGGCTTGGGCGCCCTCAAACATAACAATGTCGACACGAGGAAATGCCCAGCGTCCGGGAAGGCTGATCTCCAAAGCGAGTCACGATAACGGCCGCGTCGAAGACGTGTTGAAGTCGGACGAGGACATCCAGCTGCTTTGCGGCTTCTACGCCTACTCTGATGCCCAAAACTTTCGACGAGTGGAAATCTATTCTCGAAAATGGCCAACCACACCAGAAGCACTGCGCAGCATGCAGTCCCGAGAAACAAGACGCTCTCTGGGTATCTTGGAAGATCTGCCGCCTGAGATACGATACCTTATCTACGATTTTGTGTCAGAGCCCCGAACATACGAGGCTCGAATGCAAAGCAAGATGAAGCTACCTCTCCAACCGTTCCTCTACATGCCAATGAAGTCGCTCGCCCACGCATGTCGAGACATGAGGGACTACTGCATGCATACCTACAGGCTTCTGTGGTACCGAGTCACATATCCAAGCTCGGCAGAGGAATTTGGGACTCCCGGCTCGCGTCTCGGCTCAGCGGTAGACAACCAGTCCTCAAAGTGGTTTTACGATCCACGTCGGGATGTGATAAACCTCCACGACAGAAAAATCAGCGCTCTGCAGGTCTTCGAAAGCGCAAAAATCGAATGGACAGAGGATTTTAGAGTGCCGACATCCATGCACCCATCAGGCTGGGTACCGCGACCTGAGCAGAAACCAAAGGTGTCAGATGTGGTAATGTGGGAAATACCTATCAACAACGCGTCCATCAGTCCATTGCAAGGAAACCAACAAGTACATACGATCTTCTCACCCCAGAAATCAGGATTGCAACAGACAACATGGTTGGAGGAGTAGGCTTAGTCATCTGCAGGAAGGCGCGCAGAGGTTGACTTCGAGTTATGGTTGGGAGGACGATGCGTTAGGCACTTCGCTCGCGCAAGAGCTGGAGGTTGAGTCGCAACAGTTGACTGTGCAGTGGTAGCTTTGCATGTCTGCTTAGATGAAGCCTCAAAGAGGTCTAAATTGACCCTTGAGAAATAACGTAACCTTAGCAATCCACTTGCTAGCTTAGCGACAATCATATTCCCGTAACGATTCAGTTAAATCCCAAAGGCGTAACCAGCGTACCACCTGGATTCCCTTCAGCGTGGGGCAAATCTAGTGTTTGTTTCGTGACAAGAGAAGATCAGTTCCATCTTGCCTCTGAAGTACTAGAAAAGACACACTCTTAAGCCTCGCTAGATGATATGTGGGATGTCGTGTGAATCTAGATGGGGTCCTATCAATGTCGTGCGTATCCCATGTGAATGCGATCCAGAAGCTCGGCAACGTGCATTGATTGTCCCGAGATTAACTCGTTTGGTAGGAGGCGAACTTGTTACATGCGGATGGTTATCATAGCGATAACTTCGAGGTTTTTTAGGTACACATTTCATTATGACAGAGCGGGGTAGGTAGTATGACATCAGCTGTGCAAACATTCCCTTCAGTCGCTGGCCACGTGCATGAGGTATATGAGTCATCCTCGAGTATAAGATTTAAACAGGTATTGTGGTCATTTGGTTTTCGTTTCCTCCCTCCACCTCACCAAACCTCCACCTCCATATTCAAACTTATTACTAGGTACTTCACACTTCTACTTATTTATTGATCTCGCAACCAAATCATTCATCATGGAGCTTGCCCAAAACTTGATCAACTATGACTTTGTCAATGAGGGCCTCTTACAGCAAGTACTCCGAGTTGCAGGAGCACCCGGAGCTCGAGATGAAGGGAACAAGCCCCTCGGTAAGGTCGGTGACACGGTCATCAACACGGTCATCAGTGTAGCCTGCTACCACGAGGGCCTCACGATCGGTACAATTGGCTATCCTCACATAATGACCCTACTCCCGAGTCCCGCTCACAACTCAAAACACAGGAGCAACGACCAACCGCATTCAGACCTTGGCGAACAACGACCGTCTCGCCCAATTGTGCGATCTTTCGGGTCTCACAGGATGCATTCGCAACAATTCTGCTCGATGGAACATGGTGTCGGCTAGAACTAAGGCGACCACGCTCGAAGCTGTCGTCGGGGCAGTCTTTCTTGACGCGGGCATCCAGGGGATAGCGGCGGCCAAACGCGTCATGCTTGCTCTAGATGTCATCCAGGTAACGTTACTAAAACCCTCCACCCCAATCCACCTTCTTGAAACGGAACACCGCACAGGTGTCGGATAACATTATACAGTTCTCGTGCCCCGTCCGGGGAGCCTGGAGTCCCTCTCGCGGGGGACTCCGGGGGGCTCGACGCCGCTGACCTTGGGAGGGGATGTTTGCCACGACTTTACTAGGCGCAAAGGAGGCGAAATGGCTGTTTTCAGCCTCCATTGGTCCTAATTGAAGTAAAACATCCGCCTCCCGAGGACCCTGACGTCGAGCCCCCTGGAGTCCCCCATGAGAGGGACCCTAGCCCCCCCGAACGGTGGCACCTTTCCCGGATTTGAAAGCAGACAGCCACTGGGTTCAAATACGGGATTGGAGCTGATGATGTGGCTCTTATGGCCAACATCTCTCCAAACCCGTCTATTGGGGCATCGTCTGATGCGTGTGTAGGAACCTGAGGCCGTGTGAGGAAGTGAATGGGCTCATCAGTACGTCGCTACTGTCTGAAGGGAGAACGGATTTGACCCGGGAGAGGATCACTATTGGAGTTGATCATGGGGCACCAACTATTGTCTGTCTTTTACTGTGGAGGATTGTGGAATTTGGGGTTCAAACCTGGAGCAGCTTCACCAGCTGCCGTCTGTCTTCATCTTGGGTCTACCCAATGTCGAGCTTCAGTCCAACCTGGCTCAACACATTTGTTACTGTCACCATTGGGTTACTCAACATAGCCCACGTCATGACTAGCATATCTTACCGAGAAAATCATAAAATCTGGGATGCAAGTGATGGCCTTATACGTCGCAATTGTCCCTGTCTCGCCGTTCTCAAACTGATGTCAGTATTTTGCGCATCTAACGATCATGGCGCTTGTGACTTGTAGATAGCGCACTGTCGTGAGTTTAATAGTCAATTTACAGACCTGGTGTAGCATACGATACGCTGTAGGTTCATTCAACATCGCCATATTGTTTAAAACATCATGTTTGACGTTTCGAAGATTCTCCACTGAAGTTCCTATGCGTGAAATGGGTGCAGGTTGGGTCCCTCTCTGGTCTATCAATAGGGGTAATGTTGGTGAGCCGTGGCAGAAGGATTGGCAGGGTTCTCCACGTTCACATTCGCACTCTCGGCACTCGCATCTGAAAAAGGAATTAAGTGGGTTGCGTATGCAGCGCATTATCGCTCCCGGTCATTGAGTTGCCTTCCCGGCGAGGTAGCTATCAATATATCGTTCTTAAGTCCTTGTCTAGGGGCTATCTCCGAGCCCTTACCC
Organism: Xylariaceae sp. FL1019; assembly: GCA_022578705.1. Lineage (NCBI taxonomy): Eukaryota > Fungi > Ascomycota > Sordariomycetes > Xylariales > Xylariaceae > Xylariaceae sp. FL1019. The sequence continues at coordinate 695,934 of MU391940.1, read as the reverse complement.
ATCTGCATCAAGAAATGTCCGAGCCTCGAGCTTATCTTGGCTGCCAATGTCATATTCTATTGCGTTGGCTACCTAATGCGAATGCGATAATCTCAATGGTCGTAAGCCAAAGTGATAAGGTTGCTAATAGCTCGAAAAACATCGCATTCGGGTGATAGTCAAACACTCATCCTACATATTTCACTACCTCACAGCCTCACACTCACTCAGTCTCACATTATCATTTCAGCCCGACAAGTCCCCGCCGAAGCCAACAGGCCTCCTCTTACCTCCATTCTCAGGTAGGATAGCAAGTGCTTTGTAAACCTTGCCCATACCGCTCGGTCCTCGATCAACCAGTCTCTTCCATGCCTTTTCAATCTCTCCTTTCTTCCCCTCGTCTGTAACTTGTTTCGTCAGCATCTCGGCGCGCTCGGCGATTCCCATTGAATCGAGAAAATGCGCCTGATCGACTGGGCCATGGCACTCGACTCCCTCGCTCGCACGCGTCGCAGCTTCGACAATTGCAAGGAAGTCGACGTCTGCGCTCAGATCGACGAGACCGGGAGCAGCGAATGGCGAGACGATCTGGTGCGAGCGGATGCCTCGTAGAGAATTCACGGGTATTGTGGAGGAGGGACCATAGTCTAGGATGAGAGCGGCGCCAGAGGGTTTGGCTTTGGGATTGGTTGGAGAGCCGCCGATACGCGAGGCGAAGTCGGAGGCGTAGATGGATGCATCCGGGCAGACTTCAATCAGGGCTCCGCTAGAGGAGCGAAGTGCACGATAGCGCGCGGAAGACTCCGGAACATACTGGGAGTGCCGGGTTTGAGAAGGCGAGAGTGTAAGCTGGAATTCAGGAACGGGCCCAGATTGTTGAGACTTGGGAGTGCCCAGATCTGCATGTGTAGTGCCTTCAGGCGTAGGCGAGACGACCATTTCCCGCCATTGTTTCGTGGGCGATGATGTGTTTGAGGAGGCGGAGCGAGGTGAGCCGGAGCTCGTGGCTGGTGCTTGGGTTGGTGGTACATCAATGACTTGGAACGCGTGAATTGGAAGCGCATCGAAGAACTCATGCGCCACGATGAAGGGGGTCTTGCTTGGATACTGGGGAACAGCTTTGATGGAGTCTGTCCACACAATAGGAAGGTCTGAATATCTGCTTGTACAATGCCACCCGGACTTTGAGTCTTTCAACGACGCGTCAGTGCCACAAAGTAGATCCTTTTGGGCAGCCCGGAGTTCTTTAGATGCCTCGACCATGTACACAGCATCGATGGCCGATGCCATGTCTTTGAAGTTGCGAATTGTCTACGCGGAACTTAGCATCAAGTTGGATTCCAATCTCGTCGAAGCATGCCAAACTCACGCGCAATATGTCGGCCATCAACGTACCACGGCCGGGGCCGACTTCGATGAGCTCTATGCCCGACCGTGGCCGTCCCTGTGACATCCATTCTGCCACGAACCAAATGCCAATAAGCTCGCCAAAGACCTGGGATATCTCAGGCGACGTAATGAAATCACCCTTCTTGCCAAATTGGTCACGACCTGCTTCGATTGCGCCTGTATAATATCCGCCGACATCAGCTGTGAGACACATGCGCATGTAGCTTGCAAGCGGGATAGGGCCAGTTATCTTAAACTCAGTTAGCAAAGCTTCTTACACACAACTCTGAGTGTCTCATTTACGCTGATGGCTTCCGCCAATTGTTTCGCGAGAGGTGTTGACCATTTCCTCTCTTCTTCTCGTCTCATTGGCGTCCCCGATAAGCTTCTGAAGGTCTGACCGATAAGTTTTTGGGGATGCGACATAGGTCGGCGAGATAGGCGTCGCAGCCCATGTTGGGCTGTTCGGATGGTGCAAGGCCTCATCGCTATCAAACCAAGATGAAATTACAAGATCATTTCATTCAAGCTGAAGATCCAGATCGATTGATAACGAGAGAAGGATGATTGGGGCGTCTGTTTGAGATGGACACTCATGATGAGTCGATCTTGGGCAGCACAAGAGCTTCCAGCTCTTTGCCTTATCGAGACAGCTTCAAACACGTCTTTTTAAGCCCCGATTATTTCCGGTACTACCAACATTCAAGCTTCACATCCCACAACCAAGGCTCGCTTTGCTACTGTTGTTTTATAACATCGCCTAACCTACTTACCTTACCTACACATAGTCCCCGATCTTTTACTCGCGGCTTCGGCGCCCCGTCTCACTGGTGATACCACCCAAACACCCGCCCTGACCGCCTTGATAGAGAGCCTCCGTGTGCCCCTCCACAGCCATGGCAGGCTCTCGCTGGGCCGACACAGCAGAGGACAAAGCCGCCGAAGTAAAAGCGAAGAAGGAGAAAGAGGAGAAGAAACGCCAGAAAGCCGAAAAGGCAGCCAAAGCAGAAGCAGATCGGCAAGCAGCACTCGCCCGCGAACAAGCCGCCGCCCAATCCCAAGACGCCGATCACCCGCCCGCAAAGCGCAGAAAACTCACACCCGAGCGCGAAACAAATGGCGAAACAGAGAATGTCAAGCTCCTCCGCTTCGAACCCTCCCCGCCCACCTGGACGCCCGCCCGGAGCGTCGAGAACTACGACAAGCTGAACGACATCGAAGAAGGCGCCTACGGCTTCGTATCGCGAGCCAAAGACCTACGAACAAACCGCATTGTCGCACTCAAACGCTTAAAGCTCGACACCACCCCTGGGCCCACCGGTCTCCCCGAAACGGGCCTCCGCGAGATCCAAATCCTCAAAGACTCATCCCACCCAAACATCGTCTCCCTACTCGAAGTGGTAGTAAACGACGACCCATCCCACATATCGTCCATATTCCTCGTCCTCGAGTTCGTCGAACACGATCTTAAGAGCATCCTCGAAGACGCGCCCGAGCCCTTCCTCTCCTCCGAAGTGAAGACCCTCCTCCTACAACTAGCGGCGGGAACGGGATATCTACACGAGCACTGGATACTCCACCGGGATCTAAAAACAAGCAATCTACTACTGAATAACCGCGGGCAGTTGAAGATAGCAGATTTCGGCATGGCGCGCTACGTAGGCGAGCCGCCTCCCCCAGATCTCACACAGCTCGTCGTGACCCTCTGGTACCGCGCCCCAGAGCTATTGCTCGGGACAAAGACCTACGGCAGCGCAGTCGACATGTGGAGCATAGGCTGTATCTTCGGCGAGCTACTCACGGGGGAGCCACTACTGCAGGGGGACAATGAAGTCGATGAGCTCACCAAGATCTTCGAGCTCTGCGGGATCCCCACGGACGAGTCCTGGCCTGGCTTTCGCCGTCTGCCGAACGCGCGGACTCTGCGCTTACCCTCGAAGTCCAATAATTCAGCAGCGACTGGCTCGGTGATCCGCGCCAAGCTCCCCCTCCTCACCACAGCCGGCAGTGCGTTGTTATCTAGCTTATTGGCACTGAATCCGGAGAAAAGACCAACGGCAAAGGAGATGTTGCAGCATGAGTACTTCCGGCAAGACCCCAAGCCCAAGCACGAGGCCATGTTCCCGACTTTCCCGTCCAAGGCAGGGCAGGAGAGGCGCAGGAGGAGAGAGACGCCGCTTGCTCCTAAGAGGGGCGATGCGGTCAATCTGGGCGCTGTGGACTTCAGCGGCATTTTTGCGGGAAGAGAGAAGGAGGAGAGGGGTGGTGGGTTTTCGTTGCGTATGGTCTGAGGAGACGGAGACGGGGGTTGTGTGGCGTTTTCCTTGATAGGTATAAGTCCTATAGAGGTCGAGCCTAATACCCAAGAGCGAAATTCGTTGCAAATAAAGCGACGGAGCCAATGGTCTCAAAGGAGAGCGAGCGTTGAATCCACATAATCATCAAGATACACAAGTGTGGTGCTGTGTTATATATGGCATTATGAGCTATAAAATGTAGTTCCATATCAGACCTCTTTCCCATGCAGTAGTTCTAGTATCCAAGACAAATGTAGGCGTGCTCAATGCCTGCAACAATCTTAAATCTAGTTTGTATATCGAAACAGTTTCCAATGACCTCTCTGGTCATGCCGGATACGTGGCAGGCTAACACGCCCGAAGGACCGACGATATATATAAACAGTTTGCCCAAATCAGTTTCAGAAAACGCCTGCCGTCGCCGAAGCATTCTTCCCAGTCCGGCCATCCGGGTACGGACTCGCCATGCACAATCTGATGTTGTGCAATGACCGGCGATGATGCAATCATTGTTTGGGCTCCGCACTCTCGAGAGGCAGCCAACCAAGTCTAGTGGTACGCCCCGAGAGCGTACCCGTACAGACCCCAACCCATCGCGTCGGACCCGTTCACAGCAGTGCTCCCGTCACGTAGTACGTGAACGTGAAGACCGTGATCGCCACCATGGACGCAGCGAATCCGAGGGCAGTGCGGTCGAGCGTCGATCCAGCACTGCACGTGATGCACTGCCAGTCGGACAGATTCGAGTACGGCTTCGGCGTGTACAGACCGAACGTAAAGCCGTTGAATTTTCCGAGGTAGCCCGGATCGGCGGTATCCGTGTACGCGGTATCGGAGTCGAAGATGATGAGTGTGTACTCGGCAACGGGAAGTTGGGATTCGATGGCCTGGGATTGGAACTTATTGATGTCCCATGTGAAGGTTTGCGTCGGGTGATAAGTCATGTTCTGCGTCAATGTCCACGACTCAGTTGCCGTCGAGCACGAAACCCAGACGTCTATGCCCTTCGGAGTCCCCTGAACTGACGTGTAGTTCCACACCCACGTAACCGGTGTTGGGTCGTTGATGCGATAGTAGGTTTCGGCAGCTGTCGGTGCAGGCGTGATCATCTGCACGCCTCCTACAGGGTCCAGGGCATCGTAGGATGTGTGTGTTGCGGCGGTAGTCTTGGTAGTTTTTGTTGTCTTGTCCTTGCCCGTTTCAGTTGAAGTCGCCTCGTCGGTGGTCTTCTGGGATGTCTCTTCTGAGCTCTTTGTGGCAACTTCGGAAGCGTCGGACGTCTTGGTCACTTCATCCACCGCTGCTACATGTTAGCCTAACCATAAGCCCAACGTTCGACGTTAGTGCACCTACTACTCGATTCCTCATCCGCTCGCACCATCAAAGAATCTTTGTCGGGAAGCCATTGAGACCAAGCTGCCGCCAAGGGCGATAGAGCAAGTGCAATAGTTATGAGTTGTTGCGGACTCTTCATTTTGCTGTTTCAGACGATGGAATGCGGGATCAAAAAGGCGTTGATTAATACCTGGCCCAAGCGAAGCGAGGGAAAAGGGGGTTCTCCAGTTCTCCGTAGGCAGATCGACTGTCGAGTATTTCACTTCGATTATTGATATCGTCGAATCCAAAACAAATTGGTCGAGCTCGTTGACAATCCAGTCCTTCGTTGAGTGGAAACTCTGCTTCGAGGTGGCGGTAGTGTACGGGACAGATGGCTGGACACGAAACAAGAAAACCCACGGCAAGAATGCAATTAAAACACTGGCTATACTCCGCAACAACCAAGACACGGTTATTTCTAAGCGAGCGAGGGTGGGAAATGATCTCTGAAGCGAATGACAAGAGATCGGAGAAGGGAAGACGACGACCAACGTGACGATGTCTAGATTAATGAGATCAATACATTTAGATACGATGGGGCGAAGAATGGATGAGAAAGGATGGCATGATGCTATGAGGAGGGATCATAAGCGGGAAAACAGCGACCACAGTTCGATTGGCCCGGGCGAACACGAGCGTTGGCTGCTCGGCTCATGCACGCTGGACGAGAATGGTTTGGCTCGGGCATAATTAATCCTGGTCCTGGGGATCTTCGATGGTGGTGTGGAGGAGCAAGAAAATTCCGTCGCTGGCGCCCAGCCCAGCCCCGGCCAGCACCTTGCGAGCTCGCCAGCCAGGCAAGTAACGAGTGAGGCTGTGTTTCCTCTGCTCCAGTCATGACTGGGAAGATCGATAGGATATAGCTTTTTGTTATATCTCCGCTTAACTATACTATTTTTAGCAGCGATTTACTATTGTATTAGCGGTTACTTCGAGCTATACTTTTATATTAAAAATTATGCAAATAATTATTTATATACCCTTTAACCTCTAATTATAACTAGATTTGCTATTAAAAATTATGCCTTAAAATAGAGTTTAACTTTTAAAAATTAAAAAATCCGTAATTAGCGTTTTAAATATTAATTACGGACTTTTTAAATAAGTTATATTTATTTTTAATTTATTATTTATAATATAACGTCGGTAATTAAAGTTTTAACTTTTTATTTTTATATTTATTAATATAAAAGTAATAGTTATTATTTATAGTGTTTTTTTTTTTTTATAATAAAAATTAACGTTTATACGCCGATTTAAATTTACGTCCGTAAAAATAAACGATAACGACGAAAATAAAGCGCGAAAAGCTTTATTATATATTGCCGCTTTAATTATAATAATCGTTATTATTAAAAAAAAAAAGCTTTATACCGTTAGTTTTATAATAAAGATTTAAAAAATAATTTTAAGGCTAATAATTTAACGTATAACGTTAATATATTTAGTAGTAAAAATTTAGTAAATTATTATTTTTTTAATTATAGCGAAATTAAATTTAAAAATAGCTTTTATATTCGAAAAAAAATATTTTTAGCCTTAAATTTATAATTTTTTAAAAATACGTAGTTTAATAATATTTTTACGATATTTCGGCGTTAAAAACTTATAATTTTTTTTTAAATTTGCGTATTTAATAAAACTTAACGTAACGCTAGATTATATTAAAAACATTTTATTTATACGATTAGCCGCATTTTTTATAAAGTTTTAAAGGTTTTATAAATATTAAAAAGCGATTTTATACTCTTTAAAAATAAAAACAACGTATTTAGCGAAATAAGGGAAAATCGAAAACGCTAGCTTTATTTTACTAATTATATAAAGGCTATAAATAGCGTTTTTTTTCGTATTTATATTAATTAATAAAAGGCTTAAAAATATAAGTTATATAAAGGTTTTTTATTATTAAATTGCTTTATAATATATAACTTTAATAACACTTTTACGTATTTATATACTAAATACGAAAGCAATATATATAATATATTAATATTAAATTACGCCAAAAATTAAAGATTTAATATATTAAATAGTAAATTTGTTTTTACTAATGCTAGTTATTTATTTAATTATGGCTTTTTAATATTATATATAAATATACAATATTATATTAAAAAATAAAGTAATTTATAAAAAAGGCCTTAAAATTATTACGAGTTATATAATTTAAAGCATTTATTATTGCAGGTAACGGTTAAAAAGCTTTTTAATATATTTAAAAAAAAATAAAAAATTATTTGTTTATTTATAATTAAATATAACGTTAAAACGTAAATATTAATTATTTACGCTTTTATAGCGATATATAATTTCGTTATATTTAAATAAATCGAAGATTTAAAAGATTTTTATAACAAAGTCGACGGTAAAGTCGACGATAAAGGCTTATTTATAGTAAAAATAAGCGCTTTTTAGGTTAAATAAGTTATGCCCGCTTAATAAAGCTTAAATAACGGTAGGCTTTTTAACGGCTTTAATAATATCCGTAAAAAAGTATTATATATAAAATTTAAAAAGCAAACTATATAGGCTATATAGGAAGATTATTATAATAATACGGTAAGGCTTAATAATTAGCGGGCAAGTTATTAATTATAAAAAAAACGCGGATATATATTACCGGTATTATAAATCGAATATATAACCGTTAACGGTCGAAGCTTAACGTAAAAAAATAATAAAAATCGACGTTTTATAATTATTTTAATACGTAAAAGGTTATTTTAATACGTAAAGGGTTTATTTAATACGTTAATTTATTTATTTAATAGCTTTATATAAAAGTTTTTTAAAGCATTTTCGTTATTTTTTAGGCTTAATATAACTTTAGTATTAGTTATATCGCAAACGATATGCTTATATAAATAACTTTTTTACGTTTACGTAAAGCTTAATTTATTAATTATTTTAATAGCTTTCGTAATTAGTTTTTTAGGCCTTTTTTAAAAGGCATTAGCTAGATTAAACAGTTACGCAATTAAACGGTTATTTATTAAATCGTTAAATACTGCTAAAGCCTATTTTTTTCGGGTATCTAAAGGCTTTTATATAATAAATCCGTTAATAACGGCGTTTTTTATAACGTTAGGGCGTATTATATTTAATTTATTAAGTAATAACGCCGTTACCGATTTCGCTAATATTAAAGTAGTTAAAATAACTATATTTACGTTATTTAAAAATAGTCTTTTTTTAAAAATAACGGCTATTTTTTAAAATATTTCGAAAGCCTTTTTAATAGCTTTTTTAATAATAACGATAACGCTAAAAACAACGGTATATTTTTTTTATAGTAAAAAGCCGTAGTTTTTTAATTATATTGTTTTTATATATAAATCGTTATATCGCTGTTATTAAGTTTTATTAATAGTAAAAAAGTAAATATTATAGTTAAAAATATAGGCATTATTTAAAAAAAAACCGCTTTTAAATTTATTAAACTATATATATTTTTTTTTTTCGCTATTAAACTTAATATTTAATACTACGTTAATTAATTAATTATTAAATACTTAAAAGTTAGTATTTAATAGCTTAGGCTTTAGCTATTATTAAATAAGCACTTTTTTAGATTTATAAAATAATATAGCAATTATAAAAATATTTAATATTTTAGCTTTAATTAATAATACGATATAAGCGTTTATAAAGCAATTAGGCTATAAAAAAGACTTTGTTTTTAAAAAATAATCGGGGTTATTGTAGATTTTATTAGTTTTTATAACGATATTTATTACCGTAAAGTTATAAAGCTTTATTTTTATAATCCTATTCGTTTTTTTATTTTTTACAGTAAAAATAGCCTTACGTATAACTACCGATTTTACTGCTGTAATTATACCCGTAAGTCGATTTCGAAGGCGTAATTAATAAAATACGGTAAATAACGGCGAAAGCGTTGAAAAAGGGTTATTTTAAAACTAAAAAACGTTAAATAAAAAGGTAATTTAAGAATAAAAAGCATTAAATAAAGGGGTATTTAAAGCCTAGAAAGTATCGAATAAAAGGTTATTTAAGGCTTAAAAAGCGTTAATAAGGCTTATAAAAGTATTATTTAGGTTTAAAAACGCTTTAAAAGTCGATTTTAATAGTAAATAGTTATTTATTATAAAAAATATCGCTATAAACGATATAATAAATACTGCTTAAGTAATAATTTAAGTAATAATAATATAGTAAAAGTTTATAATTTAAAAAATAAACTAGAAAACGCTACTTTAATATTAATACGGGCTATAAAAAATAGGGGTTAAATACGTTATTTAAAGCAAAAACAATAGAATTTAATATTAAATATAAGCTGTAAATTATGGCTATAAAAAACTATACAAGTGGTTACTAAACTTGCCGATCTATATAAATACAGTAAGACCGGAAGTCATTTGGCCGATCTTCCTAGTTATGACTAGAGCAGAGGAAACACAGCCTGAGCTGACTGCCTCGACTGCCACCTGGATATGCACAGCCCAGCATCATAAAGAAGATGAAAAGCCAAGGCGCGGCGTTGCCCCCTGCCTACGGTGGCTCTATCACTTCATCTAAACAAACAAAGGGCGCAATCGTAGACTTGTGTTGTTGTGTCGCGCAACTACCAGGAAATACCATACCTCAGGACTGCTGGGTCTGTATCATGAAACACATATCGAGCATTTCCGGGCTGTCGGAACGCGCAGTGGTCCGCTGGTGTACAAGCTTAAATGATTGCGCCGAGCTGTGTGTATTCCATGATCGCGACCGACGTGACGTGAGACGTGAGACCTGGTTCATTTACAGATTGTCGTTGTGCAGGTCGTATTCCCCTGCAGGCCCACATCTTCAAGCATACGAGAGGTCTTGTTCCACCGTCTATAAATAGCGCCGAGTATGAACATCGCCTATGGTCGAGTGCTTGATCTGTAGTTTGTACACATTAACATCATTCGAATCGTCATTCGAATACGCACTTCATTTGATTTGTGTCAGTTGCCCTATATCAATCGTAGATGGTCACAAGAAAGCTGTTTGATATCGATTAGCTTCTACCCTGAACAAATTCGGAAGTCAATTACGAGCCTTCGCCGGGGTCCGCCGGCTATTGCCCCTCACGGCCTGGAGATACGACGAATCAGTCTAGAAGCTGCGTCCACTTCAGTTACCGAGACCTACAGGACCGAGCAATCCACGCTCGGCCGGAAACTCGAATAAGGATTGCTGCGAGAAAGGGCACGTAACGAATGACCCAAATGATTCATTAAGGAGAACAAGGGAAACTGCTCGACCTGGGCGTCCCGCGTCGAGTGTGTATTCCGAACCCGAGTCTCGATGACCCAGTAAAGTGATCGATTTTCTTCTCATGTTGGTATCTTAGAGCAGCTTGAGATGTTCTCCTGATAGGTTCGAGCGAATGACGGATGTAGTGCCTCTTGTCATCGAGCGCACCAACGATCAAATGGCCACTGTCATGTCTCAAAGCAGCGCCGATCGGGCAAAGCGTCTGCAGGACAGTAATGTGAGTTTTAATTCCCCTGGCTATCACATTCTGTACGGCAAAGAGCACCCAATCAATATCCTCCCACTGTCAAGATGTCCTTGAAATTTGAATGACATCGTCTATGACTGGCATGTGACTGTCGTGTGACTGACGGATGGTGATTTGTGGCGAGGCTTAGTCGATCTTCTCGAGGAAGATCAAATTCACTCTTGGTATTTCCAACAACAAGTTGCTACCTACATACTAGGCTTCATACTGATTCGTGTCCCGGGAATCTGGCACGCAAAGCATTGTGATAAGATGGACCCTTGCTCATTGGTGTGTTTGTGACAGCGACAGCACTAGCGGCGCATAAGAGTACCCACCCTCGTCGGAATGTGTTGGTCGTTCCAACAGCGCAGCATGATATCTTTGACTAAGTTGATCATTGATACATTGCAAGAGAAAATCGCTCCGGGAAAACTCACAAGGACCCCACGAGCGTGCGGACTGGGGCAGCATGACACTCTGTTGCAGGACAAATGAGATACGGGTAGGCTATCATGAGTAACAGTGGATGGCACCTAGATCATTGCAGATTCAGACAGATAGTAATTGCTAGAAGCTGCTTCGCTTGGATGACACGATTCCTTTCAAGGAGCTGTCTCGACAGAGCAAGCGCTTAGGTCTGTGATTGTGCAGCAGCCTTCGATGTGATGTTTGAGCGGGATCTCGTGGCTTGCATAAGAACAGGAGATATGTTACCTCGGGCCAACAGAAGGAAGGAATCTGAGGGCGAGACGCAGGAGACAACCAACACGCTCTCGCCTTTCATGTTTCATGGCAGGTTGATTATTTTTGAGAGTGGTTTCGCGCTGTTACACCTAGCCATGCATCGTTACGACGATGCTCCGAGATGGCCCTTTAACCGGATTGCACGTCGATGAAAAGGCCATCTAGCTGGTGTACATAGATAGACTCAGTGGATGCATTGCGAGAGCAAGTGAGCGTTGGAGTACATAAACCTCGTGATGACGGATGGGTTAAGTTCTAACGGTAGAGGCAGTAAGGTAGCAGGTGGTCTTGGATCCCTCAGACGAACGTTTGGAACCTCCCGCAGGAGTGGCACCTTTCCAAGCAACGGTCGCTCCCTATGAATTGATTGGTGTGGGGTAGAGGCTGCTAACATCTCGCATGAGAGAAGCCGCAACAGGGGTCTGCAGGGGCTGAGTGAGGGTCGACCCATGTCCCTGTATGCCTCGGGTAGGTACCTAAGGTAGCCCGTACCTTTTGCATTTCTACTTAGCCAGGGTCAACATCCGTGAGAAAATGTGATAGGTATGCCAACAGCAATCCCATGGAGCCAATACAACGAAGACTCACCGACGTGCATGTGGCTCTGTTTAAGGACCTCAGCTACCTACCGATTGGATGGAACCAACCATTAAGTGTCAGGTACGGCAGCAGCTGGGGCGGCGTTTGAAATGTGGGTCTGCAGTACGTACCTTTTCCCTCGCCGCCAACCGTCACTGCCTGTACACAAACCTCAGCATTTTTCGATACGCAGAGCAGAGGTTCCTCTTCTGGGTTTCCGCCTATGCCTTGTGGTTGATTACCGCTTATTGTCCTCTTCACTCACGCAGCGGCGCCGAGTGAAGCCGACGCGACCACAATCGACCATGGCAGATCCGTTTCCAAACCCGGTGACCATTGACCGGTCCCATCTCGAGACTCTGGTCCGAAGGTGAGCACATGTCTTGCATCGTCTGTTCGAATCGCGCGTGTGAGCGTGTCTCAGGCTAACATTGATATTTTTCCTCTCTCCAGGGCCAACTATGTGCGTCCTCTGGGGAACAAGAACCTAACTGTCACTGCATTATCTGACTACATGACATGCAAATAGGACCATGAAATTCGATCCGAGTCGGTCACAAATGGAGCTTTCGTCACGATGACCAAGAACGAATTCAATAGCTTGCTCTTGGCTGCACGTCAACTTGGTGAGTCTGTGGCTCTGAAGCTCATTATTCAAGGATCAAAAAGTTTGGCTGATTTGGAAAGCCAATCTGAAAAGAAGCCTTATGGGAGCAGGCGTCAGTTCGCAGCACATCGCAGTAAGTGATTAATTCTCATCCCAAACTATCCGCCTCGAGAGTTCCTCATCTCTATTTCATCCCGCGTTCAGTGTGGTGGAAAAGAAAGCGCGTCTGAAAGCCATGCTAATGGGTCAGACACTTGTTATGGACAACGGCAGCGTTCCGCATAGCCCGCCATATGAGATTACCTCCACCGCCGAAGACCACAACCCGACCGCCACTGAGTACTGCAAGCCCACGGCCCCTGTATCTACTTACCGAGTGCCTCCTTGCACCTACTTCAAACCTTCGGCAAACTACTCCTCGGGCAATGAATCGTTTACCACTGCCACTTTCAAGCCGCATGTAGTGGAGGACCAGCATGGATGGGCAAATGCCGACTATTCATCTTTCACCGTCACGCCTTCTGTTTCTGCCGAAGGACATTTCGACACCCACCATGAGCCAGGCTCAGTCGGTCAAACACAAAACAGTCGGGTTCCTCCTTTCGCACGTATTTGCCAGAGAACCGTTGCCTTGACTGGGCTAGTTGCTGGCACTACCCTGGCTGACATCACCAACGAGATCCGTGGGGGACAACTGTTGGAGGTCTATCTCCGAGCTGCAGAGCGCAGGGCATGTGTATCTTTCCTTCGAGAAGAGGATGCAGTGCGCTACTACAATCACGTCAAGAAACACGATCTCTACATCAACCATAAACGGGTTTGTTTTAACTCTCAACCCACCATAAATGGTCATTCTTGGTCTGACAGCTATAGGTTTCCATCGAATGGAATGACCGCCAGTTCGCTCTCGTCACCCATGTAGCCTTCAAGATCGCCAATGGCACCAGTCGCAACATGATCATCCGTCGCTGCAACCCAAAGCATACAGAGGAAAGCATTCGTGACGATCTCGAACACATCCACAATCTGGCCGTGATTAGCGTAGAGTTTCGAGGAAACAGTTGTTATGTGAAGACGAACTCTGTGCATAATGCCATTTATGCCAGAACCTGCATGCTGAGCCGAAGGTAAGTCCGAACAATGTTCGTCTGTGCTCATCCGCTCTAACCTCCAATCTGTAGCAAGTACAAGGGTTCCAAGATCGAATGGGACAAAGACGAGTGTGCGCAGCCTCTCGAAGTCCCGGAGAAGCAGGCAATGCACCCAGTCAAGCCTGCAGCAGCGACACTACCGGCCCCAACCAAATTGCGCAATCGATTTGACCTACTCCGCGTCGACGACGATGACAACGGGAGTGACGATAGGTTCGACACTTCTTCCATGATGAGCACTGTAAACGTCTGCGCATGAGAGTCTCACACAGCTGCATATGCAAGCAGTTAGGGATGGTACCGTCCGGAAACATGATTTTGAGAGTACTGGGGGGATATCGGCTTGCCCGGTGGTATGGTGACCGGGAATGGGTGTATTGGCGGTCTGGTAATTCCATTTTCTTCAAAATGCATCTTGAGACGCGTTCATTGACGAGCTCGATGAAAAAAGGCGGAAAGAGTTGGCGGAAAACCGAAGGATGCTCACCAGTTGGAGCAGAGGTACTCAATACCCTTTTAAAAATTGCTAGTGTACAATAGGGGACAAAATTGAAGAACATAAAACGTCTTTTCAGCTTTAGCACGACACCAAATGAATGTATTGGACTTGACCTAATCCCATTCGGTAACCTGCGAAATATAGTAGATGAAGAGGCCCACTGGCTTCATACTTTGCATTCAGCACGAAGTATATTTGATACTCAAGACGTTGACCGCGATAGAAGTAGGTGACGATGCCAGAATGCGCAGTTGATGGTCGAGGCATCGCTCTTCTTTTGTGTGTCTTTTTTCGTATCTCCGCAAGTAGATAATGTCTGACACTTTGAGATACTCGATTGAAATGCAATTGCTGATTTATCGTAGCGGTAGGGTAGTTCAGCCTCCACAAGCCTCTACAAGCTGACGCTCGATGCCCTCCGGGCATTAGGTACCTATATGTACGGATTATGAAATCAAAGCTCCAACACCCAGTCCAGCCACCTTTCACAAGGTACCCGCCTAGGTCTCGACCAATCGTGAGTGCCCGCCACACCTCGCGCACGGCTTCGAAAAACGTCTTTCAATCGAGCGTATGGCACCGAACCTGTACCACATTCAACATGATTGATATCGTTCGGTAGATCGCGTTTTACGTAATCTTTAAATATATGTATGTCGAAGCGCCGTTGCTTCGGCTCGCTGTAAGCTCGCCGAATGGCCAACCCTACGGGGCGAATGCAGCCATATGATTGGGCGACGGAATTGTGGCAGTAGTACTATTTTGTTGAGGAAGACATAGATGTGTACCTGTACGTAGGTACTAGGTACCTAGGTAGTCGCCGGGCTTTCGATAGCGCAACGGTTCGGTTGTTAGGCTATATTAAGAGGTAAATCTAGTAAATCGTGATAGATAGTCCCATATTGATTATTAGAATGAGCGTAAGTTCTATCTAGCAGAAAAACATCCAGCAGCAATCGCATGACAAACAAATAAGAGATCTAAATCCCTGACATATACCATACTAAAACGAGCGTGTGTGATGAAAACAGTAATCCCGACAAATTGCGTCCTGAAGTTGAAACAGCGATATCCAATAAAAGAGTCCGCCTTAACGACCATCCATCCCAGTTTTTCCCGTCGTATCCTTTCCTAAATCCAATCCTCAGCCACCGAACATTGCTCGAATGAAATTCCCATCATGCTTGCTACATGTAGCATATGGAAGGAGTAGATCATTTTTTACTCCTTAAAACCATTGTATGTGTCGCTCCAGCGGTCCCGGGACCGGAGTCCGAGTCTGAAGTATGGGCTGTGCTTTCCTCCCCTTCAGGACGTTCAAGTTGACTCTGGAGCCTAGCTCGTTTTACCCTCCATGCCTCTACCACGAAACCCAAGAGAGCGAACATGAACTGATGGTTCTCGGGAGCAACAATGATGCAGTGTTCGGCGTATTCACCAGCGCACTTGCTGATACTCTTTTTCGAGTCGAGTTCAGGGAAACGGGTTAAAACAAATGTGCGGCCATCGAAGAGAGCCGTGCGCGTGCAATCCATTGCGTGACCATGGAGGATTTGTTGGCGCGTCATTCTCGCTGCAATACTCTTTTCGTCGTATCTCGACTGACCTTTCCCGTCATGTACTGATTTCTCTTTGATGACCCTTCCACGATCCCTCTCATCTACAATTTTGTAGATTTCCTGCACTACTGCAGTGTTTGTGTCATTGCCCAACTCGTTAATGAAAGCTCGATCTACAGTATCATAAAACTGACGAGGGACGATTTTCCCAAAGCCCTTGTAGTCAAGGGCAAAGTGTACTTTCTCGGCGTACTCAACCTCCTCTGACTCTTTCTGTTGCGACTGTGGGGGACGTTCTTCCTGGACTTTCTCCCCATAATGAAACACGTGATCGCAAAACGTGTTCTTGACGTGTGGCTTTCCATTACTGTGGAATTCGTATGGCTCGAATTCGGAATCAATCTTCGATAGCGCGACGAAGACAACATCTAGGATGCCAGTAACCATTTGGAGTGCGTTGTATTCAACGTCTGATTCGTTATACATCTTGTTGTTGCGGAGGACGGGAAGCCTAGACACCTTCTTAAGGCTGTCCTTCACCTTCTCGAATATTTCCTTCCCATCCTTGATCAATCTATCAGGTGGAAAGATAATCGAATATTTTGGAGGTTTCACTTGATCGTACAGTCTTTCGCTGTGTTTGATTTGGCTTTCTTGCTCTTGAGTGTAGCCAAGAATGAGGTTTGGGAAGGGTTTATTGAACGCTGCCTCTACCGTGTCGGATACGAGCGGTGGGAAGAGAGTCTCATGTTCGTCTGACATCGTGCATCAAGCAGTTTTTGCCGATCAAGATGCTGCTCAACTTGAGTAAAGCTACGTCGATGGATATGCAGAGAATGTTAAACTTGGGGAAGGAAATCACAGAGACAACGGGGGAAAAACGAGAGTGGTAACGATGTTGGTATAGAGGCAGAAATCTTGCTGGCGTTGGTGCGTGTCCCTGGTGTGCATGTTGATATCAGCCATTGGATTCAAGTTCATCTTGTCACGTAGCATGTTGAATTTATATTCATTCGTCTCGTACGACGTCCTTTGTCCTTGGATAGTCGCGGTTGCTTCAGTTGCTGAGCATATGTTGCGCTGGTATGCTCGATCACAGGTCACCACCATGAAGTCCTTCGTCGGAAGGGGGGGAATGTGATGTCGACTATGAAAGAGCTACATGTCTGTACCTGTATCGCCCTGCTGCGTTGCTCGGCCATATACATATGTTTCAACGCTGAAGCCTCTTGGGTGCTCCGTCCTTGTGGCATGACCGTATATAGGCTGTACTGTATTATCTATGTACTCATGTGCTTCTTCCCATGGCTCGGCCACTACCCATTCCGATCGACAGGCTCAACAGATGGCCAACAGACATACACATTCTACAAAGCTGGCCAGCGCCGGAATGATGAGATGAGGAGAGTAGGCAAAATCGGCGTCCCGCGGCATAGATGGAATGCGAGCAACAAAGGAAATGCCAAGTAGCCAAGAATAATGATGTCTGTCCCTGGGTCGAGCCGCAACATACGTCTGCCATCTTCTCTACCCGCGTTCTGCAGACGACGGTTCCAGGCCGAGATTTGGGGGCTGCCTTGCCAGTCATGGATCATGGTGCTGCTAGGCCCTTTTCGGCGAGTGCTGTACCAACTGCCCAACAACGTTGCCTCCATTTGTTATCCGCAGGTGTGGAATCTGGATACGAAT
This sequence comes from Xylariaceae sp. FL1019, assembly GCA_022578705.1. Taxonomy (NCBI): domain Eukaryota; kingdom Fungi; phylum Ascomycota; class Sordariomycetes; order Xylariales; family Xylariaceae; species Xylariaceae sp. FL1019. The sequence goes on along the minus strand of MU391940.1, from coordinate 678,561 downwards.
CTGGGTGGAGCACATCTGGATCGACCCGCTGTCATGACCACGCGTGGCAGGTCTCCTCCATTTGCAGCGTCAGATCAAGCAACGAACCACCAACATCACCAACACCACCGAGGTAAGGCATGCGGCCCCATCGCTACCTGGGTACCCAGGGCCAGGAATAGACGTCGCTTGGACGGGTGGCGCGTCGACATTGCAGCCGAGGAATGTGATGGCCAGGAAATGGTGATGCGATTCCGCATCCGGCGGCATATACTTGCATAGCTGATCGGTGGTCGGTGCAGCCATGCCAACCATCCCACAGGTGGCGACGACACCCCAGTTGCCTACGCCTACGTGTCAGTGCCCCTCATGCGCTGGGGGTTGGTCGGGCTGCGTTGCTTCGTGGGAATCGCGGGTCGGGTGGATGCAGAGCTATGCGAAGCATTTCGTTCACTATTTTGTGGCCAGTAAAACACTCCCTCCTTTGCGAGTCAGAACATTATTTCAACACGCTCCGTCCTCGCCGATTTCGATTTCTGTTCAGAGTCTGCACCTCCCTTCCCACCTTCATTGCTACGTATCATCTCATTCATACCATCTGTGCGTAGGTGGCTTCGACTTTCCTACCAGCGCTTGGCAACACGGGTGTTCATAGCTCTCGGCAAACGCGAAGCGTCTGTTCAGCTTTTGCTCCTTTCCACATGGAGCATCGGGGGAGTAAACCACCGCCTTGCCCCTACGAGGGTCCAGATTTCAAGATCGAGATCACTCGTCACCGCCCACCACCTCCGTTCGGAAGTACATACAAGATCAATGAGTATCGTCCTCGCCTTGAAGACGAGGAGCTCTTAGAGCTCCCTCGTAGCCTTCATGTGCTCAAGTATCCGGTGGTCGAGACAGACCAGGTGGATGATCCCTCGAAAGCTGAACTTACCATGGATGAGCCTATACAAGTAGGCAGTGACATACAAGCCCAGGTGATCGTCTGTACTGTTACACCACAATGCGGGGAGCCATATCGCGCGGTTGCGAAAATCTTCGACCCGTTGTACCGCCGATCTGTCGATGAAGAGTCTAGGTTGCCTTTTGACATCACTCGACGAGCGGATAAGAATTATGCTCTTGAGGCCGCCGCTTATCAGATTTTCGATCAAGCTGGACTCACTGGAAACTTGGTACCCGAGTATTACGGCTCAGTACGGCATCTCCTCGTTTCGTCATGTGTGCTCCGGGGTACAATAAGGGACTAGAGCATCCCATGACCCAAAGCCCATATATCTGCTGACCATGTTCCTTTCTTATGTCTTGCTAATGGATTAACTGATGATAGTGGACGTTCAGCCTCGACAACGACTCACACGCTCGACGGTCTGTTCGACTTATACTCATCGAATACCTCGACGGATGCAGCATCGCTGATCTGATTTGGGGGAATCGCGGTCCTGAAGTAGAGCCATGCTCTTTCCCATACTCCGATGCTTTCGATGAGGCATACAGGCTTGAAGTGATGGCACAGATACTCGACGCTCAAACACGACTGATGCATAGCGGAGTTCACCACGCAGGTAAGTAGTACCTTCTCTCCTCCAATCATCCTGAGTCCGAAGGAGAAAGTGACTCGGTCTTCTGTGCCGCTCCTTTCTTCAAACCCACCAAGACTTTCCTCGCTCCCCACTTCATATAATGACGTTCAACCGATCAATGGTAGATCTTTGCGACCGTAACGTCATGGTGGTGCCAGATCCTCGGATTCCACAAAAAAATGATCGACCGCAGTCAGCGACCCCACGAGTTGTGATTGTTGATTTTGGGTGGGTGGATATATTGCATTTGAAGAATGTCCACGACCAAAGGTGGGCAAAATAAGTTTGCTTTCCTAACTTCGCGACGAATTCCTAAGGCTGATGTGTCAAGCAGTAAGGACGTACCATCCATCTATCTACGCTCAGAAATGCATAAGCCATATGAACACATCAACGAATGGCACCTGTTCTCTAACGTAGCGATAGTCCCGTCGTGGCGCACAGAACTACCGCACAATCCACTCGAGCCGAACTGGAGTTCCTGGCCAGCGACCCTAAGTGATTTTGGCAAATGGATGCCTGCCGCATGGAGAGGAGCAGGAGATCCCGAGAGGTTTTTTCTTGAACGCAATTGGCTATATCGAGTATTCAAAGATAGTGAAAGAGCACAGTTATACGAGCCTTTGAAGATACACGGTAAAGATACATAGAAAGGAACGAATTGAGGCTTGTATTTTACGCTCTCCATGTTCGAGCCAGGGGGCAGTCCCAACCCCGTCACGTGGGAGAAATCAAAAGGAGTAGAGTCTTCTCATAGAAATTGCAATGGATTGTAAACCAAGATTCGTGATCACCATGAGCTGTGCACTTCCTTCGATACCTTAGGCTCTTGCATAAAGTCTACGAATATACTAAGTTGAACAGGAGAACCAAGACAGATCCCAGTGTATCAAGAGCACCGCTGCAACTCCGGCAGTGTACGTGAGCTGATTGAGCCGTAGCGCTGAAATAGGGGTGGCAATTGTGGTGGTTGTGGGAGCGGGTGGGATGACTAAGCACTTACGGTGCTGTATTACATAGGTGTTTTGTTTTTTTTTCGCGTTAAATTAGTCTAGAAACCACACACACATGCGCAAAATACACACTTTTTCAGTACTTTTAAGCTTTATTTATCAGTAATTAATAAATTGCCTAATTATTATAGCTGCCTCTAGTAACTATATTAGTTATTTTAGTTATATATTTATTATAGTTTTAACCTCGTTTTTATTAGTAATTTCGCTAAAGCTATAAAACTTAATACTTATCGGAATATCGAAATATTTTTTTAAAAAAAAAGTCTAAATAATAACGTTTCGATAAACTAATATTATATTACCTTTTTTATTATTACGTACGACTAATTAGTTAAAAATAAGCGTTATTAAATATATTACTAATAATATATACTTACGACTAATTGTTTATATACGCTTACGACTTACAAATCGATAAAATGTTTACTTTATTAATTTATAACGGGATTTAATATTTATAAAGTAATAAAAGCTTGTTTTATTAAAAAACTATTATACGATATAAAAACTAGACTAAAATCGATAAACTAGCTTAAATAAAACTTTAAAACTAAAACAGTTATACGAATTATTTATAAACTAAAATTAAAACATAAATTTAAACAGTTAAAAAATAGCTTTTAAAAGCTTAAAACGTTATATAAAATATAATAAAATATAAATAACCGAACCGAACATTACGAAAATATTAAAACATATTTCCGTATTTATTTAAATACAATTAAACGAGTCTTTACGTTAAAACCAAGATTTAAACGAAAATAATCGAAATTTTTAAAAATAAGTTTTTAAAATTAAATTAAGACTTATAAAAACCCTAAACTTTATTACTTTTTATTATATTTATTTTCGGCCTATATTTTAAACAACTTTTTTAAAAAAAGCAATTAAAAACATTTTAAACCGGGTTTATAAGCCCGAATTATAATTAAACACTACTAATAACTAAAACGTAATTACATTTTATTTTTATAAATTTTATACGATAAAATAGATTTATTTTTTTGCCGAATATATTCCGTTATTTAATAATATAAACTATTATAATAAACTAATAATTTATCGATCGTTTATTTTTTAATTACTAAATAACCGCTAAAAACCTTTAATTTATTAAACGTTTTTAATTAATAATAGCTTTATTTAAAACTAACTTAATATTAATATAATACCCCTTTTTTAAATAAAAATACGTTTATATTAATTATATATTAATAATATTAACGTTAAAAAAACAACAAAATAAAGTTTTAATTAGTTAATTCTTAAATATAAACTACTACGTAATATTAGCTTAAACGCTTAATACTTATTAATATACTATTTATTAATATAATAATATCGAAAATAATAGCATTATTTTAAAAACTAAAAAAATAAAAATAAAACCAGGTTTTAAACTAGTTTTAAGCTTAAAAATATAAAATATCCCTCGAAAGCGATAAATTAATTATTTAAAATTTACTAAAAATTATTTATGCTATATTTGCCCGTTTTATATAATACGAAAAGTTTTATTTTTATTATTATTATTTATTTCGCTTTTTAATAGTATTTTATTTCTATTTATTTTTATACTTTTTTTACTTTTTTACTTTAAATTTTTTAAATCGGATAAAAAAAGTGGTATTAATTAATTTAATATTTTCAATTTTATTATTTTTTATATAAAAAACGACGAATTTAAACGCTTTTTTTTATACGATCGAAATTCGGAACTAAGCGTAAAAAAATACGATTTGCTTTTTTTTTTTTAAAAATATATTATATCGTTATTAAAAAACATATAAAAAAGCTTTTAAAAGTTCGATTTTAAACTATTTACTAACGTAAACCTTAATAAAGCCTTAATTTATAAAATTAAAAAAGCAATATATTTTAATCGTTATCGAGTTCGTAAAAACATTTATTTATATAAAAAGATTTTCTACAACGTTAATTACGATATTAATAAAAAACAAAAAAAGCTATAATATTTAAAAAACACTTTTATTAAATATATTAAAAAATACAATTAGCTAAACTAATTATTTATCGATAAAAACACTATTTTAAATACTATCGTTAATTTTAAAAAAACTTAAATAAAAAAATCTTTAAAGCCAATATTTAGTAAAAACGATTACTTTTTCGAACCGTTGATAGCAATAAGCCTTTTAATTCCTTTTTTCCTTTTTTATATATTTTGCAAAGCCGTCGTAAACGTTAAAAACGTTATAAAAAAAAACTATTTTAACGTTTTAAATTTTAACCTCGAATTTTTTAACCTAAAATAACCTTTTTTTTATTTTTAATAGCTATAGTTTTAAATATAATTCCCGAAATTAAAATAACTATTAGTTTTAATATAAATAGTAGTTTAATTACTTTATTATTAATTACAACCGATTAACTTTTAGTTTTTAAAACGACTATTATTTACGGACTTTTTTTTTTATTATATAACTATTATAATAAGCTTTTATTTAAAGGAGTTAATATTATAAACTTTTTCGATAAAATAGAAATCTTTTTCTTTATTTACCGGTATACCGATTTATAAAAAGTTATTACTTTATTTATTTTTATAAAAAACCGTATCGATAAATAAAAATTCCGTAGCCTTTTAAAAAATATTATAAACTAGTTAAAAATACGAAAAGTTTTAATTAAAAAATATAAACAATTAAATAGCCGATAGCGATAATTAACTAAAGTGCTTATTTTATTTTACGAAAATAGTTATATTAACTCGATACGACTTACCGATTTATCCCGATATTTTTAAATATATAAGTATTTAATACGTAAAGCTATTAAGCGAAATAAAATTATTAATATAAAGCTTTTTATTATTTCGTTATTCGATTTATTAAACTTTACTTTATTTAAAAAAATTAAAAAAGTTATTAATATAAATGTTGGGTGAATATAATCACTTAATCACTACGTACGTACGATACTGGTGATGTGGTGACTGATGATGGTTGTTGATTGTTGTTATTTTATGGTAGAGCTACGTACGGCTGTGGTACGTGGTTATATACCATAGCATTGCTGGTGCCTGAGGTACCAATCCCGGCGTGGGATTGAATCCAGGCCACCAGGCTACTACCAGGGTTACCACCTTACGGTAGTTGGCTGTAGCCAACTGCCGCAGGTGGCAGCCACATATCTATGAACTAACACTGGCAACTTTTCTCTTGTGGCTGGCACCTGTGGCTCAGCTATATCTATCTATTTCGTCTATCCATCTATGGTGGACTGAAGTAACTATATATATAAATACAAAGAACTTAACAGTACGACTGCGGTAGCAGAAGTACCCATATATCCTCTAGCTAGTGATTGCTTTCAGTGATCCTTCTCCAGGTCGTCAGGGGTTTTGCTAGGTGGTTGTGGTTGAGGGTCAAGGTGGTGAAGTTAGTGAGATGGTCAGTGTGGTGTGGTGTTGCAGCAGGTGCTGCAGGTGATGTCAGGTGACGGGGAGGTGCTGTGCCACGTTACGCGCCACGTCATGGTGCCACAACGCACACATCTTAATTTTGTCTAAAAACGCGATATTTACACACTTTTTTTATAATCTACAAACAGCGGAGAATTGGTGTTCGATTCCGACTGTTAACTCACTTTTGGCAGTTTTTCTTTTTTTGTGACTTTTAACGGTCGGAATCAGGTATTACCGGGCAAGTGACGGTTAGGTGTCACGGCTCTGCCTAGTGGTATACCCTACTAGGGCCATGAGGGTCAGAAGGGCCAGGAATCGCTGCAAGGTGACGGCGTTAGGGTCCAGGCCGTCGTCCCAGGTGTCACCAGGTCTCGACGGGTGACGCAAGGCGTCAGGTGCGTTGTCGAGGTGGTCCTGACCATGGGCTGTTGAAGGGCCTTCCAAGGTGACGATGTCGGGGTCTTCAGCCTTCAGGTTGTCAACTGGCAGCACTTCTCCCGCGTCTAGGCTGTCAGGTGACGGGAGTGCTGCAGTTATGGTGGCTACGGTGGTAGGTTTCAGGGAGGTCTCGACGGTGGCTGCGATAGCAGGCTTGACGGTGCCTTCGGAGGTGGCTTCAGGCTTCTGAGGGATCTTCAGTGGCTCGGTAGGGGCCTTGACGGAGGGAGTCACGGTCTTGTCAGGTGCTGCCGGCGTGGCAGGCTCGGTGACGGTCGTGACGGAGGTCATCACGGTGGGGTCCATGACGAAGGGAGTCATGACGGAGGAGGGGTTCTTGGTGGTGCCTTCAGTGGTGGTTGAGGCCTTGTCATGTGACTCTTCAGGGGACGTCATGGACGTCTCGGCGGTCTCTTCAGTGGGGTCATCGCTGTTGGTGGTGACGCTTTTGGTGGTGCCACTGAAGGTGGTGCTGAAGGGCATGCTGAGGTGGCTTTTGCAGGTGCCACCTGAGGTCTCACTGGAGGTGCCACTGGTGGTGGCCTTCTTCTTCTTCTTCTTACCACCACGGCAACCACGTTGACGGCGTCTGACAGGTGTTACGGACGCTTTTGAATCGGCATTTGAAGTGCCAGACGAGGTGCTAAACGAGGTGGTGTGAGTCAGTGAGGTGCCAGATGAGGTGGCACGGGTCGATAACGGGCCGTTAGGGAGTCGACGGCGATGCTTCTGAAGGGTCCTAAGGTGAGTGCTTCCACCGCTTTTGGTGTTGCCACTGCTGTTGTACGCTGGGTCTGACTGCTGAGGTGACTGGTTACGCCAGTTGGTGCGTGACTGCCAGGCCTTTTGAGGTCGCTGGCGCTGTTGGAGTGCCTTCTGGTGCGGTGCCTTCTGATACAGGGTAGGTGACTGGTGACCCTGTTGACGGTGACGATAGTGAGGTTGACTTGACTGACTTGACTGCAGGTGGTCTGACTGGTTAGACTGGTAGGGTTGGTCCTGCTGTAGGTGACGGCAGGCAGCTGCTATAGCCTTATCTCGGGCTTCCAGGTTTCTACGGAGGTAATGGTTGAGCTTAGTGGCAGCTGTCAAGTCATCCTGGAGATATTGATTCTTTTTGTTGACGGCTGCTAGGGCGTTATCTTTAGCGCTTTTGGTGGCTGCCGTCAGGGCGTTATTTTTGACTTTGAGATTATCGCGGAGCTGTTGGATGGTTTTATCGTTGATTTTGTTGGCAGCTGTCATTTCGGAGCGTACTGTCTCTATGGTCTTATTGACGGCTGTTAAGGTCGTCTCGAGGGCCTGAAAGTCCTTTTGATGCTTTTGGATCGTTAAGTTGGCAGCTGTCAAAGTGTCATCTTTGACATACAGGTTAGCTTCGAGCTCGCAAATCTTTATATCGGCAGCTGTCAGGGTTTTCCTAGTGACTCCGAGGGTCTTTTGGAGACGCTGGATTATTAGGTTGGCAGCTGTCAAGTTATTATCTTTGGTCTTCAGTGCCTTATGGAGTGACTGGAGGGTGTTATCTCCCTTCAGAAAGCCTTGAAGTTGTTCGTTGACAGCTGTTAGGGATTTATCTTTGACTTTTAGGGCGTTATCTCTGTTTTTGAGGTGGCTCTGGAGTTGTGTGATATTATAATTGGCAGCTGTTAGGGCGTGGTTTCCGAATCTCTTGCTAGCTGTCATGGCTCGATCTTTGACTTGAAGATCGTCCTGAAGTTGGTCGATCTTATTTTTGGCAGTTGCCAGGGCTGCCGACAGGTTGTTTTCAGCCTTTTTGGTGGCTGCCAGGGCTCTCTGGAGCTGGCTGTTGGTTTCGTTGGCAGCTGCGAGGTCCTGTTGCAGGCATTGAATTTGGTAGTCACGAGGGATGACTGGAGCCTGGTTGACAGGTGGAGGGTTGACAGGGTAGGCAGGTGCCGGGTAGGTGCCCTGTGGATGTGAAGGTGAAGCCGGCTGGAGGTGCTCCCACGGAGTGCCCTTGCGCACGGAGTCAGGGAACAAGCGTGCCACCAAGTCGTCCATGGTGACAGGTGTCAGAAGTGGCTTCTGAGCCTTCTGATGTGATGGAGGTCCTGGCTTTCAGGTGACGGCCAGGTGGTGACTCGATCTCGGGCTTCTAGTGACGGTGATGTGAGGTCAGGGCCTCGTCTACCAGGTGATGTGAGGTGTGAAGGGCCTCGTCTACCAGGTGGTGGTGGGTGCGTGCCCTACGGGGCTTCTTGACGGGTCAGAGGTGCACCCAAGCCTCTAAGGGTGATGGGAGTCCTGGTCAGTCAGGTGACTGCCAAGTGTCTCTCAAATTGATGGATCGCAAGGAGCCTTCCAGGTGATGACTGGAGGCCTAATCCGTTAACTGAAGGTGATCGATAGGGTCGATCTCTTGCCGTCTCCCAGTCTTGTCGTTGTTGTCAGCTGGTGACAGTCGAGATGGGAGGATCTTGAGGGTGTGACGGTTTAGGGACGGGCCGTCAACGTTGGTGATGAGGCTTTGAACGTGCCGGTGCTACGTGAGCCTTGTGGAGGGGTAATGAGGGGTTCTTGAGGGTGGTTTTCGAACGCGGTGTTGCTGCGTGAGCCCTATGGGGTGACGATGGTGACGTTATTGAAGTGGGTGACTGTTGGCGCTGTTGTTGCTGCTGGCGTACAGTCAAAATAGGTGATGACGGGTGTTAGGTGCTGGGATGACTGGTGCCTTCCAAATGGACGTCTGGAGGGCTAGATTTTGACTGGTGTTTCCCAGGCCTGACGTTGACGTTGCCGTTAGCTGTTGACGGCTTTGAATGGGTCAACTTTTGCCGTCGATGAGGGGCAATAGGTGGAGGTGACGGTCCGTCAAGTCGGCTTCGAACGCTCTGTGCGTGAGCCTTGTGGTGTTGACGGTGGTCCGTCAGAGGGTCTGAAGGACGTCAGGTGAGGTGACGTCTGGTGAAGGTGACGTCTCAGGGACGTTTGAAGGGACGTCTGAGGGGACGTCTGGCAGCGGTGACGATGGTGATGGTGCCGTCTGGTGGTGACTGCCGTGACGGTGCTGTCTGGAGTGCTATAGCCGTCTGGTGAAGGGTAGCTGCCGTCTGATGGTGACGGCGCTGTTATCGTCTGGTGACGGGTGTTTGAGGTCCGTCTGGGAGTGCTACAGCCGTCTGAAGTGACGGTTCTGATGGTCCTTTTGGTGGTCCGTCTGGTGGTGACGGGACCTTGTCGTCTGTTGACGTCTGGTGGTGACGTCTGTTGAGGGATGATGGAGACGTCTGGACTGACGTCTGGTGAAGGTGACGGCGCTGATGAGGCTGCCGTGAAGGTGGGAAGGTGCTAAGGGGTGACTGACAGCGCTGAAGATGCTGCTGTACAGTGGTGAGGGTGACTGACGGCGCTGAAGGCTTACATTCAATGTGATGCCGCGGGGCTGCCGAGGGGTCTGGAGGGGTCTCAACGCGCTGGTGATAAGGCCTGGAGGGCGTTATCTTCAGCGTGATGGCGTTGTTGTTGAGGCTGCGCTGGCGCTGTTGAGGTTTGAAAGGTGCTGTAGTTGAGGTGCTACAGGCCTTTTTGGTGACGATAGCGCTGTATCGATGCGGCAGACCTGGTGGTCTGAGGCGCTACTGCTGCTGTTGACGATGTTGACTGACTGACGGTGACGAGACGTCGGTGTCAGGTGTCAACTATCGTCAAGTGACTGACTGGGAGGGTTAACAGTGTCGAAATCGTCGATATCGCGACGTCTGACGGGCGATAGCGAGGTGCGCAGAGGTCGGCGCCACCTGTATACAGGTGTGAAGATGAGTCCCTTGCTGATCTGTGCTGGGGCTTCCAGCAGTGTGCTGGGCTTTCCAGCATTGATATTAGTGTTGGGTGAATATAATCACTTAATCACTACGTACGTACGATACTGGTGATGTGGTGACTGATGATGGTTGTTGATTGTTGTTATTTTATGGTAGAGCTACGTACGGCTGTGGTACGTGGTTATATACTACAGCATTGCTGGTGCCTGAGGTACCAATCCCGGCGTGGGATTGAATCCAGGCCACCAGGCTACTACCAGGGCTACCACCTTACGGCAGTTGGCTGTAGCCAACTGCCGCAGGTGGCAGCCACATATCCATGAACCAACAATAAGCTTTAAAAATTTAAAAAAGCTTAATTACGATATATTTATTAAAAAAATTAAAACTTATATTAAGTATAAAAATATTTACGATATTTATAACTAAATACGTAGTAAAAAAAGCCGCTAGTTTAAATATAATTAATATTTTAGACTTAAGGCTTTTTTAACTTTTATAATATTAAAATATTTTACTAATATTAATAATATTGCGATTAAATAAACTATTAAAATTATTTTAATGCTTAAATTTTTTCGATCGCTTAAAACTAGTCTAATAGTTAAAATTTTTTAAAGAATTACAAACGATAATATTAGCTTTATTACTAATAAAATCGCTTTTATAGCTTTTAATAAAATTAATACGTAAATAGCCGGATTTTAATACTTTTTTGTTTTTACGCTTTAATTATATTTAAATACGATATATATTTTAAAGTAATAATATATTAATTAATCCGGTGCTTATATTTATATTATAATATTAACGATTATAAGCCGGCTTTAAAAATAACTAAAACTTTATAATTTAAATACCGGAAATAGGTATAACTTTTAAAATTTAAAAAAAAGTCCGTTTTATTACTTTAAATATAAATAAAAAAGGCATTAGCGTAAAAACTATAAGCTTTACTATAAAGTTTTTAAATTTAAATTGCTTAAGTTTGTTATTATTTCGAATTTTTATTTTTAAATATACGGCCGATAAAATAGCAAAAATATCGGTACTATTTACAAAAAACGTTTTTTTGCTTTTTTAATTATATAAAAAAAACTACTTAATATCGGGATTATTTAATTAGCTTTATTATAAATCGTTAATAATATTACTATTAAGCTTGTTAACCGAAAAAATGTTTATAGCGTTTTAAAAAAATATAATAAAGCTAGTTTTACTAAAATACTAAAAAGCGTTTTAAAACAAATATAGCTAGTAATATTAGCGCCGCTATTATTTAATATACGGGCTTATAACGTTACGTTTAATATAATTAATTAGCTAAACTTAAATATAAAGTTTAATCCTAAATATGCCCCGAATATCGCTTATTATATAAATTAAACTTTAGCGAACAAATCGTTATATTTAGTCGGTATTTTTTATATTTTTAATAAAAAGCTTTTGTTTTTAATTATTAATTTAGTTAAAACGGGACGTATTTAAAAAAAACTGCATAAGCCTTTACGCTTTATTTTTTTTATTTAAGTATAAAAAACGAGATTATTGCCCGTACGTTTTATACTTTTAAGTCGAAAACTAGCTTTAAAACGTTATAAAAAACCTAAAAACAGCTTATTATAAACCGAAAATTTAAAAATGTGTTTAATTTGCTTAATTTAAATATGCAAAATTAATTAAAGTAATATTTAGCGACTATTTAAAGCTTTATCGTTTTGTTTTAAAATAAAAAACCGTTTTTAATTAAGAACTAAAAACAAATTACCGTTACGGACGGTATATAAAAACTTATTAAAAAAATATTAAACGCTAAGTTTTATATTATTACCGGCGAAATGTTTTAAGCTAATTTTACGATTTACTAACGTTTTATCGAAATTATAAAAAGCTTTAGCGTTAAAACTATTTGAGTATTTAAATATTAAGTTTTTAGCTTATTTAGTTTTAAAACGTTATTATTAATTAATTCGATTTTCGCTTATTTTTTAAATAAGCCGATTAGGCGAATACCCGATGCTTTTTTTAATATTCGGGCTATTTCCGTTATTACGTAAGTCGATATTTAAAAGTATATTAGCGACTGTTTTAAAATAAAAGTTTATATTAATTAAGCTTTTATTAAATAAAAAATTACTGCTTTTATTAATACTAGCACGTAAGCTAATATAATTATTAAGTCCTAAGTTAATAATTAATACATTTTTATCTGTTTTATAAATATAATTTAACAAAGCTATAATAATTAAACTAAAACTTTTTATAAAAACATTGTAAACATTTTTATTTAAGTTATAAAATAAAAAAAGAATATTATTTTTTTTATTATTGCAAATAAATATACTAATACTCTTTTTTTATTAAATATAAACTTTATTTATAAAATATAAATAGTTATTATTTACGAACTAAATAGGTTTTTTTACAAAACTTTTATATTTAAAGACTATTTTATTAAAGTTTTTTTAATTATTCCGTAAACAAAACATTTTATAAAATAAGCGTTTTATATTTTTTAATTAAAAAACTAAACGCTATTTATAACTAAAGCCTAATAAATAACGCAAAAAGGCCTTTTTATTTGTTTTTTATATTTATAAATAAACCTTTTAAAACTAATTAAAAGTTTTTAAAAAAAAGGTTTTTTAAAAATACGTCGATTAAATACGACGATTTAATTAATAATATTCATAGTTTATTTTTAAATAAAAAATAAAAAAATGCTTTTAAATATTTTAACGACGATAAACTTAAAAATTAGTTTTTTTATAAAAATAATAATTAAAAAATTCTTTTATTATTAAACTAATTTGGAGTTTTTTTCGATTTTAAAAAATCGATCGAAAACTTAAATATAAAGCTTAAACTATAAAACGGTAATATTTTTTTAGCGATAACGACAAATATATAGATTTTATAATATTTTTACAAGCTTTTTTAAAATTACGTAAAATTTAAATTACTTTTAAAACCTTTTCGGAATAATAAACAAATATTTAATATTCCGATAAATATCCGTATTATATATAAACTTAAATCGTAAAAGCTTAATTTTATCGATATTAATTTAAAAAATAAGTTTATACTTTTTAAAAATATAAATTAAAAAGCCGAAAAGTTTATAAAAGCCCGTAATAAAATATAGCCTTTTAATAAAAACAAAATAAAACCGGAGTTTAAAAATATTTTTTTTCAGTTTTTTAATATAAAACGAAAAACGAAGCTAACCGAAAAACGTATTGTTAATTTTAAGCTATAATTTAAAAATATAAATATAACTTTTTAAAATAAGGCTTTTTTAATCGAAATATTATATTACCGAAAAGCTGCATTAATATAAAATTAAAATTATATTAATAAAATTATCGACAAGATTTTATTACTTTATAAAATAAAAACAATCGAATATATTGCTTAATAAATTAAATCTATTTTAATTTTTATTACGCTTTATTTAAAAGTTATTAAAATATTTAAAACAAAAATTAATAATAGCTTGCTCGAAAAAAGTTATAAACTTTATTACAATATTTAATTCGTTATTAAAAAAAAAACGAAAGCTTTTATTTAATTAATTCGACTATAAAGCTTAATATTTAAACAATCCGCTATGTTTTATTACCGCGTATTTATAATAACTTTTCGGAAAAGTTCGCTATATACGCTTTAGTTATATTTATTAATATTTTTTTTAAATATAATTAATATACTATTAACCCGGAAAGCAGATTTATAACAGCTTTTTTTACGCTTTTTAATATATTATAAATAACTATATTGCTGTAAAGATTTATTAATTTAATTACTTAGTTCTTTCGTATAATAAGCCGTATATTATTCGATATTATTCTAAATAAATATAAACTTTTTTTCGATAATATTGCTATTAAAAGGCCTATTATTCGCTATAATAATAAAAAATCTTTTTTTAAAATACGCAAGTTTATATTTAAATATATTAAAAATATTAACGCTATTTTTTTAAACTATAAACTAGCCGGCGTTATAATTAATATAGTTAAAAACTAATAGTATTAAATTTTAGCTAAAATCGTTAAGTTTATATATAATATAAATAGCCGAAAACTTATCGGCGCTAAAATTGATAAAATCGTTAAATAATTACTTTATTAAAACATTATAAAAATCAAAGCTTTTTTCGGTTTAACCGTTTATTATCGCATTTAAATTATAAGCTATATTTTAATCTGCCTTTTTTTAATTATTTTATTACGCAAAAAAGTTAAATTTTTTTAAAGTTTTAATTAATAAAAAGCTATAAATAAACTAAAAACAGCCTTAATTTTAGCTTTTATTTTTATTACTATTTTTTTTACTAAAAGCGCTAACGAAATATAGCTAAAAATTAACGCATTAAATATTAAATAAAAATATATTTTTTATTAAATAATCGACGGAAAAATTAAGCCGGCTTAATTCGAATTAAGCATTTAATACGGCTTTAAACTAAATTACGATATTATTAAACGTAAACTTTTTAATATCGTTAAAGCTTTATAACGATTTTAAAACTATTTATACGGCGTAAGGTTTTATTTTAAAACTAACGCAAAAGTTTTTATCGGTTAATTTAATAACGGCTTTTTTGCTTTACTTAACGTAGTATTTATACGTTAAATAGCCTATATTAAAATATTCGACTTTATTCTTTACTATATATTAAAAAAAAAGCACTCCGCTATTAACGGCTTATTATAAAAGCCTGCGACTCCGTCGAACGCTTAAAATAATATTTAAAAAATTAGTATTAAAAAATATATCGACCTATAGCTTTATTCGATATTACTGCTTATTTTTTTTAAGCTAAAAACTAAAGAAATATTTAATTAAATATTTAATAATAAAATTTTTAATCTAAATACCGTTTAATCCGATAATTCGAAAAATATCGCTTGTTTTTTAATTACTTTTAAATACCCCGATTGTTATATTATTTAACAGCTTTATAAAAACTTTCGAAATATTACTTTATAATATTTTATTATAAACAAAAAACTTTAATATAAAGCTATTAGTTAATAAAAACCTCGACGCGTAATTAACGACTTTAAATAAAAAAAAATTATTTTTAGTTATTTTTATATTTAGTTTGCTTATTGTAAAAAAAATAATACGTATAATCGGATTTATATTATTTACTAGTAAAAAAGCCTATATTTATAAATTAAAAACCTAATTAAAGCGTGTTTTAATTATTAAAAGTTTGCTATTAAAAAACTAACTAAACCGGCCTGCTTTAATACTATTAACGACTATTTTTAGTTTTAAGTTTTTAATATATAAACTATATTTCTAAACTATATTTTTTAAGCTATTATTAAAGCCCGATATAAAGTATTAAAATATTTTAAAACTAAAGCTATTAGTAAAAAAAACTCCCGTATAATTTAAAACTTTATTTAAAAAAAATATATATATATAATACGGTGCTTTAATTTAAATAAAGCTTAATAATAGTTTTAAAAACTAAAATAAAGTTATTAAAACGGTTAAAATTTTTAGCATTTATTTCTGTTATAATGTTATTTATTTTTTATAAAATTAAAAGCTTATTAAAAATAATTATCGTTTAATTAAAAATAAGCTTATAAAAATTATAAACGGTATTAATAAAAATTGGTTTTAATACTTACCGATTATTATTTAAACTAACCGTATTTCGATTTAAATATATAGTTTTAGTTTTTATAAATTTGTATATAGTAAATTATTTATTATACCGATCGAAAATATTATACCGTTTTAGCGCGTATTTAATTAAAATAAAATTACCGATTTCGATTTTTTCCTTGCTATAAAGGCAAAATAATATAAACGTCGATGAAAAAATCTCGACCGTATTTATAAAATTATTACGTATAAATGGGTTACGGCTATAATACGGCTTAATTAAAAAAATGCTTATAAAATACGCAAAAAACTTTTAAAAAAAGATATATACGTTTTAGTTTACGACTTTTTCCGTAAAAAAAATAAGTTTATTAAGCTTAAATTTATATATAACTAGCTTAGTTTATTTAAAATTATAAAAATATTTTTAAACGGTAAGTATAAATTATACGATTTAAATAATATTTTGTTTCAAACGGATTTTCCCGGCGAACGTTTTAAAGCTTTTATTTAAAATAATAAAAAATATTTCGCACCGTTTAAACTAAAAAATAATTACTAAATAATAATAAAAGTTTTAAAAAATCAAATAAAAATTAATATAATTAAACTTTAAACTCGAATAATTAAGCGATAAAATATTATATATAAAAACGTTAGCGAAATTTTAATTAGCGATCATATTAAACCTTTAATTCGATTAAAAAGGCTTATTTAGCCTAATAAATAATATAAAGTATTCGGTTTTTTAGTTTTTAGCTTTTTTTTTTTATTTTTTTTATATTTTTATGCAAATTTCTTTATATTTTAGTTATAATATTAATAAATTAGTTATATATTTTTGTTATTTTTTAAAAAAAATATTAAATTTATCGCAAAAATAACGCGTTTTTATTAAACTAATATATACTTATTACCTTTTTAGTCTTTTTTGTTTTATTTTTTTTATTAATATTTAAAATAAAATCGAATTTTTTTTATTTTAAATAAAAACGACTTATATTTGCTTATTTCTTTTTTTATTTATTTTTTCTCTTAATTTTCTTTACTTTTTACTTTTTTTTATTCGTTTTAGTATTTCGTACTAATAAAGGCCTTTATAATATAAAAAATTTTATAAATATACCTAATTTAACGGTTTTTATACTAAATATTTATTTATATATTGTTTTTTAGGTTAATCGGCTTAATTAGGTTTTTTATTTTATAAAACGCTCGGAAATATCGCGTTATATTATTAACCTTATTACTATAAAAAGTATATTTCTTAGTTTTAATATAAAACATACAGTTTTTACAAGCGTTTTTTACGAGCTTAAAATATAAACAGCAGTTTATAAAAAAATATAGTCTAAACTTTTTACAAGTTTTACTTTTTTTAAAATATTAGGCCTTATAGTATTCGCAAAATATTACGTTATTTTAGCCGTACCGCTAAATAATAATTCTATAAACGCGACGAAAATCTTTAATAAAATGCTTTAAAATTAAACTTAATAAACCGCCGTTTAAAAATTTAACGTATAAAAAACGAAAACGTTATTAGGATTTAATTATAATATTATAATATTAATACTTTTATTAAAAGAAAATCGTAAAAAAAAAGTTATTAATTTTTTATTTATAATATTAAAACCGAATAACGCCTTTAAAAACAATAATCGAAAAATAATCGATAAACTATTATAAACTATAATTAAATATATTTTAAATAAATCAAATTACTTTTTAATATAAAAAAACTTATAATTATATAAATAATATTAAATTTATTATTAACGTTTATACTTTAATTGTTTTTAAATTTAATCTATATTTTCGTAATATTTTTTAACTTTAGTAACTAATATAAAAGCTTCGTTACGAAAATAGCATATTAATTATTAAGCTTTAACTTATTATTAATTAAAATAAAAAATAAACTATTTAAACTTTTAAAGCTATAAAATCGGCTTTTAATTATTAATATATTTATTATCGAAAACTAGCGAAAAAAATAAAAAACGAGCTTATTTTTAAAACTAAAACTATTATTTTTTTTGATAAAAAAAATAATATTTAATAAACCTTTAGAAAAAAATCGGTAAAACTAAAATAATACTAGCTTTTTATTTTTAAAAACATTTCGAATTTTATTATAAAAAACTAATATACCTGTTAAATATTAAAGCATTAATAAATCGATCTTTTATATATTAAAAAAATTACCGATAGGCTTAAAAACGTATTTTAATAGTTTTTTAAAAACTATATCGCTACGAAATAATTAAAAATTCCGACTTTTTACTAAATTAATAAACTTAAAGTTTTTTTTTATTTTAGAAAAAAAAAAAAAAAACTATATATTTGTTTTAAATTTACGTATAATATACTTTTGCGTTAATTTTGCTAAAAAACACTTTTTAAAGCCGATATAAATAATATAACCGCAAAAAAGCAATCGACCGGTTTTATTAACAAATTACGACCTAAAGTAATTATTACGTTCTTTATTTTCGCTTTTTTTTTTGTTTTTAAATATTTTAAAATAATATAAATAAAGTAATAAAAAAATAATCGAATAAATATTTAGTTATAAAGCTGTAATTATAATAAAAAAATAAATAAATAAAAATATAATAAAGTTTATAATAAATATAATCTAAAAAAAGGCAAAACTAAACGATAAAAATAATAAAAAGTTTAAATTAAGATTATAGTAATAGTTATAAAATAAAAAGTTTTTTAATTTAATAACCGGTATTTAAAAATCCGACTTATACCGTTTATAATTTATATATTACTAACTTTTTTTTATTTTAAAAATTAACTAATTAAATTAATAATAACAAAGTTCGTTTTATAATAATACGTTTATAACTTATAAAAGCTGCCGTAGTTCCGGCTAAATTATAAAAAAGGGAAAACTTATTATTAGCTTTTAAAAAATAACACTTTTTGTAATAAACCTTTTTTTTATTTCCTATTTTTAAACTATTATTATTTTAATTTTATTATTTTTTATTATTATTTATTTTTATCCGCTTTATATCGATATTTATTTTAATATTATTATAATAGCAAATATAACAACGAGTTTAACTTTAAATAAAAATAACAAACAGCAACCGTATTTAAAGAAATAGCCTATTTATACGCAATTTTACTTTTTTTTTAATAGCGATAACTACTTTAAACCTATTTTTATCCCAAATTATCTTCGTTATTTTATAAACTTAATATTATATTATTTTTAATCCTGCTTTAAGTATTTGTTTAATCGCATTATTTTGTTTTTATTATTATTAAAATTATGTTTTTAAATAAACGCCTTTGCTTAGCTTTATTTAAAATAATCGGGCTCGAATTAACTGTTTTTTAAAAAAAAATATATAATAAATTAAATTAAACCGTTATATTTTGATAAACTATTTTTAAAAATACTATTATTTTTTTTATTTTATAAATACTTTTTAAATTAGTTTTTTTAAACTACTATAACCTAGCGACTACTTTTTTAAAATTAGCAAAATTAAAATATTTAACTTTTTTTAAAAATATTTTAGTTTTTTTTAATTATTATTATCGATTTTTTTATTTCTAAGTTTTTTTATTTTTAAAAAATCGACTATAATTATTAAAAAAACGTTATTTATTTAGGTTTAATTAATATTTAAATTAAACTAATCGGAAAGCAATAGTTTTTTATTTTTAATATTTAGGCTAATATTAATACTTTTTCCCGATTTTAATATTTTAACCGTATTTAGTTTAAGGATTTTTTCGGTATTTTTTTTAATAAATTAGCTAATTTAAGCTAAAGTAATAAAAAAAGTCTTTAAAAAATAAGTTACTAGTTTAAAGTATTTGTTTTCGGTTTTAATTTTACGTAAAATAATTTTACCGGCCTTTCCGAATATTAAATAATTATAGCTTTCGAGCTTAATAAAAAATAAATATATATTTTCGATTTATTTTATTTAAAAAAAACTATAAATTAAACTATGCTTTTATTTTTAAAAAAATCTAAATATATATTATTAAAATCTGCTAAAATAAAGACTTTAAAAACAATATAAAGTATAAACATATTAATATTTTAAAAGTACTATTTTATAAAACTATTATTTAAAGCAATAACTAGGCTTACGGCTGGTTTATATTATAATATATTTATATAATGCTATATTAACCGCAATTTATTAACTTTAATACTTTTTTTTTTCTTTTTAATTTTATATAACTTTTATGCAGTTTTTACCGTATTAAAATCTTAACCGATTATAAAAAGGCATTCGATATAATTAAAAAAACGAAAACTTTATTATGGTTATATAACGAAAAACTATTTACTAAAAAGCCCGAATACTTTTTTATTAAATCGATAGCTTTTTTATTTAATTAAAATTAAACGATTATTTAAAAAAAAAAACGCTTTTGTTTTTTTATTTTTTAACTATATCGAAACTAGTAGTGCTAAAACTATAGTTATATTAAAAAAAACCTTTTATAATATAGTTAATAATTTAAATAAACTATAAGCTATATTTATAATTACGTTTATTTTTACGATTAAAAACTTTACGTCTTTTATTATTTACGCGGCCGCCTTAATTAAGTACTAAACTATATTATATAGCCTTTAAATCGTTAAATATCGATAAAGTATATTATATATATTAATATTTTTTTATTATTAGTAATAATTAAACTTTCGATAGATTTATATCTTTATTATTGCTTATTTTTATATTTATAAAGCTATAGCTTAAAAGCACGATAATAAACGTAATATTGCGTAAAATATAGAATTAAATAATTTTATGCGATAAAATCTGTTTATATTTAAAAAAAATAATGGTTTTTAGTTTTAATATTTAGAGTTTTTAAAGGATGTTATAAAACCTAAAATAGGCTTTTTATTAATAGTTAAGAATTTTAGCTAAAACTATTAGTATTTATTGCTATACGATATTAAAGGCAAAAAATTAATCGCTTTTAATATTATATATATTAAATATAATGCTATTAAGTATATTGCGTATTTAAAAAACTTTAATTACTAGCTTAAAACATATTTTCCGGCAATTTTTAAAGCTTTTAAAATCGTTATAGCTTTTTGCTTTAAATAAAAAACAAATAGCTAAATATATAAATATTTTACAATATATTATATTTATTGTTTGTTTTTTAACTATAACGCATTTATTAAAATAAAAAACTCGCTATTTTTTTAAATATTAAACCTTAAGCGTTTTATAAATTAAACCGCCGCTATTTATAATATAGGTATTAAAAGTGTAATTAATTTCAATAAACAGCTTTTTTATAGGTATTAGTACGTTAAGTTAGCTAGTTAAAATAAACCTAAAAAGTTTAAATTAAATAAATCTTTTTTAATTAATTTTGTTATAGCCGAGCTTTTTTTCGAAAAAAGGTTTTATTATAAAAAAAATTTTAAAGCTTAACGTTTTATTAGTTATATTAATACGGCTAAATACGAAAATATTATTTTTTTTAATTTCGACCGTTTTTTTAACTTTATTAATTTCGTTAACGTTATAGCTAAAAAAAAGATCTCGGCTTTATATATATGGCTTTAAAATATATATAAAACCGTTATAAAAAAACTACTGCTTTTTATTACGTTAACCGAATAGCAAGGTTAAAAAGATTACTAAAACTAATATATATAAGTTTAAAAGGTTATAAAAAAAAAGAAAAAAAAAAGCTACTATTAAATATATATAGTATAAATTCTAATAAACAAAGTAGACTGCTAATTTTAAGCTCGTACCGGAATTTATATTTAAAAAGCTAAAAAAGCTATTTAAATAAATTAATTAAACAAATGCCCGGATTATTTATAATAATTTTATTTTTTTTGCGTTATTTTATAGTTATTTTATTAACGATAAAACTTAAAAAAAAACGCCGTCGTTTTATTTAAAAAAGGCTAAAATAAAAGTAGCAGTTATAATAGTTATAAAAGCGAGTAAAATAATTAAACATTTGCAATACTGTATTATATAAGTGTTTTGTTTTTTTTTCGCGTTAAGTTAATTTAAAAACTATATATATATGCGTAGAATACACACTTTTTTAGTACTTTTAAGCTTTATTTATTAGTGATCAATAGATTGCCTAGTTATTATGGCTGCCTTTGGCAGCTATACTAGTTATTCCAGTTATATATTTGCTATGGTTTCGACCTCGTTTTTAGCATATAGGTATTTAAGATGCTCAATCAAAGCGCCCGCCACCAAGAGACCCCAACGACGTTATAATCCTCTGTTAGACCGATTTGATCAGCACGCTTACCCACAAGAGGCAAGCCGTAGTCTCTTTCCATATTTTCATTCAATACGTTTATAATCATGTGTAGCTATCCTGCTTCTTAAGCTTCCAGTCGAGTTCTGGTAGAACATGACCCCGTATCTTGTAGCCGGAAAGCATACTACGCAATTACCTGATCTCCAAAGCAATCGCTCGTGTTGAGTAACGTAGTATCTACCTCCTTCGGGAAGTCATCCTTTATCACTCTCTGCATGCAAAGAAATGTCAATCACGAAGGTCATCTCCTGTAATGGAGTATCGTCAGTCATCCCATCCTGTTGAGGAGCATGAGCGTTCTCTCACGACAGCATAATCCGGACCTTTCCATCGTGAGACAGCTATTCTTACCAATCGCTTTGCACAAGCCGTCTTTACTAATATACCTCGCGAGTCCAATCCGACAGATTGCGATGCTCCTCGGACTACACTGTACGTGAAGGACTGTTAATCCAACTTGTGATTGAGCTTCGGGATCACCGACCCCCCGGCATCCGACTTCGCAATCAGCGGGTGAGCCATCCTGCACCTGGCTATTCAAGTATGAGCAGAGACTAAGTCAATATAACCCAGTCTTAAGCAAAAGCGACGAGGGGCTATGTGATCGAAAATGTCCAGATTAGCGTGGTATAACAGAGTTCATCAGCCGTCATATATCCGACACACACAGCCCATCGCGAGCATTGTAAACTTTCCTTCAATCAAGGGGCGACCTCAGTCGGCATTGAGACAAAGAGACATCTATGGGAGCTTGGCTCCAAATTAAACACTACTAAGCTCCAGCGTGACGTCAAACTATTAGAGACTTGCGATGAACCCGGTCTTAGTAGTAGGCATCATTATTTCCCCACCCAACTTCGTCTCGAACTGCAGCGGCAGTCCCAGCATGCACTGGCAAGCGAAGTTAAGAATCATCTGCAGCTAGACGCACAGGGCCGTCCATGTGCCTCACCATATCTCGGTCGCGTTCACGTTGCAAAGTATCGAACATAGGGGTCAAAGGCGCGTGCCACATCTGCGCGTCGAGGAAAGCGTGTTTGGCAAGTGTTTTTTCGCGGGGCTTACTAGAACAGATATTGTCTTCCAATGGCATCGACATTCAGACCGTCTGGCCCATGATTGGGCCGACGTCCCATTCATATGTGGGTAGTATAGAAATAACCTATTTACTGAATACAACACATTCGCCCTTATCACCCCTACTTCATGCGTGTTTGTAAAGATTGCCTTGAATAATAAAGCTTTCTACGTATTATATACCGACTTTCATCATGTCTTCCCCGCTGAACAACTTCGGCACTCATTGTGTATCCGAAGAACTTAACTCCTCAGACTTTCCAGTATCACATCTAGGGACTACAGCAAGTTGGCGCTTAGTAAGTCGTTAGAGTATTGTTACAATAAGGCTGCAATACATCACGAGATCAGGCAGTCGAGCCGGGGTGTGTGATTTAAAGGTAACGATAGTCACAATTACAGGTGCTCATCGGAGAGACAGATGAGCTCTTCCCGTATTCAAATGAAAGTTTGCTTAGATTGGAAGATAAAGATCAAAGCTAAAAGTGTTACGTAAGGAGTGATCAAGGTAGAAGTAAATATTGATCTATACATGCTTTTAACTCCTCGTCTGTGAGGTTGGACAGAAAGTTTTGCTGTCTATTTCGTGGTGTTTGTACTGTTTGTGTAGATATCCGCATTATGCATAAACGAGTGTGTGGTTGTCAGCTTGGTCGTGACAACGGTTTCCTCCAGGGGCTTCCTCTCTCGTTAGTTCGTACCAACAGCGGACTAGTAACTGATGATCATACATATAGCGATCCAAAGTCATTCTTCATTAACGACCGAGGAAATCCGCTAATGTAGAACATATTGTGCTTCATGACAAACCCTGTAAGCTGAATGGCCAATTGTGTCACCGTCTCCTCGAGAGGAGCTGTTATAATCACGGGCACACCCGGAAAACGGCCGGAAACAATCATGTCCTCAATGGGTACGGGAAATCGTTCGTCGTCGCCATCCCCCCGCACTGCTATAAAGGTGGGAGTCGTACTAGTATTAGATCGAAGAAACCTGCCCAGTGACCTCATGTCGTGTGATTCTTCCGGCAATCGACAACGGATCACGCCGCGGAGTTGAAGTAGCGAGTCTTCCGTCTTATGGGCGTTGCCCGTGCGCTCGTAGTAGAAAGAACTGGCGACGAGACGGCACGCAATCTCCCGGACTCGCTGTTTCTCTGATTCATTGTTACTAATCCATCCAGTGACCTCATCTCTTAGTGATGTGACTTGATCGACCGCATCGAGCCGCGGCGGCGCTCTACCGAGGTCCACGTTGATGCGAAAGACACGTGACAACATCCGCTCGTCAACAATGCTTTCCCTCCACTTTTTCCACCGGTCCTCAGCGTCGGTGTTGAGCTTGACCTGATAATGGAGCATGGTGAATACCATTTTGACATACGCGACTTTGCCGTAGACGTGGGGGACGTTGTCCACAAGCCCGGAGATCTTCGGATGGTGTTCATCGTCGTACTTATAGTCCTTCTGCAACCCTGTGCCTAATGATAAAATGATATCAGGTGTGAGAGACAAGTTGCTTGATGCCATGACATTTCGTGCTTCAGCCACAGCTACCTCGATAGGATTGTTGTGAAGAATCGCACCATCCATAAACTGCTCATTATTATGTATGAACGGCTTGAAATAGCCGGGTGCAGCCGATGTCGCGCGTGCTCTAGAGTATTGATCAGACCTCCAGTTAGTAATACGTATCCCCCTGAGGTATAAAGTAAATCTGAGAAATAGCTCACGCTTGCCACACTTTCAGTTCATGCTTGGGGTCCGAATGTCTATATCTTTCGTAATTGAGCACATGTTCGGACTCATCACCCTTCAGCGAATGCTGAGTCGCTACTCTGGTGAAATTATGTGTCTGCTTGACATTATAGTTGGAGAGGATGTTGGCCTTTGTTCCTGAACCCGAAACAGCCAGAACGGCGACCTTCAACGGCGATAATTTGTTCGTTCCTGGATGCTGTGGTAGCGATCCAAAGAGAGGTGAGTCACCAAAAGCCTCCTGGAGTGCATTCTCAAAAGCTTTTGTTTCATAGCGGCTGCCCTTCCATGCCGCTTCCAGGTGTCTAATGCCCCGGAAATCTTGAAACCTTCGTTTGGTGAACGCTTGCCGTACAAGTCCTTCGAACTTCTCCATACACTCGGTTATGGACCACATCTGATGGCCGAAACCAAGGGACACAAGGCCACCAGTGCTGCATATTCGTCAGCTATCGTGCCTCTAAAAGGCGCCAACTCTGACAAGGAGAGGGAGCGTGGGACACGTGGTACCTAGTGCCGGTCACAATGTCAAAGAACCGCTGCAATGGCACGCCAATACAGTCTTCGATAGCTCTAAGCACCACAAGCTCCATAATTCCGCGGATTCCACCTCTATCCTCGACACGGTCATCAGCGTTGCATGCTCCTCAAGAGACATCAACTTCGATATACAAGCGGCAACTTACCCATCCAAGCTCAGAATCCTGAGTCCCGCGTAGGCCGGTTCAAGTGTCAAGTGAGTGGGCACTGGCATCGTCCGTATGGCAGCGATGTCACTCCTCTGGCAAGACTGTTCGCTGCCTGCCAATGGACAGCTGCTTAGGACGACTTCGCATGGCTGCTTTCGACAACCAAAATCCAGCACGCACTCACGACAGAAAATATGACCGCAGTTCAGCGTGTACTGAGCCGGGTTG
Organism: Xylariaceae sp. FL1019; assembly: GCA_022578705.1. Lineage (NCBI taxonomy): Eukaryota > Fungi > Ascomycota > Sordariomycetes > Xylariales > Xylariaceae > Xylariaceae sp. FL1019. The sequence goes on along the minus strand of MU391940.1, from coordinate 652,639 downwards.
AATAAGCAGCCGAGACAGATGCGGTTACTGGCAAAGCTGAACTCGCTAAGGTCCCCATAAAAAGTTTGAAGAATGCGACCGTGGGCCTGGACGCGCGCTTCGACTGGGCTGCTGCCCTTGAAGTCTTGATGTATCTCGGCAAGACGAGCCTCAATCCGAGAACCCCAGTTATACGTGTGAGAGTCAAAATCCTCGGGTGGCTCATAAATACCCATCGGCGGTTCATTTATAATCGTTCTGCCTCTGTGCATGCGGCCGTGGGCTCTCCTCGGCGCCAAGCACTCGAATCCGCCTGGGAAAGTGACTCCTGGCTTTATACGGAGTGAACAAGGAACGTGCATTTCGTAATATTCACTTATGGTGTCATTGCAGACATCGAGGTAGGATGTGTGCTTCGAGTCAGCCCAAGGCATAGAAAACCACTCATGGGGTTTCCCTGTATTTCAACGAACAGTGACGTAGTTAGCTTTGGCGATTCGAAAGGCAATGTAAGAACATGGCGGTTGACGTGTTAAGGGAAGTTCTTACCAAATAGCCGCTTCCTGGCCGAGTCAAGCATTACGCACGACGCCACTAAGGTTGTTATTTTGTCAAAGAGCCACTTGATCTGGCCTTCTCTTTTTGTTGTCTGTGCGAGGAGTAAGACGAACTCGTGCAGGTTGTCCGCGAGAGTCTTCGGGGGTGGGCGGCTTTTGAGTGAGGCTTTAATATAATCAAATGGCTCATCCAGAGTCTCGGAAAAATGGTCAAACGCCAATGAAAGGTACTGCTGAAACTGATCGGCATCGGGCAGCATCTTGCGGTCTCTTTTTTTACGTTGAGCAACGTCGCAGTGATAGCGGATCGCGTCGGCTAGAACAATCCCTTGCTCGTGGAAGAGCTGATAGCGACTCTTGTCTGGAATGCGGATGACATTCACGCTCGAGTAGTAACACTCAAACAGGTCCTGCATGTTGGTAACGTCGTTGTTCGCCCACTTCTTCATGTACCGTTCGAACGTCTTGTTCTTGGACACCTGCGGGTCCATCGATATGAAGAATTCTTCTGTTGCGCGATGCCGGCTCCATTGATCCCCTGGGGTTTCGCTGCTCGATTTATTGAGGACGATGATTGCGTGAGGCTTGCTGGGGAGATTAATCGAGGCGGAGTAATTGGAATCTGCCCAGAGGAGGAGCTTCTCGACAACGTCCTCCATGGTCCTGTTGAGCGAGGTTAACTAACAGTTCTTGGAACAATCGTGTACATGTTTAGTAGCCGAGGCCGATGCCGATGATGCTTACCTCGGGTTATTAAGAACGAAGACAACGACGTCCGAGAACGCATGGAAGATGCGGGGATACATCTCAGACACAGCATACTGACGCTTGCTAGTCTTCTCGTAGTCTCGGGAGTCTCGAGAGGCCCACCGGAGAGCACGTTTGGTAAAGTGCAGAATACGGCTGAGGGGCGGCACGACTTCATTCGAGGATGATACTGGCAAGCGTGAGCTCGAAGAGGTAGATTGCGACACAGTTTCTCTCTCGCCGCCCTCGAAGCCCTCACAGTCGGCGAACAGTATAGGCCGTTGGTATTCCGAAGCGGGATCGAGAAAGAGATGGACATCTGCCGACGTTGGCACATCGACGTTGCCGCGGCCAATGACTGGCGCCGCCAGCGGCGCATCATCACGGTTCCGAATACCCAGTAGAAGTCGGATAAGAGAGCTCTTCCCTGCGCCTAATTCAACATAGTGTGTAACGTTATCAATTTGTTCACGCCCATATTATGGTGAGGTTACCCAAGTGATCGGGTTCTACTCACCTGTCTGGCCAACAAATGACACGAGCCCGGGGTATCTTGGCTCCGAGACGCCTTCCAAGGTTTCCATCATGACGGCAGTGAACCGTCTGTATTCGGCCAGTATCGGATCGCCATAGTTGTCTTTACTAAGGCCGAACCAAACGGTGTCGGTATTAAATTGGTGCTCAATCATCTCTGCCTCTTTGTCCTTAGGCGCGGCCATCCATTTATTCACTCGCTTGACGATGATGGGATCAAGCTGGCCATGAGGGATTCCATTAGGACCGACTCTACTCTCTCGATGCGCTCTTCGCTGGTGCCAACAAGTGTCGCAGTAGTAGTCATTGCACGCCTCGCAGAACTTGACCTCTTCTGTTCCCGAACAACCTTCGCAACTGATTTCCATGTCTGGCTTGGGCCGTTGGCGGCGTAATGGTCCGCGATAGCGACTTATCTCTTTCTTTGCAAGCTGCATGAGAGGTTACTTGAGCCCGCACAAATCTCTGAAGCAGTGTGGTTCTCTGGGTTTGAGATCGCAAGCGTGGCTGATCAGTAGCCTATATTACAGCAGGAAACGATACCAGACAACTCTACTGCGTTCCTATGACTCTATCCCAGCATTGACTCAGCCGGAGGATCCCATAAGGTACGAAATACCCGCCCATGGGAGTCTTGGCAACCCATAACCTGCCTACTTGGCGGCCGAATAGGCAGCTTGAGCCCTGGATATTAAGCAGACTCTTCGAACCCTAGCCAATCCTCATTGCGGCTGAAAGGTGAGATGACGTGACGTCCGGCTAGGGGCGGTAAAGATTCTATTGTATGTCGGTCTCATTGGCGAAAGGTGCACCGCGATCGCCACCAACGGCTTTGGACATCGATGTCGATATGGCCACGGGACATCTATGCTCTGACTTGGAGGTGGGATTATCGATGCAATTGGCGAGCTGGCCATCGGGAAGCTGGTCGGTGGCGGTCGGGGGGCTGGCTCAGCACGTCGTAAAACAGACAAGGCAGAGAGAAGGCCACGAATCAGACGTCGGGGACATGATTTCTCCCCCACACTCAGGTACTGCAAGCCACGTTGACTGGGGGCACTGGTAAGTCCGCAGAAGCTGATATTGGCTTTTTCTTTTTCGAGCCGGCTGCGCAGGCTAGAATGGACTGGCTTTTGAAGCTGGGCTTGTTCAGTCTGAGGCCGTGATTGTACGGAGTCAAAGGAACTGATAAACCGCACGAATCTTCCAGAGCCGTAGACTGACTCCCGACCTTCGAGCGGCATGATGAGTCGGGGTAATCTATGTGATGGTGACAGCAGCAGCGGTGGGATAAGGCAGCACCGGATGCCTTACCCCCTGAGCCGGGACAACGCCTTTCCATGGACTTCGCAGCCTGCCTGATTAAAAGCTGGCGAGGTTGATCTGTTGGGAATGCTCAACAGGGTAAGGATATGGTATAAGGCTGAGGTCATAAGCGGCAAGAGATTGACATGGATTGGCTATTATGCCGGGTAGAGGTATGGTATACCTACTCCGTAAGGCGGAGGTGATAATGGGCGAAAAAGTGACATGGATTGATACATAGCGTAGTATCTCGGGCGATCTGGTATATGAATCGATGAGGTGGGCGAGACGGTACTCGTTCTTCTATGTAGAGATGGAATACCAGCCACCTCAACGTTTAGGTACAGGGGGGAAGTCGACAGACGTCGTGATCGGCCGATGCCACCTGCAGGGGGAAGCGGGTGATTGAGGGGCCAGTGCACCACCCGATGCATGCACAGAGCCTCATCAGGACGGAACAACCTCCGCAGTTTCCGGGGATACTGCCCCGCATTAGGTAACCCCGGTCGCTTTTCTTGTTGAATCAACACCCACATGTACCTACCTGATGGAAAGGGGCCGGAGGGGGGCTTGATTAAGGGAAGAATGTACCGATCGACCAAGTGCGTATTGATGTTGGGGAAGTGGTTTGATACAGTGTCCCATATACTCCCCATACAGGCTCGGGGGGCTAGATACAGTACCTCAGACAGTGTTTGCCCACACGAACAGAACTGGCACATCTGCTCATAACTCATTCAACCTCTGACGTAAAGCACCTACAGCGGCGATAGTTATGACAACGAATGCCACGACCCTCGAGGACCCTCGAGGTTATTACTCGATTCGCATCTATATTGCATGCCCTTGAATGTCACCTACATATGTTCTCCCATGCCAATAATGTTCAGTATTCGACCCATAACACATTATAAGGTTCAATCCGACAATCACGTCGAGTTATGCATTTATGAAATGAGCGCACTGATCGGGATCAAAATGTCTAACTGCTAATAAGTTATCTTTGGAAGGGCTTGACAGTAATGCTGTCTATCAAGGTGTTGAAGAGAAGATGGTCGACTGCTACGAAGTCGCTGTCTAAATGGTGGTGTGGGCTTTCGGCTACACCATGACTCAAGGCTCACCAGACCTGTAACAATCTTCGTCAAATTCAGTGTATGCCATTGCTACTCATTTTCATTTATTTGCAGTATTCAAAAGCGCGATCTGAGCAGTATCGACGAATATATCAATTGTGAAAGGGACTCAACCACTATCAAGTAAGTATCCAACCCACCTCATATATGGATTTACGCTTACTTTGCGCGAAGCTTGAGACGATCATCTGCATCTTCAGCGCTGAACTCGATAGCCTTTGAGGTCTTGGCTAGATTCTTGTCACGACGTGCTCGTCGCAATTGCGTCCATGTTGTAATACTCGCCACGGCGTTCTGCGTGGTGTTAAGCTTTGTTATGCCGTCATGTTGTAGCCCGCGCCGTTGAATATTCTCAACCGGCATGGATAGAATTGGGGCGGTACAAAACTTATAAAACGCATCGCTGATTGTCCGAGGAAGAAAAAAGTCATGGTTGCTCTTGTTCCCGAATCAAATAGTGTTAGGTTGCGATATGTCGTGCGTGCTATAGTCACGATTGACCCAAGTCATGTCAGCTGATTCATAAAACTCCCTCCCTGCACGGAGACTTGAAAGACTTTAATCCCAAGATAAAGAGAGCATCCCGTAACAGGAGCCTTCGGCCCAGGTAGGAACCACCGGTACTGTCTGTAAGTACTACTCGCTTGAGATACCTGCACTGTCAAACTGTAGTGTTGAGATTATGACACGAAAAGGGTCCAGGCAGGTCAATCAGTCTCATGGCGATTGTACGACACAACGACGCCTTGGCCATTGGAGCTTAAATTGCTACCTATGCCTAGGGGTGGCAGCCACTTCTTAATCCAAATCTTGTGGATGTTGTTTGTCTATCCTACTGTAATGATGCGACTGTCCCGTTATAATATGACCAGCAAGCTGTCAATGATGTAGATAGGCGAAGTACCGTCGGCTTTAGCACAGCTGGATAAGGGGCTTTGCTTCGAGGCCAGGTTCAAATTCGAAGGTATCATCTAATGCGAAAGCCATTCGAAAGAGTGGCGAAGTAAGAATATAGTCCAAACCCGCTGTCCCTTTCCCCATGGAATTCTTTGCGTATCTATTCGGGTCAAGAAGAAGAGTCATAGGCGAGTAGAACTAGCATCGAGGAATTTGACACAACCGATCTGTCGACCGACACCTTGCTTAATAATCTGAAACTAAAAAATATGACTCTCATTGACCCACGTGTCTATCGAGATGCAGCCGGGAAGACCAGTGAACTAACTCGGCCTGGCGCGATCTTGTAGTCGGCAGGACTGCTCGGCAGCTCTCGAATGAGAATGCCAATGACTGAGGTCAGATGTCGAAGATTATCGTCGCGGTCTCGATAGAACACAAGGGGAAGATGGCTGGTCGTCTGTGACGCGGACCTGGGATGTGAGGAATTGTTTGGGTGTAGGTAGTGAGCACAGTCACGTGATACCCATAGCGTTCACCCGCAAAATACCGTAAAGGGCAATAGGTCCCCTGGTCGCTGCAGAGGAAAGACTGTAATACAGTCCCCACCCGCATGCAGCTTATGCTTATAAAGACACCATGACGGTGTATGTTATGAAGACAACTCATGAAATAATCACTCAGGATGATGCAACAAATCGGTTGAAAATTAACCCTAAACAATTTGTCCTTACAACTCGAGATCTTCTGTAGTACCGAGCGCTGCTACTAAGAGGTTGCAAAACTGTAATGCCGTACCACAGTCATAGATTTCTGGGTCTGGGGATGTATATATAAGAGCGCGTGCATCATCTGTGCCTCACTTCTGGGCATCAAGCTCAACACCAGATTCCACTTCTGTAATTCATTTTCAATTGCTAAACCTCAACTCCTCAACTACGGAGATGCCTTCGATTCTCGTTCTCGGCGCCACCGGCTTTATCGGAGGTAGATGAACCCCTTTTTGCCCCCCCGCATTCGAACGGCTGTTATCCCAGCAGTTTCTTTCATTTGAGGTTGTATAGACTGACGAATCCTACTGATTATAGCACCACTATGTCAAGCTCTGAAGCGCATTCATCCCGAATGGAATGTTACTGCGCAATTGCGGCGCACCAGTACTTTATCCGAGAAAGATCTCAACACCAAGCTCGGAACTGTCGACCGCGTTGTGCAGGTATCTGATTGGACTGACTTTGATGCAATCAAATCTGCCAGCGCTGAGCACGATCTCGTGATCAATGCCGGAAATTCTTTCACTGCTGACCCGGTGACGGCCATTATTGCGGGCCTTCAGGAACGCAAGAAGCAAGGCAAGTTGGCCAAGCTTCTCCACATCAGTGGTGGCGGAAACTGGCTCGACTTTGGCATGTCAGGCAACTTCAATCCTGACAGCAAGGTCTGGAATGTGAGTGAGCGGATCAATAGAGAGAGAGAGCCATTGGTGGTAGCCATTAACTAACAAACTGTCTTACAGGACGATAATGTCGATGACATTAAGAACATTCATAAGGACATGTTTAATGGACAATCTGACACCGCGTAAGTCAGTTCTGGCCCCCTCTTAGCTGTTTTAAGGTACTGATGCAAGGATATCTGTGCAGTGTTCTCCAAGCTGGAGCTGAGAGTGGCCTGGATACCTACATTGTGTGCCCCTCAGTCGTTTATGGGGGAGCTGCAATCGATGCTCCTGGGCTTGGTGTTGGTTATACCTTGCTCACCGGCAACGCGAAGCCTCTGGGCTATGTACCCTATGTTGGTGAAGGAACAGCGCTTCTGAGTACCGTACGTGGAACATCTCATTGAAACTAACAAGAGAACTTATCATAAGGCTAACACTACACAGACGCATATTGTTGATCTGATCAACTTCCTTGTGAAGATCAGCGAGGTTGCAGTTGCTTCCCCAAAAGCAGAGGGCACCCCTTACGAACGCTATTACATGCTTGAGACAGGGCGTGTTGCCTGGAAAGATCTTGCCACTGAGCTGGCCAGAGTGTTGCACCAGGAGGACCCGGAAACTTTTCCTTATCCAGCGCCGAAACAAGTCTCTTTCGACGAAGCGGGCCAGGGTGGCGTGAAGCACTTGATTGCGGGGAACACGTTGTTTCAAGGTCCGAGGGCTCAGCGAGCTGGTTTCAAACCGGAGGGCAAACACATCTTGGAGCAGCTGAGCGTGGACTTGAGGGGCAAGTTTTGAGGACTCGCAATCCCATCATTCCCCGTAGCACTGAAATGGGTGACTTGTCTGTGAACATCTTATCAGTGATTTTATTCTTAAATGAGTGGCGTATCGCATCTTGCTCGCAATCACAATAGCTGATTAGATCTTATGAAATATAGCAACTACCTATGAAAATGTATTCACAATGGCCCAAGAAGTTGTCTTGATTACCTTCCTCTTCTGGTCTGTGGCCAAGCTAACAATGACATATGGGGAATTGGCAACATACTATACTTCTTTCCCGAGAAAGTAAACAATGCTGAAATGACACCAGTCCAATATTGTCTTATGTTTGTCTTAATTGTTTCAGGGCACCGAATTCCCCAAAGTTCCGGGAACGGCCACAAAAGCGTCAATAAAAATGATATCTCCACCGCAACTAACAGTGCAGCGACAGCAATCGCGGAAGTCACAACGTCGACACCGTCTCACGACGAAGCCCACCTCTTAAGAAGGAGACGGTGCCAAAGCTATTGTTGGCTGCGAATTTTTTGCATCGAGTATTGCAGAACACGTGCGATACTGGCGAACTCCACGCGAAGGGACATTTACCTTACTTAGCAAAGTCTAGTCCCTTCGACGATATTATCTTTAGCATTGGGCCTTGTATGTAGCTTGCAGTGGCGGGGACCAAAACTAGTGAGTCAATCAGTATAGTGTTTTGGGCGACTTTGTCTATGGCGCTAGATCAGAAAAGGGGTTTCGTGTTTGACATTATTTTGATACAAGTGATAACTATAGTATCCCAGCGGGCCGTCAGCAATCCGTTGTAGGGCTCTCATACGGCCCTGATATGTTGTCAATGCAACAACACAGGAGGATATCATTTCGATCTACAAAACAAGACTGTTGCAGCAGCAGTCATAATCGTGATGACTCAAAATAACGAACAACGCCAGAGTACCGATATCTAGAATACAGCCGCACTATCGCATTCACTCTCTCATCCCTTGTTACACTTATGATCCTTACACATCCCGTCGTGGGAAGCACTATTTCTTTGCCACGAGTTTCGAGCCCTCCCCTCTGCCATCGTCCTCATCTTCATCCTCACTGAACTTATCATCTTCACCAACGGCAAATATCGTCTCGCCATCGAACGAATCTCTCGGTGAGACAGGGGCCCGGCTCTGGGCCGCGGGAGCCACACCTGATGTCTGTCCAGGGTGCGTCTCCGTGACCTTGGGTTTACCAATATTTGCCTCCTCGTCGTCAGAATCATCAGGGTTGCCGATGTCTGCGAACTCAAATTCTCCGTTCTCATCCTGAGCAATCTCGTCGCTCATGGCGAAGCGGCGATTATTCGCCGTCGGCCGCCACACATATGCCACCCAAGCGACATCTGCGAAGTATACCAGGTTCAGCCAGCCATCAAGCACGAACCATCTAGACTTCCAGTGGAAGGGGACGTAGTCGGGGTCCGAGGCTGACGCGAAGGAGAACGAGTTGAAGAAAAAGAAGCCGAAGATGACAAGAATGCTGATCAGGATGCACCACCAGAGCTTGCGGTACATGGATTCCTTTGCCGTCTGCTTGCGCTCGCGCAGATCTTTGAGCGTAAAGTTGAGGGAGTTAAGGGTCCACACGTAAAACGCGGTTAGAGTACCTGCAAGCGGAAGCACGATGAGAAGCACGAAGGGGCCTACATAGGTACGTTAGCCAATAGGACTCTAAGAGCAACTGGGGGTAGACCTACCCGCTGCTTCAGGAGATACCAGAAGACTGGTGATGGCGTAGACCAGACCAAACACAAAGTGAGCAATGGCCAGCCATCTAACCCAGATCATGGTCCTACCAAGCGATGGCTTGACGACACCGTATCCCATGCAGACAATGAGGAGCAAGAAGAATGAGAATGAGTTGCGGAAAGCATTAAGCACAGCCACAATGATGAGTAGAACCTTGGAGCCTACGCTAGAGCCGTTTCTATTTAAGAAGTCTATGATTGTAAGTAATCGTATTCGAGTCAAGAATAGGGGCTGGGTGTCTCACCATAGAAGCCCCATGTCAAAAGCATTTCAACGACCAAGAAGACCAGAATTGCCGTTATGTAGTTCTGGACAGGCACTGATACATGAGTGAGCACGAGCTAATATTGGCACAGGGTCAAGTACTTACAGATATCATATCTGTGCTGGTAGTATAGAAATCCCCAGAATCTGTCGTCGAATCAGTGTTTGTGCATCACGCATATCCAAGACATCGTTACATACACCACGACCACAGCATATAGGACGCTTATTCCGCCGTAGAAGGGGAGCTTGGGAATCTGGGTTGCTGGAAGCTCGCCATATGCCTCGCGAAACTCGACTACGCCCTTGAATTCGTCCACGTTGTAGCCGTAGGCGGCAACGCAGTAGTATCCAGTCTTGGTGATCGGGTAATTGATAGGCGCTGCAGCATTGAGATGGATAGATTGCGTCAAGATCAGGTTCTTCGATTTCTCGGTGGCATTCGGGGCGAGGATCCAGGTGCCAAGGTCCTTCTCGGCGCAGAGGTTGTTTTTCACGTTGGCATCGTCGCAGATTAATTCTTTCTGTCTCCAGTATCAGCATAAATCCTTTCTCGCCGCGTTCTCGATATCTGGTTGCTCGACGTACGGTGAAGGAGTCTTGGTTGGGATAAACACCGATGAGGTCCTGGTCTTTCCACTCGAAAATGATCAAGCTCACGATGGAATGGTCGTCTTCGCCCTTGGAGGTGTCGTTGATGAGTTTGGTGAGGATAAAGGGGTCGACAGGCCCGCCCCATGCGGACCTGCTGTACATGCCGGAGCATTTCTGTCTATTCTCTTCGGTTTGGTCCTGCGAAGATGTGGTAAGCGGAGTGTCGTAAGCAGAACCCTTTGGCCGAAAGATGGGCACGCAGGCAGTCGGATCTGAACATACCAATTGGACCTCCAGTGCCTGGGTTGTCCATATTGACAAGCCCAGCAGTAGCAGTGATGTGAGCCACGCCCTCATGATGCCTCGTTGCGTCGGGCTTGGGCGCGCAAGGCGGCCTCGTCAGGCAGAGTGATCTGCGAGGGACCTTGGTGGTGTCTGCTTCCTTTCCGTCTGCAACCTGGACAGTTCCACGAATCTTTTCGTATGTATGATTAATAGCGCATCATCCGGCGATAGATGCAGCGTCAATTTGGATAATTTAAAGGCGAATATCGATAGCAGAAGAATGAAAACACCAAGGTGGCATGTATTGGGAACTGATGCTTGGAGCGTTGGTTGCTTGGAAGCTTGGCTGCAATTTGGGAAACGGGCGCAGTTGCGTCTTCGCCAACGTCTGCTTGACCGTCATTATTACGGATTACACGTCACGCACAGAGCTGCCATTGGCCCCTTCTTCCAGACACTCAGCCGCAGATGTATTGCTGCCTCCAGCTTATATGGGCTTGGTACCTAGGTACTTGACAAAGAGAAAATACCGATCGACCCGGACCCTAGACCCCTGGGACATCTCCCAATAGGTACAGCATCCACTACAGCTCGACCTGAGACTGGAGGGGAGTTTGCGACTGCACACAACACCGCGTTGCAGTGAAGCACACGCTACGCGCGATAAGATAACCCGACCTTGTTTGAACCTTCAAGCTTCAACATCCACGTTGTCGCAAACTGCATTCCAATCCCGCCAACTCTCCATATCCTTTTCCTAGTGTCCCAGGAGCTCGAGCCCGCGGTCTTCCACTAGACTGTACCGCCAAAATGGGCAAAAACACAGACAAGCTCTACATAACTCACTCCGAATGGTCATCCTCCGACGCCTTCTCCGCCAACACCGGCTCGCGCTCCCACACCACCGGCCACTCCTTCAAGCGCCTGCCCTTCAACTTCTGCGCCGCCTCTCTCCAGCCCTTCAAAAACCCCGTCTGCACCGCCGATGGCACCATCTTCGACATCGAGGTCATATACAAATGGCTCGAGTCCCACAAGACCAACCCTGTCGATGGGCAGCCACTGGCTCCCAAAGACCTTATTAAGCTTAATTTTGCACGGAATGCCGACACCGATAGCAAGGGGATCACAGGCATGGGCACGGATGGCAAGGGTGATTTAATAGACCCCGTCACCTTCAAGGTGCTCACCGACAACACCCATATCGTCGCAATACGACACGGCGCGTACGCGAATGTCTTTGCCTTTGAGACGGTTGAGAGGATGAACATCAAGGCCAAGATGTGGCACGACTTGCTGGACGACACTGAATTTAGCCGCTCCGACATAATAACGCTCCAAGACCCGCAGAACGCCGCAAGTCGGGATCTGAGCCTGTTCAAATATATCAAAGATGGCGACAGCGCCCTCCTCACCAACGAGCAAATCGAAGAGCGGAAGGAAGGGAATGTGAATATCGGCGCACTGGGTCGAGTCGGAGAAAAAGTGTTGAGGGCGAAAGAGGCCGTGGAGAAGGCGAGGAGGGAGCGCGAAGCTGGGAAAGACGTAAACCGGACCTCCAACGCCCTCGCGAAAACAGGCTCGAATGGTGTAGTGAAGCAGAGTATGATACAGGAGAAGAAATCAGCTTATAACGCCGCTGTCTACACCACCGGCAGGGCAGCGGCGAGCTTCACGAGCACGGGTTTGACGCCAGAGACGAGTGGCGAGAGAGCGATATTAACAGACGAAGAGTACATGCTCAAACCAAAACGCGTCAAGATAAGGGGGTACGCGCGCATCGAGACCAACCTCGGAGACTTGAACATCGAGCTATACACCGAGTATGCACCGCGAGCAGTGTGGAATTTCACGAAACTCGCCAAGAAGGGGTATTACCGAGGCGTTGCCTTTCACCGGAATATCAAAAATTTCATGATACAAGGTGGGGATCCGTCAGGGACGGGTCGAGGCGGGTCGTCAATATGGGGCAAGAACTTCCAGGACGAGTTTGATGGGCCCAACACGCATGATGCTCGGGGTATACTTAGCATGGCGAATAAGGGCAAGAATACGAATTCAAGTCAGTTCTTCATTACCTACAGACCTGCCAAGCATCTTGACAGAAAACATACCATCTTCGGCAAAGTGGTCGGCGATATGGATGTCTTGGCAAAAATGGAGGCTGTGGAAACAGACGGGTCTGATAGACCGCTGAATAAGATCGTCATGAAGGAGGTTGTCGTTTACTTGGATCCCTTCGAAGAGTTCCAGAACCAAAAAGCGGAGAAGGATAAAGCTGCTGAGCAAAAGGCTCAGATCGAGAGAACAGGAGGTACGGAAGATGATAAGCTGACATGGACCGGAAAACGCGTAAGAGCCGATGGCACGGTTGACCAGGGCTCTAGCGGTGTAGGTGTGGGCAAGTATCTCAAAGAGGTGAGACAGCAACAAGAAGATGAGATCGTTGAGGATGATCCCGACACATGGGTCGAACCGGCTAAGAAGAAGCCGAAAACGGGCGGGTTTGGCAATTTTGATAATTGGTAACGGCGTCTGGGAGATAAAAGGGATAGCTCGGAATATGATACCACTTTTGTTTCGCCACTTTTCTTGTCGTTCATCGATCTAGGCGACAAGCGTGTTGACTTCTCAGAGTGTGATGCTATATGGTTGTATGGGGTCAACACTTCATCTTTAGCTTCTGAACCCTGCCGTTTACGAAGCTCCTATCCGCAGCCGGTATCACGCTGGCGTTAGGGAGACATACCCGGTGGGTTTGAACGTTTAGTATACTTCCAAGAGACAAATAACAGAAGCGTGATAGTAAATGAGTGACATTGAGACTTCAGCTAAAACACACTAATCCAGCTCCCTCCTCCAATGATATACTTCCCAGCGAGAAAGCCGGCGCCAACTCTTTCATAATACCCGTCCACGCCGAGCTGTTGTAGCGAAACCATAGGCTCGACAAGAATGACGTAGTGAACTCTCTCTGATGTGACTCCGCCCCTTTTATCTATACCGAGCACCATGCATCGCGTGTTTGTTCTTCTTGTACGCGTACTGTCATCGAAGTATAGTGTATCAGCTGCATAGAGATCACTTATACTCTGTGCACGACCCCAAAGACTCAAATTTCTAGTCCCGTCCGTAAAGCGTGTCGTTGCTGTCGCGTTACCGCCCCACGGCGACTGGAACTTGACCCAGTCAGCTTGGCCGAACTCAAGGTGCAAAAAATCAATTCCCCCCATGTATGCCATCCAGGACCATGAGGGGACCGGCATGCTGTCTGGGAAGTCGATACGCGTGAGTTCCGTCTGTTTCGGTCGATACCAAAGCAAGGCTCGTCGCAAAAGTCCAAGCTGCCCCGTCTGCACGTCTTCGTCGAAGACGCCGTAACCGCCCCGCGTACCGAATGCTTCCAGTAGTCGATTTTGTATCCCATTTACAGCAATTGCCCGATCGACCGCGTTAGAGAACTCCAGCTGTGAGTATGTCTTGTAAAGGTTCTGGAAACGGATGATTTTCTCTCCTTGGCTGGCCGACATGATGATACGGGGGAATTCTGGATCCCCAAGGAATGCCGCAAGGTTGCTATGAGGTGAAAGTTAGTCGTGTGTACAGTCAAAGTGTGTGAATAACTGCGCACTTGGTCATTTTCGTCATTGTCTCGCATCTAACTCCATCGCCGCACTCGAAGTAGGTCTGATGCTCGGTGAAGAAGATCGTCCGCCGAGCAAGGGCATGCTCTTGGAGAACCCAGCCGCGTTTGTGTAAATGACCTTGGAGGACGTGTTTGTCGAACGCGTCGATGTTTTCGCAAAGGTAGTATCGTGATAGCTCGTGCCCTGTTTTCATATTCATTGGGACATAGTCTCTCGCGCGGCGAGGTCCAAGGAACCCATCGCGCTGGTGATATGCTCGGCTAGCTGCCAGCACGCAATAAGCCGAGCTGAAAACACTTTCCATTCTCCCAGCTTCACTGTGAAAGTCGCCACCAAGCCCCTGGATGATACAGAGGGAGTCAATCCAAAGATAGCGTTTCCCGATCGCGCGGGTGGTCTCGATGGCATCTTGGAACGTTGCAGGAAGATCACTTATGTCAATATTTCTTCTGTGATCGTCAATGTTTTCTTGCGTCGAAACGAAGAAAGGAAGCTGAGATCCCCAGGGATGGGATAAAGCAACGTATTCGCAAACTGCGTCTACGCCAGGTTCCCAGATGTTCACGCCTGTATCACCATTCTGGCGAACGTCAATCAATCGTTTGGGCATTCTACTAGGCGTTATGCCGGGCCCTTGACAGCGCTGGTGCCGCTTTTTGTCATCGCAAAGCCGCAGCCACTGGCGTATAATCTCAAAGTGCTTATCTCTGTCGACGTGCGGGATATTGGGAATGCCTAAAGACACATCAGGGTGGAGAGTGAAATCTATGCGGTGTGTCAGCCAGACAAAGCTTGCTTGTCAATCGGTAGAAAGGATATACCAGATCCTTGAACTATCGAGACTACCCGGATAGGGGTATTATTGATCACTAGATGTGATTCTTTCCGATCAAATCTGACCCTCATCAGAGTCGCTTTAAGATTCTGAGGAATCGACTTCAGGAACAAGGCACAGAGTGGACATTGTCGAGATCTGTCAGTCAGCTCCGTGATAGAGTATTCGATTGAAAATCCTGTAGGCCTGAATATGTCCAATTCGCTACACAGAGAACAGAGCTTCGCAGACTCGGCCAGCTGCTCGCTAGTCTTCAAGATCTTAAGTTTCGACATGGTCTCCAAGGCGAAGTCTTCGTCTTTGTGTAATGTCCACTCATTATCAAGCTGTTATCATTATCAGAAAGGATACTCGATGAGCTGAACATGCACTGGCACAAACGTACTGGCTATTTCGAAATCAGTCACCTATGCACAGGACTTTCAAGACACTGGACTTTCAAGACACTGGACTCACTGGCTGAATTTCATATTCATGAGTTGATTGGTTATTATGCAAGTAAGTAGAATTTGCAGAGAACACAACAGCAGATGGTACTTACATGCTGCAAGAAATTCGATACAGTCAGCACAGATTCTCCTTTCGGATAGTAAAGAACGGATATTACTGCCACAATCAAAACTTACTTTCTGTAGTTCCAATAAAATCTAGCGATCAGAGAACTATTGAGTCAACGATAGAGCGGTTGATGTACTTACGTACTACTTCGCTGTCAACATCGGCAGTACGTGAGTCCTCATGGGAAATCGCTCACGTTCTGATCATTTCAAAGACACTCAGCATTTCATACGTAATTCTCAGGTGAATGGTCTTAACGTACGATCTAGGTAGGTGTTAGATCTAACACGCGGTTATCATTCGGTGAGACTTACGAATTGCTGTTGATGGACGGAAAGATTTTCTGCACGTGGCATTTGAACCGTATTGCCTCGAATTGATTGCTCTATACCTCGATGCGAGGAAACACTCGTAACGGACGGTATTGCACCAGGTTGTAAGTGGCTTGTTCTCGCGCGCGCCTTGATCTTATCCGGCAAGGCAGGGCGGAGCCTGTCACGATACCAATAGTCTTCTACATCCTCCTCAGGGGCCATGATATCTTCCAGAAGCTCTGAAAACTCCTTGGCAGTGGCCCTGGAAGTAGTGCCATTGCTCGTTTCGAGTACTGTTGGGCGAGTAAGCATCATGACAGGCGTTGGTCCCCCTTGCTGGTCTGCACTCGCGGGGTCAAACGCGGGTGGGCCCTGCGGCGCTGGTTGGTCTTCGCTGTCGATACTGATCACAAGTAGCCTTGTTTCGACCACATGAAGAACGGCTCCCAAAGCAGATGCAGATCTATCCCCGCAGATGGGGTCGTCTTTTAAGAATGTAAGCCAGTCCTTGACGCTGTCTTCTATTTCAATGACGATCGTATTGTTCTGTTTTGGGGTTCCTTTCCAGCAGGTCTCACGGATCGCTTTTGCTTTTTTGACTCCGTCGCGAAAGAGGTTCAGCCCCTCGCGCCCGTGGAGCAACCAGATCAGCAATTCCAGAATGACAACTCCCATAGACCATGTGTCGTACCGACGACTCAGGATTATGTCTCTGCCATTGGCCTCTGGTGGCTCGTATCTCGATGTTCCATATTTATTGTCCGTATGTATGTTGTTCACCACTCGCTTGGAAGTGGCCATGGTGTGAAGTTTTGCCAGACCCCAATCGCCAATCTTCAGATGCCCGATGTTGTTGCTCTCAAAAGGCCCGAAGCGCAAAATTTTTGCTGGCTTCAAATCCCCGTGCCGCATATTATCTGTTCCGTTGTTTTCCGGCCCTGACAATGGCAGCTCATGCGCTGTGTACAATGCAGTAGCCAAGCCTTTGAGCTGGTGTACTACATGCTTCACCAGCTTCCCGTCCAGTTTTCGGTACTCGAACTTCTCGTAGAGATCCTCGAGTGTTCCCCCATCTGCCCATTCTAGAATCAAGTGATACGTATCGCGCTGCACGAATCCAGTGATGCAGCGAATGATGTGGTCTCCTGCCCGAGATTTGTTCATGCGTTGTAGGGCTTGGATCTCTCTTCTCCATGATTCTCCAATGTTAGCAGCTTCGGTCGGTGGTGGTATAAGTTGTTTCACCGCAAAAAACTCAGGAGTCTTATGTTCATCCTATTCTCCTGTTTAGTGTTGGGGGTTCTTAGTGCCTAAGCCAAAAGACTTACCTTACGAAGCGGGTCTTTGAAGTGATCTGGGTGGATTCGAACTTGGAAGACTATGCTGAACGCACCGCGCATTTCATCCTGATTATCATTCTTGACTTTCTGGATGGGCAGCACAGTGGATGGATGAAAGTAGTAACAGTCTACGTCGGTGTAAAAAATAGGTACGAGAACCTCCCACTGCTTTTTAACAAAATCCCCGGCTTTAATGACGTCAAAAAGATCCGAGTTCCCAGCGCCACATAATTTGTTCTTATCAAAATAAGAGATCTTGTTGCTTGGAACAATCGAGCCCTGGAAATTAGTACGAGTCATCCACTCGGAATCCTCGTAGCCATTTTTCCGAAAAAATAACATATATGGGCCTACTTTCTTTTCATCCTGGCTGAATAGTACTGTGAGCACGAGCAATCTCATGGCTGACTTCTGGATCCAATCAATCAGCATATTGTCATTGTGGTTCTTTGAGGGACGTAGAAGTTCGCGGATGGCCGCCACGTCGAGTTTGGCTATTTCTCCAGCGGGGATAAAGCTATCCTCGACGTTCCAGGTGCTGGGCCATGCATCTGAAACGTCACCGAGATCGCTTCTCAGCTTCTTGATAGTTCGGCTTCCAGATGTTGGCTCCTCACGACGTCGCCGTAGTGCCCTTGCAACTTTATTAACGACAGCAGCGATGTTAGTCAAGTCACTCGGCATGGCGATGCAACGACAAGGGCGCTAGATCGTTAGCAAAGATGGCTCAACAGTAGACAAAGCCTTGAGTTGGGGGTGTGGCTCATGTAGAATCTCCGGGGGATAGCAAATAGAATTGACCAGCATTTGCGTGAAAAACGGTGAATGTAATAGCTACCCAAAGACTAGCTTCTGCTGGCGTGAGTCGAGTGTACACCCAACCGGAATGAGTCTCTGACACTTTGTTACAGCGCGCCCTTGTTAATATGTAAGAAGACCAGAGGCATCGGTGAGCGGGGTCGAGTATACCAGGGGGCCCAATTGGACAAGGTGATACAGGCTGTTGGTGATGAGCTGCAGGATGCATATGCAGCTCCCGATGCAGGCTGTGTATGGGATCTGAGTACATGGCGGAACCAGCCTCTGACCAGCTTCGCCAACAACGGGTCGGGCCACACAACAAGCATGTGTACATGTGAGGTGCCCCTGGGCCCTCTACTGTTTCTCTAGGGACGCCGAGGGCTATCCCCCCTTGGCTCCCCTGCACGCACAGCAGCACAAGTGCTGACAAGACTGTGCCGACTGGACTGACAATGGTGCGCGAACTGGACTGCAGTAACGTGGTCGTGGAGTATAATTATCATCATCGCATTAGATAGATCATGCAGTACTTATCCATCAGGTTTGGGTTCACTGGCACCATTGATCATACCGTTTGCGCGTGAGAAAACGTGTAAACCACGTTGTCGGCTGCGCTTGTACCCTCATCTGATGGTATTCATTCAAAGTACACTCACTTCTTCGTGCACCCGAGCCATCAGTATCGATTTGGCGGACGCGCGAGATGGTTGACCTCTTTCGTCGGTTCAAGGGACCGAATCAATCCGCTATTGAGTCCCTCCGAAACAAGCTATACCAGTCCGAAATAGCAGATTGTTGGGGTAGTCAAGGATTTGTGCCCGATGACCAGATCGCAGCCCTGATAAGTAAAGAGTCGGTACGCACAATCTTCCCACTTCCTAAGGATATGGTCATTGAGAAGATGAGGCGAGTGATTGCGATACTCATTTACATTGAGAGACTGAGTGTCAGTCTACTTGTCGGCATGCACAAACATGGTTTCACCGATAATTCTCTGCCGGTAGCTATATCTGATAAGAACACGGGGGGCTGGACATCAATCTCAAAGATGGCTGGTGGGACATTCCCGACTCTTGACTCCCACTACCGTCAGGACGAAACGGCAAAGACATCTCGAGCCTTCTTCGCTCACCCCTCAGATGCAAGGAAATTTTGTGAAGAGCAATGGACATTCTTATCGCCTCATCTTGGTGGCGCCAGGCATCTGGAACTAGAGCCAGCATGCATCTTGCCCCTCATATTCACGTCTTCAAGGACCTCCACGGGGGGGCAAGGTGAAGTCTACCAAGTCCAGTTTCACCATACTCATCTTGATATTGACCCGCAACCTGTAAGTTGCAAAGACAGGTCATAGTAAGATGGGACACTGACGGCTCTATAGACTGAAGACCAAAACCCTCATTTTGCGTACAAATGTTGAAGTGTTAGTATGGAAGCCTCAAAGAGTGGAAGTTCTGGCATCTAGAAATGGAGTCTTCTATACTATAGTCGCTCTATAAAAAAGCGACCTTTAAATAACCTACATTTTACAAAACCTAAACAAGCTTATTAATTAAGGTCAATTTCGTAACATATACGATATAAAAAATAAAAAAAAATTAACAGTTTAAAGAATATGCTTTATTAAATCTTAATAGTATTAATATCTTTATATTAAACTTTTATATATAAAAATGAAATAAATAAATACAAAGAATTATTATTAATAAACAGCGACGATTATAATATAAAATATAGTAATAAAAACGAAAAGTAATAGTCGAAAACAGTGTTGTTGCTGTAGTGACTTTTTAGTGACTACAGATTACAAAAGTCAGTCAGTAAAGTGACTACGACTACACGGTGTAGTCTGTAGTCAGTCACCAAGGTGACTAAGACTGACTACAAAAATCTGTAGTCACTAAAAAGTCACTAAAAAATCTTAATATTATATATTTTATTTTTAATAAAACTTAAAAAAAAATAGTAAAAAAATCAAAAACCTTTTATATTAAATAGTAAAAAATAGATATATAATATTTAAATTTAATAA
The DNA here is from genome assembly GCA_022578705.1 of Xylariaceae sp. FL1019. Lineage (NCBI taxonomy): Eukaryota > Fungi > Ascomycota > Sordariomycetes > Xylariales > Xylariaceae > Xylariaceae sp. FL1019. The sequence goes on along the minus strand of MU391940.1, from coordinate 632,803 downwards.
TAATTTTATAATTTAGTTTTTTACCGTTATAATAATATATATAAAATAAAGGAAAATATTTTAATTATATATTAATATAAACCGTATATATTAGAGTTTTTAATTTTTAATATATATAATAATTAATGTTATAAAACTACTTTTATATTTTAAATGTTTTAAAATAAAAATATATATTCTTATACGGTATATAAAATAATTAAAAATGCTTTGTTATTATATATTTATATATACCGTATATAATATTGTTTTTATATTTAATATATATTATTTTCGATTTTATATAGCTAGTTTTATATTTTAAATGTTTAAAAATAAAAATATATATTTTTATATACGGTATATAAAATAATTAAAAATGCTTTATTATTATATACTTATTTATTCCGTATATAATATTGTTTTTATACTTAATATATATAATTTTCGATTTTATATAGCTAATTTTATGCATTAAAAATTTTAATAATATTAATAATAAATATATATATGCTTATATGCGGTATATAAAATCGTTAAAAATCGGATTATTATTATATAAAAAATAATAGTCCTAACATATTTAAATATAACTTAATACGGCTTACGTTCGATTTAAAATCAATTTTTATATATAAAACTTAAATTAATTATTATTAAATAAAAAAAATAAATATAGTCCTGTAGTCACTTTTTAGTCACTACAAAGTGACTACTTATAGTCTGTAGTCAGTCACTATAGTGACTACGACTATATGTAGTCAGTCAGTACACTGACTTTAACTACAAAGTCTGTAGTGACTAAAAAGTGACTGTTGACTACATGACTACAACCACAACCCTGGTCGAAAACGGTAATAAATAGGCGCGCTTTTTATATTATATAAGCAAATAAAGCTTTATTTTTAAAAGGCGTATTTAATAGCACTAATAAAACTAGCTTTACTTTATTTTTTTTTTAGAATTAGTTTTTTTAACGCAATAACGCCTAAAGCTAATTAGAATTAGCTATCCGTTTTTATCTCGACTTTATATAAAAAATACATACTTATAAAATAGTAAGAATTCGGCTTAGCTTTAGTTATAGCAGGTTTAGTTAAAGTATTTATATATTTTTTAATTATTTAATAAATACGCCTTTAGTTTTTATATATACCTATATCGGTAAAAAAATAAAAAATACCTCCTTATTATAGGCAGTTTTTTATAGGCTTAAAAACCGATCTATAAACACGTTTACTTTGTAAAAATCTAAAAGTTAAAAATTTATACCGGATAAAAAAAAGGGCTGCTTATATATAAAAAAGCCCTTTAGGCATACTTGCTTAAATACTCGCGTCGACGTATTATTGTTTATTATTTAAACTTAGCCTAAACCGACGAAAAACCAAAGCTATAACACTTATATTAGGTCTTTTTTTAAAGTTTTAAAAATAAGCGTAAAAATTTATAATATTCGCTAACTAAAATAAAAACAGCATAATATACTAGCTTTTAATTACGTTACTAAATTGATTTTTTGTACTGTTTTTTAAAATTAAAGCCTTTTAAATAATAGTCTAAAACGTTTTATAATCGAATAACTAAGCTTAATAATCGACCTAATTATATAGAACTTTTTACTAGCTTAAACTAAAGTAAAAATCGTATAAATAATTAGTCTATAATAACGCAAATTACGTTTAACCCTTAAACTATTTTATAAAATAAACAAAAAAATAAATATAGCAATAATTTTAACTATAACTTTATTCTATTAACGTATTTATCGTTTTACTATATTTTAACGCCCGACTTAGCCCCTAGTAACAGCCTATAAAACGCTTACGTTATAATAAAAAACATTTTAGCCTCGGAATAATAGCTTAAGGCGTCCGGCTTTATAGCTTTAAAAAAAATACAAGTCGAATATTTTGCTTAAAAAAAATTAATAATTTATAGAATAAGCTATAAGCGGTTATAGCTTTGCTTTTAAAACTAGCCTTTATAAGAAATAATAAGGCATTAATCGTTTTCGTTAAATAAAACTTTATTAATATAGCTTACGTTAATAGCTATTAGTCGTTTTTTACTAAATTAGGCCATTCGATAATTTAGTAAATAAATATATATATATTTATGGCAATCTAAATATAAAAGCAACCTTAACTACGCTATATAAAATGGACTAAATATTTCGAGCTCGCGTTCTATTTTTACGTACGCTTTAATAATATTAAAAGACGTAGTAGATGGCGCTGGTTTATAGCAATTAATATAGCTGTATATATTATTAGGGTCCGTACGACTCGAATCGAGGAGCAGATCTTTTCTTAGCGGATTATAAGAGGAGAGGGCAGATACGCGGCTTCCGTCTTTAAATGGAACTATAACCACAGTTACATAAGTTTTTAAAGCAGGCATAATAAGGCTTGGCCAAAAGCGGAGATAAAAGCTAGTAGTAGGCATGTGGAAGGAAAAGGGGCTCTTTATTGCCCCGGCGTCTTAATAGATTTCAAGACCTATAGTTAAAAGGAATCTTAAATTATGGAGGACTATTCAGTTACGTACTCGCTAGTCTCCAGAGGAAAATCAAGTAATTGGCTATTAAAGACTAAATATTATATACCGTAACTATCATTAAATATAAAGAAATTGGTACCGAAGAAATAGAGGCTGCGAATATATAAAGCCATATTAAAGCCTATAGTTCCTATATTTGTTTATTGCCCCTTTTTTATTGTTTAACTACTATTACACTCTTTTCTAAAGACGTCCATTCTTAAAGCATTCACTAATTATACTATAAACAAACTCCCTCCCGAAATTTACTTTATAATTACTTTTTTTTAATTACAAAAAAACCTTGTAATACTTATACGTTTTTATAAACGGATTTATAAACAATATATTAAGCTATTATACAAATATAACGTTAAATACGATAGCTTTTTAACACTACGTGCGATATGCTAATATAAGAACTAAAAAGCTTTTATTACCGCATTAACAAATGCAATCAATATACGCGCAAACCTCGGAAAAAAATTTAAAGAGCATTTAAGCATTTCGCTTCGAAATCAATATAATGCAAAGCTTATCTTTTATTTAACGCTTTATAAAAATAACTTAATACTATTACAATTAGCCGCTTTTATAAATTATCCTAAAATCCTTTTTTTTTACTCTAATATAAAAAAAATACTAATTACCGAATTTAATATTTAGGCTAAACGGCGCTATTTTTCGCGCTTTATTATAAATATAGCCTTGCTACAAAACTATTAATTAATAAACATACTACTTTCGATTTAATATTTAATATTAATACACTCTACTTTACAACAGCTACAAATCTCCTTAATATTATAAAATATCTCGTAAAAAAAAAAAGAACTCGATCTAAATAATATAAACAAAAACGAAAATACACCGTTAATACACGTTATCACGTCGCCGCACGTAATTAAACATTCTATCTCTCACTTGTTTCGCCTTAAAACGGACTTAAACAAAAACACGCTAAAAAAAAGTCAATACTAAAGCCCTTTTAACATTACTATATAAAGTCAAAAATAAAAGCTAGCACATAAACTCCTTAATAATAAAACTAATTCGAAAAAAAAAAACGGCTTAGCTTTTTTACGGCAACAAAAACGTACTAATATAAACCATCCTTTATTGCTTACTTTATACATTAAATCCCCAAAAAACCAAAAGCTTAAAAAAAATAGTCCGTAAACTCCTAAAAAGTATTAATCCAAATATAAAAGTCTTCTCGAACTCTTTAAAAATGGACTCATTCCTATTTATTATAATACAAAAAAAATTATAATAAAAAACAAAGATACCACTCAACACGAACCGGGTATATATCAAGTCTAAAAATTCGTCAAATCGGACGCCTTTAAAAAAAGCGCTCTCGCCTTCGTTTAGCTCTTCAAAAATTACTACCTTATTATTACGGCACAATACACAACTACCGAAAAAGCCAACAACGGCAATACTACAATTTATTAACAATATATATCAATAAACAAATACTATAGCCATTTATAAAACTTTACACTATAACAAAGTCCTTACACCGCTCTTCCAACTCCTTTAAAACCACTACACCTCTTACAAATCGGAGGATCGGGATAAAATCATAACAGCTTTTATAACTAACTCTCCGCGTTAAATAATAAACGCCATAACACAAATAAAACACAATAAACTTACAAATACCTACGTACTAAGAAAGCTAAAAAAAAAGTTTAACCTTAATCCGAAACTACTACAATGAACAAAATCCGAAATAATAAATTAATAAAAACACAAAAAAATAAAACAACGCTTAATAAAAGATCAGTAATAATCGCCCGCATAAAAATAATTAGTGCAAAATTACGTCGATACAGTACTAAATAGCTTAATTAAGTTCTCACTAAATAAGGCCAAACGGATAAAAAAATAAATCTAAAATAAAGGTCTATATTATAATTAAATAAAACTAACAATATAGCCTCCTTTAATTTAATAAAATAAACAAACCATACTTATATCATATAAAATACAAATAATAAAAATATAATCGACCTAAATTTAATATAACTTACCGCCAAGTTCTATATAAACTTAGGTAATAGTTTATGCAAAAATATCTTTATAATACGTATTAGTATTTAAAAAAAGACAACTAACGCTTGCCCCTTCTTTTCTATAATATCTATACTATAGTTAAACATATATACAGCCGGAAACAAAACTACTCTTACTGCTAAAAAGCTTACGTCTTCCAGATAAAACTTCATAATTAACAATAGCGACTTTTCTATCGTAAATCACCTTGCTTTCTCTAGCCTATAAGCTTTAGCAATTTATTTTAAGCTAATCGAAAGCCAATAAATAATATTAAAGTGCTTACTAAACAAAAAAATAACGTATAATCAAATATACGCGCCATAATTTAATAAAAAAATCGAAATAAAAAGCGATACTACCGGTTAAATCGTTAACCGTACGACTTATATTATCTTAAAAACCGCAAAAAAACTAATAACTAACGAGGAAATTTATCTTAAACTTTCACAATAATAAGCACTAACAGCCATTAATAAGCTAACCCGGCTCTATTATTTAAAGCCTAAAACGTTTCTATATAGTCTAATCCAGCCAAAATTAAAAGCTCCGTCTACTTAGCTTCGATAAACATACTCGAAACATCATCTAATCCTACCTTTACTTGCCTATCTATTATCTTACTATTAACTACTAAGGCCTCCTCTTTAAAGTCCGGAGTGCCATTAAAAAACGGCGCACAACACTATTATCGCAGTAAAAGCCTTTAAAGCCACATTTAAATAATACGACTTTACCGCTCTATTAGCCTAAATCTAAAGGAAAGCAATAATCAGCTTTTCGGCTACGAAAAGGGCGCGAGTTAATAGCTATTTTACGAAAAACCTAACCGCGTTAATGGTTTTATCTCGCTATCTTATTTTTACAGAATAATACTATAAATAGTTCGGACTTAACCCCTAAAACTGCCCTTTAATAACTAAAAACATTAAGGCAAAACACCTTAATTAAAAAGCAAAGCCCTCTTAATAACTTTATAATTTCTAACTAAAACTATTTCGTAAAGCCGTTATCCGCTATCGCCAACTTAAATCTAAAGCCTTTAAATAAAAACAAAAAATGCCTTATAATATATAAAAATTAAAAAAATAAAAAAAAACCGCTATTAATCGATTTAGTACTTCCTTTAAAAATAAAACCAACCGCTATACAGTCGGGTCTCCAAAACCAAGTTTTTAGGTTCGTGTCTCAAATTAATAACCTTTAAATAGAAATAAAAAAAAACTATAAACCATCTCGTCAAAATTAAAAATCGAAAAATGTATAAATATCCGCCGCCATCACCTTATTCCTTAGTTCAATTACACCTTACTTGCTTCACTCTTTCACCTTTTCATTAAACCTTAACCTTTCGAACAAAACCTAATTTTACTTTTTATTAAAGCTCTAATCGTCACTATCATCTTTTTTAGCATATCCGGAACGTTAAAACCTTTACAAACGCTTAATAAAGCTTAATAAACACTACTCTAAAACTCTATTATTATTTTTATCGGCACTCAAATCTAACGCAAAAAAAACATAACACAAAAAACAATAAACTAATTCATCCGCTCTTTATAACCAAAAAACTTTTTATTAAACGGAAGGCCCACTTTAAGGGAAGGCTTAAGTGGTTTAGGTGCCTTAGAGGGTCCTTATTAGTGGCCCAGGCGCCCTAGAGGACCCTATTCCCAATACGGCAGGCCACTATTTAGGCCCTATAAGGGCTTATTTTTAAGCTCTATAAGCCTTATAAAAGCTATCTCTCAATTACGGCCTTCGCTAAAGACCTACTACGGCAATAAGCCTTTAAATAGTATACCGGTTATATATAGTCCGTAATATAACTTTACCACTTAATTTAAATAAAGAATTTATCCTATTTTTTATACTTTACCGAGTATATAACGGTACTACTTAATTTCTTTTCGATTAATTACTTCTCGCATTTTTGCGAAAGTTATAAGCCCGGTTCGTAACTAGGATTTAAGCCGTATATACTTTTTAATTTATTACATTTAAACATTTATTTATTAATTTTTCGAAAGGCTATTCGGAATTAATTCACTAATTTCGTTAAAATTGTTTTCCGGTTTATTTAACCGTATAAAAACCCCCCAAACCTTAGTTACTTATACAAGCTTTATTACCTTTTATACATTTTTTACTTATATTTATTATACCTTTTTACCGATAAAAGCCCAATACTTTTACCGAAGTTAATCCTAGAAAAACCAAGCTCGTAACCTAATTAAATTAGTATAACTAGTTTAAAGTGGCTAAAATTAAAGGAAATATTTACAACATCTCAAAATAGGTAAATATTATTAGCCGCCTAAACCTTAAAATAGCTCTTTTCGAATTACTTATTCTTATATCCCTAAATGCTATATTCTTTACATTAAAATCTAAAAAATACTCTATTACGTTTTTAGTTTAAAAAACCGAGCATAATAGCGTTAAACTTAATTAAACTTAAAAAAAAGCAATTATAAACGAAATACCAGCACCTTCAGCCAACGAATACAAAAAACGCAAAAAATAAAAAAAGGAAAAATATAAACTTAATCTCATTCGATAAATAACCAAAAAAGCAAGTTATATTAAGTTCCTTGTTTAAATAATTACCATTATTAATACTTTAGCTTTCAATTCTATTAATACCGCATTCGAACAAGCAGGCCTTTTAAAAACTTTATAGAATTTTATTAAAGCCCTTAAAAATCGATTTGATTTAAAAAAAAATGCCGAAAAAAATAAAGCTTAAAAACGCTATCGCAACATTTTTAATAAAACCCGAACACTTAATAATATAAGTTTTACCGCTTAGGTTCAATAATAGCGAAAAGCCTTTTAAAAAGCGTTCGACTATAGGATACCAAAAGTCACCAGCCCTCTAATAATTAACGACTTTTTATCTACAATCGGAGCCAAATTTGCTCCGGTATAAGCTTTCTACTATATAAACGTTCGAATTAAAAAGCAACTCTTTAGCGTAAAATAAAAATTACTCGAAACTTTAGCTTTGCTTTTAAAAAAAACTATCGCCTATAATAAAACAGACATTAAACGATTAGTCTTAATTTATATAACGGCAAAAAATAATTAAAATCCTAAAAACAATAGAAGTTATAACTAAACAAACTAACTTTAAGGTTTTAAATAACCTAAAACGTACTTTTGCCCTTTTTAACCTAAAGCAAAGCACTTTTAAAACCTTTAAAACTATAGCATTTTACAATATTACATTACTAAAAAAACTAATCGTTAAATCAAAATCCCTTTAGCAAACGATATTAAAAAAACCAAAAATACGTACAACTTTAAACAATAAAAAGGCATTAAGTCGAAAATTAACAAAGCTAAATAAAAAGTCTTTCTAACTTAAAGTAACAATCGCCCTTAAAATAAAAAAAGGGGTTCTAACCAAAATCAACGAAAATAAATCGACCCTATTATCGCAACCGTAATCAAGACTTCTGCCCTCTATAGCACTAAAATCTACGCAACCCTCGGGCTAAAAAAGCATCCCCTAGCAAAAAGCATCATATTCGACAATTACGGCGCTATATACCTTATTAATAATCGTGCTAAACTTAAACCCAACTCTATCGTATACTGTATAAATAAAAAAGCGGTATAAACAAGGACATCCTTATTTCCAATTACGGCAATAAAAACCTAAATACTTAAAAACTTCTTTTTAAACAAATTAAAAAAACCAAGCCTTAACTTAACTCTATACAATATAGCTTATATAAAAGGTTTTTATATAAATATCATTTCAAAAGCCAAGCTTTTCAAAAAAGATATTTAGTATTACGGCTTTAACTGCACTTTTCAATTTAATACGCCTAACTTTTACTAATAAAAAAAAAGCAAAATAATTAAACAATTAATTAAACAGTTTAACCTAGTTTTCTACGAATATAAACCTATTTTTTTATATATCGGTCGAAAATCAGATCTCGTTTTTTAATTTTTCCCGCGTAATATTCCCGTAAATTATAACGGTCTAATATTAGCAACAAACCAACAGCCTAAACCATTCAAACGGTCACACGATCTTCCCAAAAATCGAAAATCCAGCATCAAAAACTAGCATCTCCGAACTATACACTCGGGGGTAAATATTATACAATTAGTACTAAAAACAATACGCAAGGTCGTACTAAATCTTAAAAATATCGAAAACCTAAATTATTAGGCTTATACTCAAACTAATACCAAAAACTTAATTTCTAAGCGCTTACAAAAACAAAAAGCAAAAAGACCTTTTTTTAAAGTCTATTAAGATCTATTCAAATATAAGCGTAAATACGAAGATTCGAAATATCTATTACTTATCGTCAATAAGCACACGGGATTTATTTCCTCGTTCCTTTTCAAAAATAAATCAATAGATTACCTTTTCTTTACGATTTAAAACTATATTACCTAAGTAGCAAATCGTTTTCGGTTATATATCGCAAGCTTTTTTAACAATAACGAATCCGGGGCTTTCAATATCGGAAAAAAGCCTACTTAATACACAAAATAGGCTAAAAACACAAACATTAAAATCGAACACACACTAACCGATATATATAAACCTAATAAAAAAGTTAAACGAGCAAAACAATTTATAATCGACAAATTATTAAAAATGCTTCTATTATTTGAATTACTATTAAAAATATAGCCAAAATTAACGCAAGCGGCTACTTATATTTATAATATAATACCCTAAATTGAACTCGAGAACAAATGCCTAAATTAAATCTTCGATAAATAGTTTAAACACTATTTCCGTTAATACAGTCTAAAAATTATTAAACATTTAATATTAAACCTTATACCATTATAAAATAACCTCTAGGCCTATAGCTATAAAGTTTATATTCTACGTAAAGGCTCGGATTAACCGAACAAAAAAGCTTAGAAATTACAGTTTCGTATTCGAATAAAATATTTAATCGACTATATCGCAACCAATATTTATCAAATATAGATTCCTAAGCTAAAAAAAATAATAATAACAAAGGATATTAAAATTAATAAATCAAAATTCTACAATAATTTAAACTCCGATAAAAAACTAATCGAGATTTTTAAACTCAATAACATCCGACTAAGTAAATATATCCTTAATTAAAAAATAACGTAACGTATTTTAGACATCTAAAATAATCTAAAGCAGCGAAAACCTATATTAAATTATAAATCGAGGGTAAATATTAAAGATCTCGAGAAAGGGATTAATCCTATAAATTTTTAACCTTTAAAACTTATAAGCCTACGAAATACAGTTTTACTAAAGCTTTAAAGCCAGGTTTTAAAGCCTTAACTAAAAGCACTAAAAATTACAATTCCTAAAAAACAAAACGCTATAAACTAAAAAAAACCGCGCACTCCTAAAAACGTACTTAGTCCATAAAGCGTTTAAAACGCTAGAAATAAAAATATAGCTAAAGAATTAATAACTTCCTAAAAAGCAAAATATACTTAAAGTCCTATCTGCAATAAAGGCAGACCTTGCCGTATAGCCGCTATAAAGCCATTTTAGCGCCTAATACGTAGTAAAAAAAGACTACGCCGAAAAGCTCTACCTATTCTTCGACGTAAAGAACGCACTTTAAAACAAAGAAGTAAAAAAATACGGAATAATACTTTTAAAATATAATAAAAAAATATATACACTATATTAATATTTACGACAAATAGGGTATAAATCCTTTAAGCAAACTAGCTTAATTTAGAATCCTTTTTAGCTAGCTACTTTTTTAATTAGAAAAAAACTATATTATAAAGTAATAAAAAGCATAAAACGCTGTATACGATTTTTATAACGGCAGCGTTAAAAAAAAAGTTTAAAAAAATTAAAAAACAGCTAGTTATAAATACTAAACCGAGCAAACTAGTCTCGAAAACAATCTATAAACTTAAAAAAAGGATTTATATTTCGAAGCTTTTAAAAAAGCTAACGTTATAAAATTAACTTAACTCTTATTTTTATAGTAAATACTTTAAAAAGAATACTAAAAATAAAATTGCTACATTTTAACGAACTAAAACTTTCCGAAAAATAGATCTACTAACGAAACTAAAAACACCGAAACTTATACTATTAAAATGGGTTTTTTAGTATAAACCGGATAAAAACGGATTTCTAAAAGTGTGCAAATTTCGACTTATAGTTAAAAAAGACTTACAAAAAACAAATATTTTCCAAAGTATTTATACCGTAACCTTAGTAGCAAAGTCTTTTAAGATTATAATAGCAATTATAGCAAAATTCGATATAATAATTTTCTAATTCGACGTTAAAAACGTATTCCTAAATGCCACGAAAGCCTCTTAATATTATACAACCTGCCACTTATTTCTTAAATATAAAAAAATAAAGAAATGTCTTTTTTTTAAACGAGCGTTATATAAGTTAAAAAACTTTCCCGTATTGTAATATTTAGAATTTAGCGAAACGTTAAAAGAGTTTGGACTAAAAGCAGCCTTAAATAAGCCCTGCCTTTTTTTTAATAAAAAAAAAACTATTTTTATATTGTTTTATATTAATAACTACCTAGTTTGCTACCGTAAAAAGCATAAAACCGAAAGTCTAAAAATCGCCAAAGGCATCGCTACGGCATACGAAATAAAGCCGGCTAAAAAAATAAAAAAAATCTCCTAGTTCTTTAAAATAAAAGTAATACGAAATAAAAAAAAAAAAACCATTATTTTACTCTATAACTCCTATATTAAAAAAATCGCAGCGAAATTTAATACCGACAATAACTCATTTATACTCGCAACTTTATTACCGCTAACTAAACTCGTTTACAATCCGGATTAAATAATAACGGCTAAAATATTGTTTTACTAAAAAATAATCAAATTAATATTATATACAGCTGTAATAATTAAACTAAATATTGCTTATATAGCCTCGTTATTATTACGCTTTTTAACAAACTTAAATAAAAAACATCAAAAGGTTACTCGTAAAGTAATCAAATATCTATATAAAACCCGCTATTTAAGCATAAAGTACAAAGTATAAAATCGTAAAACAAAAGCTTTTATAATTACTAGAAATATATTTTTCGTAAACGATAAAAAAACAAAACGATCTTTTTATAGCTATATTATTATGCTTTATAAAAGACTTGTCGTTTAAAAAACAACTCATTAAACTATTATATTTACTTTTATAATAAAAGCCGAATTAATTATCTTCTCCTATATAGCTAAAAAAACAATAGCTTTTTAGCGGTTTTTTCGCAATATATAACTAAACCTAAAACAAGCTTATATAATTTTAAATAACAATAAACAAACAATTAGGCTTATAATTAATAAAAACGAAAAAATTAATACCGCATTCCAATACGTTAATATATATAATATATAAACGCGATAAAAATATTTTAAAAAATTATTTAAAATTAAATATTTTAAAATAGATTAAATACCGGCAAATAAATTAACTAAAACGTTAACTAAACCCTAGTTTAAACACTTTCGAGCGTTTCTAAATTTATATAACGTATTATAAAAAGATATAAAAGTTTATAAAAGTGTTAAAGCTTAAAAAAGCATTAATAAAGCGAACAAAATCTAGATTTTTAAAAGCTAGGCCCCGATAACTAACTTTTTATATAGGCACGCTGGCCCTAAAATAATAAAACAACTAAATAAATAAAACAAAACTCCTAAAAGGACATAATACAGCTATAGCTACTTATTTACCACGAATACGACCAAAATCGGCTCTTATTTTCTTTAAAAAATCGTCGCAACGACAACAAATTAACTCGGTATTAGGCGAAAACCCATTTAAACTAATGCAACTTAGCAATTTTTTAAAAATAATATTCCATTTATTCTACAAATAATATTAGAAACAATAAAAATAAATCTTAGTTAAAATATTAACCTTTTTATTAATAAACGCATCAAAATGCTTATTACGCTAAAAAACAAAATCGCTAACTAGTCGTTTAAAACTAAAAAGACTAAATAATTTAATATCAGCGTATATAAAATTAAAACTCAAAATTTAATATAATTTATAACCGAATATAAATACCTTTATAAATATAAAAAGTATATCGAAACCTGTTAGCGGCATCCCTAAAGCTCGAATAATAATAACCGTTACTTTAAGACGCTATAAACGAATATACGTACAGAATATACGGTATAAAACGATAAGTCTTAACGTCTAATTTTATATCCTATAACTAATTAGCAATTAATTTTTAATATCCGACACTTTATAATTTATTAAACTAATAACCAGAATAGCTAAAAACTCCTTTATATTATCGTTATTATTAAAATTAACGACAATATAGCAAACACGACGATAGGCCGAAATAAAAATAACTAAAACAGCTTTATAAAAAGTAATAAAAGTAGTAATAATACGGCCGAAAACATAAGTGCCGAAAGTACTTAATATAACGCAAATTAAGGTAATAAAACAAAAGCAAACAAGCAAACGGGCAAAACTAACCGAACTATCCTCCTTTTTTTCAGAAAGAAAATCGGATAAAAAAAGAGCTTTTTTAACTTCGTCGAGCTAAAAAACGTTAAATTAACTATATACTTAAATCCATAACCAAGTTATAACTTATAATAAAAGCATTACGCCTATAAACGATCAAATTAATATCGTTAAAGTTTTTAAAAAATAGTTAGTTAAATTAGCAGTTCGAAAATAAAATATTTATAATTTCCTCCTTTTCGTCGCCTTTACTCTTTACGTTCGATATAACTTTGTTATAATCGTCGTTTTTTAACTCGAAAACATTATCGTTATTAAAATCGATCTGTTTTATAAATAAACAAATAAAAATAAAACACGGTAAAAATAACTTACGATAATAAGGTTATCAAAAGCTAGGCCTTCGAAAACGTCGTAACCTTTATCGTTACTGTTTTTACGCTATAATACCTTAGTACTATAGATTATATTAAAAAAAAGGTATATTATATTTACAGTAATACTAAAAAAACCAACTTTAATACTAGTAAAACGGCAATAAACCGCAAAACCTAAAATACACGTAGTAGCGAACGAAGTTAAAGAAATATCGTTAAAACTATGCGATGTTTGTAATAATTAGAAATAAGTTAAAAAGGGTAACGCGTATACGTACTATTTAAGGGGTAAGCCTCGTAGTGCTACCTATAATAATAGCCTTACCGCATAACGAAATACGGGAAAGACGACGGCGTATAAGAAGCAAGGTTTAAAATATTAAAAACAAAGTACGTAAATAAAAAAAAAATAACTTATCGTTATTTCGTTTAACGAAATATTGTTAAAAACGCATTAGGTAATAGCGAACTAATAACGATAAAAAATATTCTTGGATATAATATTAGATGACGCAGAGGTTAATAGGCAGTTAAATAACGTAAGGGTTAAAATACAATTAATAATAATACTAAAGTAAAAAGTAGGTTAGTTATAAAATTATAACCGCGCGAAAATATATAAATAATATATACGATAAAAACAATACATACTAAAATAAAACGCGCGTAAAACGAAAAAGCTAAAAATCTATATAATAAATTATTAAATAAAATAATTATTATAATAAAAGGCTTTTAAATTAACGCAAACTAGCAACGCCGACGAAAATTATAACTTATTTTATGAAGCCCTATACTTAAAAGAAAAAAAAAAAAAAAGGCTAAAGGCCGAGAACTAATTGCAAATTATATACAAATAGGCTAGCTAATTATAAATATTTGTAATTACTTTATAATTTACCGAAGCAAGTATTACTTAACGCGGCCGAAATAATAAGTTTTAAGCCCCGAAATAGTCAAAACTTAATAACCGTAACGCATTTTTTAACAATTTATTTAACTAATTATAACCTAGGGTTTTACAGATATAAACTAGCCGCAAAATTAATAAAATTATTTTAATTAATTATAGCGAAAATAATTCAAATTAAGATCCCGTTAACGGCTTAAAAGTATTAAAAGCATTTATATAACTAATTAAAGGTTATTATAAAGCTATACCTATAATATTTATAATAAAACACTTTCTTTTATCTAATTAAATAAGCAAAAAAACCACAGAACTACTAAGTTATAAATAGAATCATAATATATGGCAGATTAGGAAGGCGGTAATATAAAAAGCGCATAATTTTAGCAAATAAAAATACGGAAACCAGCTTTACAGTTAATTAATAAAATTAAGAAAACATTTATCCGATATTATGCCAACTAATTATTACAATAAATAACGCGCTGTCTTTTCTCGAAAGCAATGCCTTCGCCCGGTTAGACCCTCGATTCTCATAATAATGCAAACTTTCGTTTATAATTATTATAAATAAAGGCCCGATGGATTAGGTTATTTAAAGAGTGTATTAAATAAAAGGCCTATTTTAAAAAAAGGCTTAAGTAGTTTAAATGCCTTAAAAAGTCCTTATTAATAGCCTAAGCGCCCTAAAGGACCCTATTCCTAATACAGCAGGCTATTATTTAAGCCTTATAAAGGCTTATCTCTAAACCCTATAAGCTTTATAAAGGCTATTTTTTAATTACGGCCTTCGCTAAAGACCTATTACGGCAATAAGCCCTCAAATAGTGTACCGGCCATATATAGTCCGTAATATAACTTTACCATTTAATTTAAGTAAAGAATTCATCCCATTTTCTATACTCTACCGAGCATGCAACGGTGCTATTTAATTTCCCTTCGATTAATCACCTTTCGCACCCCTGCGAGACTTTTCTTTAATATCGACGGCTTATTATAAAATGCCATCTCCCTTAACTATCAGCAATACTATCAAACCTCAAACTAGCCCCAAAATTCGCAAGGCTTTCGTTTAACAAATCTTAGAAATCACTAAAATAAACGACTTAACCTTAAACTAGCTACACACAGCTATATTCGGCACCGAAAAAATAACATCCTTTTTATTTAACAACGTAAATTTATTCAATTTATTTAGCAATAACGAAAATAACTCCGATATAAAAGACGATAAAACGCTTATAAATAAAACTATCGGCGATAAAAGTCTTTATCTATATAGCAAATATTACCCGACGCTAAACATTTACAATTCAGCAAACAGCAAACCAGCCGACTCGTTAAAAGAAAACGAAGAATCACTCCAACTAGCTGCGAGTTTCGACATATAAGATACTACTACAGCTTTAACAGCAGAAAATGCGGGCCGAAATCTAAAGGCAGCCCACTCACTCTTATAACTTATATAAAGCAAAACGCCAGCCGCAACCGAACCTCCCTTAAAAATAACAGGTAACCTATCTAATAAAAGCATGCTTAACGAACTCCTTACATCGGTCACAAAGCAAAAACTATCGCATAACAATAGAAACAACGACGACGAGAAATAAGTTTACAACAATATAACTAAATAAATACTAGCGTCAACTAACTAAATATTAAATCTAACTATACGTTCAAAAAGCGCCGAAGCGAAAATACCTAAATATCGCCTAAACGAATATAAAATTTAAGCAAGTTAGTTTTTACTATTAACGCGGTCTATATAAAAAAAACAAACGGCGATATTAAAGCCTTAAAGTTTAACCCTAAACACCATATTTAAATTAACTCGAAGGGTATTAAATACGTCTTTAAATATAACAAATTTACAGCATTAAAAGTCTATTACGGCAAATTACGTTAATTACCGTATTAATTACGGTTTAAAAGCGAAAAACAATCAAAAAAAAGCTGTCTAAAAGTCCAAAATAACCAAGTCCCGTCTTTTATATTTCTTTCCCTTCATTTAACATACGTAATAGAATCTACTACTTATAAAAGGCATCTTATTTCTTATAAAACATAAGCACTAAATTATAGCTTTGTTTATTAAAATTAACTACTATTCCTACTACTAAACAATCTCTGCTTTCGCATATATGTCAAACAGGTTCAATTACGCTTTAATCGTTTAAATCCATTACGGCCTCGGTCACTCTCCGTGCCCTAATATCCACCGCTTACCTATTTCGTCACCGCCTACTACTTTTACTCACCGCCTTCCTAATCTACACACATGAGTGAAAGCGCTCTAGCGGGCATGGCTATAGGAGAGAAAATCTATTAAGGCTATTAGACTTATAGAACAGACGCAGATCCTAGGGCAAATTAGGATCGAGAGATAAATAAACGAAGCTTAGCATTAGGTAAAGACTAAAAGTAAGCAATATGCAGAACTAAAGGCGGATAAACGCCTTTAATATAGACTATAACTATATATATATTAGTATAAAACTACTGTTTATATATAGTAGCGGCTAAACGTAGGAAAAGGTTAAAGATATAAAGGTAGAAGTTAAAGCTAGCTGGTTATGGGTTGAAATTTTTAAAATATAGCGAAGTAAGGCGGTACGGATTAAACCCTCGGGCCGTATCGGTTAGTTAATTAGCTCTGCTACCCGGGTATAGCTGCGGATGAAAAGGCGGCCGAAACCGAGTAAGAATTAATCAATTAATTAATTAATTAATCAAGAAACATTTTTAACATTAAGTCCGAAGTTTTTGGCATTTTATAAGATCAAGACTTCGCGTATAACCTTAAAGGCTAAATTGATTAGCCTAGTGTGTCTAGTGCGCCTAAAAGGCATAATAACGACTATATAGCCCTAAGCGAAGGTATGGCCGACTAAAGCACGCAGGTATGCTATATACTTTGATAAATACTTTAAAATACCTTTATTTACGTAAAGCAAGCTTAAAATTAGTTTATTTTTACGAATATAGTTAAAATCGACGTTTTTAAAAATATTATCTTTAGTTATTAATAATATAATAACTATAAAAAATATTAATATTGTTTAATTTAACTCGTTTTTTTTAATATACGTTTATTATATTAAAATATTGTTTTAATACGAAATATAGTACTATACCGGGTTTGCAGCTATTATATTTTTTATAACGGCAAATACGAAGTTTTTTATTTTTTTACTACTATGCGTAAGTTTTCGACCTACTATTTTATATATTTTTTTAACTAATATGCGCATTATTTAATAAAAGCATAAAGTTTTTTTTACTTTTTTACGTCGGGTATTATACCGGCGATACGCCGTAGTTACGGTAAAATAACTTTATATTTCGATTTTATTGCTATTTTAACGCTTAAAGCTGTTTGTACGAAATTGTACGTTTTTACGTATTTAAGAGCAGTTATATTTATATAGGTAATTTAGGCAAACAATTAAAATCTAGCGGGCGTTTTTTTTGGATTCGGCGAGAAGTTGCCATATTGAATTAATTTGACTGCAGTTTTATAGAGACATGTTGGTTTTATGTGTGGGCTTACAGCAGTCCGTCACTGGCATTGACAGAGTAATATCCTAATATGTTAGGCTGCAGGGACACGATTCTAGGTAAACACTAACATGTTAGCATAAACCGTTTGTTGAGGCCTGTTATTGCAGCGGCAAACGTCGTCCGCCCAGTCCCGAGTCCTTTATTGACCTCTTACTAGGTTACTACGGAGATGCCTGCACTAAGCGGGCTATATGCATCTTTCCGAGTGAGATCCAATTTTTCGTTTGCATTTCTAGGCAACCAGAAAGACTTAGTGGATGAAGAAACTTACTCAAGGGAGCCGACGGCATTCTATGAATAGCCACCGGATGACGTGGACGACAACTCATTACCCGGAAAGCCGCCTAGATCCAGACATGGTGCAACTTCAGAAACGGGGGCTTCCCTTTTCTATCTCGAGGGGACGAAAGGCGCATGGGTTGACGTAGCCAGTGGCCCTAACCCGACCGGTGTGTTGTGTCCTAGGTACAGTGTTGGATCACCATGCCCTATATAACAATGATGTTCTCCCTTCCTAGATCGTTTGGTCCAAATCCATTTGTTTTATCTCATTCATACAACTTGTACACTTTCTCCACCCAGCTACTACCAACATATGACCCCTAACATATGACCTCCAGCACTCTTGCATCAAGTTCAAAGATGGAGTTTCTTCGTGCTGTCTTCAATCACCTTGTCCTGCCTCCCCAAGTACCTGGAGGACAGGATTGGGACGTCGAGGCCATCTCACAAGATGTATTGAAACGGGTCATTCGCGCCTGCGAGACTATTGACGCAGTCATTGATTCGCCGTGGTCCGAAGCCTTCCAGTCCCTGCGGGCCTCGTTTCACGCCTGCTTTTCTCTGAACTCGGGTCGTCTTGAGAGGTCAACGATGCTGGAGCACTTTAGTCAGCTAGACCAGACGCACATGCTTATTCTACACGTAGTCGAACAGAACTCTGCCTTACTTGTCCGGCGCGATACCTGGTTAGTAGAGCACATGTACAAGAGATTTGTAGTTGCTAACGAGAACAGCAACGGCCAGCAATGCATCTTCGAAGCATTCGAGACATCCGCTACCTCTGAGCGTGTTCTGGCTGCAGATGGTGCCCTCCAGTGGGACTTTCCCGGTCGTTCTGTGCAGGTGCCCCTTGACGTATTCGCCGACGTGCCGTTCCAAGAAAGCCTCGCTACTTTTCTCGAGCAGGCTAGTATGGAATCACTCCATAGCCTGCAAGCCAATGCTTGGAAGGCTAATGTCTCCGTCATCGAGACAAGAGATACTACTGATCCGGCCCTTATCACACATATGCTCATGCCACTCCTCGAGGCTATCGGTAGTCACTATCAGGCCCCGGTACTCCGGAAGCGAGTAAGAGATGAGGTCAACATACAGGGTGAAGACTTACCCTGGCGACGACTTCCGTTCTGGCTAGTCTTGCGCGTCGCCGCTCAGCGACAACTTAGCCTCGCGCTTGGCAACGAACGGGGCCGCATCGGTTATAAGTTTCTCATGTGCGTTCTCCTGTCTCAGCTTCTCCAGGAGTCTGCCGGGAAGCTCAGCCCGGAATTGGCCATGACGCTCCGCGCCAAAATTTGCCGCCGTATGGCGAAGCTGGAGCTAGAGAAGGCCAAAGTGAAATCGGCCAACGCAGAGATCTCCGAACTTTTGTTCACTCGAATTGGCCCTATAATCAAGGCTATCGTCGAAAAAGCGACTGTACAAGTCGAGGCTACCTGGGAAAAATACAAGCAGGAAACAACCCGTCATATTCCGAAGCTTCCCTTACGCGCACCTGACTATGCGCTCCAGCTTTCCCTTTCGCATAGCAGTGAGTACCTCAGCAATTTACTGTCTAGTCCTCAGATCCGACAAGCAGATCTTGCATCAGTTTCTCTTCCTGAGCCACTCGACAAAGCCGTTCGACAATCTCAGGATTTTACGAATCATATTTTTGGCCTTGCGGCTATGGAACTGCGCATAAATCACGACGATCACTCTGATCTGGACACCGCCTCTGCTTATCCCTGCTTAGCCCATGAAGAGGTAAGGTCACTCCTCCAATTTGGTCCTCGAGACTTATTCTGATAGAATGATAGATTGAGTCTGGTCGGATACTGTTGGACCGACAGAGAGCAGTGATTTTAATATGGAAGCTCATAATGCTTGGAAAGGAACAGAATCCCACAAAAATGTTATCTAGTTGATCGTACCGTTTTACAAGAACTCGCCAACAGATTTGACGACCTCCTCTCTGATTCCTCTCCCCTCTAAGTAACACATATGTCCATTATCCATTAAAACCTTTACTTAAACTTGTCGAATCTTTTCTAAAAACGGCATTTACGCAATATAGTATAAAGTATTATATTTACTATAATAAACAAACGTCGGCACGTTAATAGTGCCGAAGTAATTAATAACCGATTATAAAGCGTTAAATATATTTAAATCTAACGTTAAACGGCTATTCTTATAATATATTAAGTCTCCGCTAAATGTATACTAAATAAAAAAAAAGCTATTTATATTGTACGATTTACCGTATTATTTTCGTTTAGTTTTCCATACTACATTTAGCTCTAATAAAATTAGTTTAATATAATATACGTATGTTTTTTAGTAATACGATATAGCACTTTTATACGTAGCGCCTTTATATTTATTTTTTGCCTCCGCGTTTTCTGCCGCTTGCTATAATTTTAAAGAAATTCGTTCCGTTAAAAACGGAAACCTTAACGAAATAATTCTTTACTAACTAAAGTACTAGCGAGAACCAATTTTCGTAAACCTAAAGGCTAACGAGCTGCAAATATTAAAGCAAGCATACCACCCTAGCTATAACTTAAAAAATAAAAGCTACGTAAATATAAATTTAAGTAATCGATCAATTATCTAGCTCGTTTTAAAATAGCTATTCCTACCAGAACGACTTATCGCCACCCTTATGTCGCAGATATATAAACGAGGCACACTTTATTTAATCGTAAAAAATAATTAAAATGCCGTACTTCGACGAAAGGCAAAAGGTACTCGTGCCCAACTCCAGGTCTACCGTGCGCTATAATTACGGGAGGGCAGGTAAATAAGCTAAAATTGCCAATTATCTTGTAGTAAATGAAGCACGGCTCGTCAATTGATGGGATAGGAAAAGGCGCTTTGCCTTCCACAGACGCATGTTCAGCCATGGTTCGTCTGTCCTGGTTAAAGTGGCGCGGAGTAGCGGGGAGGAAGCCTGCGTTAACGTACCCCAAGTTCCAAGTTGGGGGATTGCCGGTCCCTGGCACTTCTAATGATACTCTCAATGCATTGGATTCGTTGTATCAATGCAGATGTGATGATTTGCATAGAGCACAGCTGAATGCCGAGACACGGGATGATTGATTCGAGGCGTTTTAGACAAACATAATCAGACGCCACTAGTTTCATTCTAAAAGATATCGAGACTCTGCCATGCAGGCAATTCGGTTTTTGAATAGCCATCGTGATGGGACTATTGAATCACACGCATTGACCTCCCGAAGTTTGACGTAAGGGATGGCGGCGGATTTATCAGGAGCGTACAGCACGAGAACAGATAGGGACCGTTTCATTAATCTTCAGCAAGCACTGGAGGATCTACGCACTGGATCGGAAATTGGATAGTGGCTTTTGGGTCCTGCGAGTGTCTTCTCGCAGTTTGGCGCGTACATCCATCACGTAACGTCATCACTGCATCCATTCACATATACAACCGACCGGCCTTCAACCTCGCAACATTCTCCTCTAAGGCGAATCCGATGTATCCGACTTCAGCTTCGGGTCGAAGATCTCCCAACCTACATCGCATATCACCAAGTAGCGTTGCCCTATCATCTGCGTCCAAGGTAGTCCCACCTGGTTCTATCCCAAACTTCTCGTCACACGTGAACGAGAGGGCGGGCTCGAACATACGAGGAGCCAGGGACCGGAGATCGCAGATGAGACCCAAGAGCCCGACGACTACCGCGGTGGACGAGCACGTGAGTGAAACTACGACCCAGAATATAACTGGATCATAAACCTCTGTATACTCCGTTGTAGTTGCATTGGTTCCGGCGGTACAAGGGATATCCTTTGATAGATAGGATACTTCGAGACGGCGGAGAGCTTCATCCACATTGTTTGACTGAGTGATCAATTTTAATCCGTTGCGTGGTGCATATTCCGGGAGAAACTCGTGTGCAGGCCCGATAGCAGCGCGTCCGGTCCATCCTATAAATTGGCGAATCCCACCATCTAGTAGGGATGCCGTTCTCAGAGAGAGCTGTTTGGTTCCAAACTGAGTGTCGGCGAGGTGGAGTGTCGTGTAGAGATTGTGAAAATCCCAGTCTGCCTCTCCATTCGCATTTAAGTATATGAATATTGTTCTGGGGCACAAGCGGAAGCTGCCTGATAATTTCTTGCCTGCCCACGAATCAAAAGGCGTCAAGCTGCTTGATCGCAAGTCTGTTTCCGATGCGCGCACGGCGTTAACGCGACACCGTCGGCCCTGGCACCTGACCTTTGTTTCTACCCGTGTCTCGCTAACAGAGCAGTGAGCAGATACGGCACGACATTCGTCAGGCCGCTCCTTGTCAACACAAGGTTTCATATATACGATTAAATCCATTCGATTCTCGTGTCGGCGCGTGGCCTCCAGTCCTAAAAAGGACATGAGCCTTTGGCAGCTTTCCAAATGCGGATGGGCAATGCACCAATGTGTCGGGCTGTCCCATTTGGGACAGTCCGGGCAGCTTATGGACAGGTAGGGCGACTCTGTAGCATATAGGGAGGGAAGTTGGGGCTCTTCACTCGTCTCTTCCAGAGCGGAACAGTTCGTTACCGAGTAAGAAGTCTCGATGGTGAGAGATGTCAAGCCCCTCGAAGGCAAGTTGTCGATTGCAATGCCCACCGTCGACGCAAACGAGTCCATGCCTTTCAGATCGCTGGTATCAACCCATCCGCCTAATGACCCTGACTCTTTTAAGAGCTCAATTCGAGGAACTTTTGCATTTCCCCACATGTCAACAGGTGCAGCAAATGACTCAAGGGGTTGAGCGCACACATTACACAGATCGGTGTCATGTATAGCATGGCTTATTACGTCGTACGGCTCAAGCGAATCTGGATACGGCGAGAAAGATCCTCTGTCAAGCAAACCATGTCTCAATGGACCTGTATCCGTATACCTCACTATTGAGGTGTAATGCTTGGTCTCGTTGCGTGTGGAGAGGATTCGTAGAGATGCCTGGCCCCCAAGGGGAGACAACGACCAGATAAGAACCGAGGTGATGACGAGTGGCGACAGTCTCCGGAAATGCTTCAAGGAGTACAGCGCGTCTGCCGTGTTTCTGGTTGTCAAGAAGATTCTCAGTTCCTGTTATCAGACCATGAGCCGAGGCGCTATTCAACACGTCAAGTTGATTACCTTTAGTTGTATACCCCTCTCTGCCCGACAATTTCCAATCGACTGGAATGAATGGCTCATAAGAGACGTAAAGATGACGGGAAACACGGAAGTTGCCTATGTTCTGTATTGAGTAGGCGGTTTTGAGCACGAGGGGTTTTGATGCGTACGATGTGTGAGACCTGTTGCACAGCCACGCCTGCTGTCGACGGAACCTTTACCCCATTCAATCCGACTGATATGATCCCCAGGGCTACGTCGTCGCAAATGTGGTTAGTTTCTATCTTAATAAAAGACTCGAAGCATAGCGACGTACCAGTGAATGAAATGGCTAGAATCAGGTTCGCTGTGAGGGTGAGACATAATCGATGAGATCTCCTCAAAGAAAGTGGGGTCGGTGGCCATATAATTGTCGATTTCGTTGTTGAGATGCGACTGCGCCATCCGTTGTGAAGGTATAGTCTTACAAAGGTGTAGAGCTGATCGAAAGAACTTAAGGAAGTGCTGTAAACGCTTATAAAGTGAATAATAATGGGATAAGATTTTAACTAACTACTAAATGAATAGTAAAAAAACTACGGTTTATATATATATATATAAACTTTAATTTTATGCTTTATAAAGCATACCGAATAAATAAGTTATAATCGTAATATATTTTTTAAATAAGGTTTTTATAAAGGCTTATTTACGCTTTTACGACTATTTATAAAGCTTTAAATATATATAAAAATAGCAATAATAATAAAACGGCGTCGTTTTTTCTATATTAATCATAATTAGCACTTTAGTACTTTTATTACGTATTAAGTACTTTTTTAATTGCTTATTAAAAGCTAAACATTTTATTAAATAAAAAAAATAATTACTATAATAATTTACTACGTTAATAAATAATTTAAAGTATAAATCGTTGTTTTTTATATTTTAATTAATTTAAAAAACTGTTATATTTATTTAAAGCAGGTTTTTATTTTAATATAGTTATTATAAAATAGTTATAAATTATAACGTAGTAATAAAAAAAGCGTTATTTAGTGCTAGTAATACGTTATTACGTACTATTTACTAAATATAAATAAATTATTTTTATAAGCTTTATTCGCTTTTTTTTTTTTAATATAAAATTAACGAAATAAATCGCTTTTACGTTTAAAAAAACGCTAACGTAATATTTAAACACGTTTATTAACTTCGTAATAGTTAAAATAAATTATTAATAAGTTTTTATCGACGTAAATATTCCCGTGTAGTTTTCCCGATCATTTAAATATTATTAACGTATATATAAATGTTTGCTTTTAATATTTCTGCTTTTTATCGTTATTACCGTAATTATAACGATAATAATTTAAACGAAAAATCGTTTAACCTTTTTAATATAAGTTTTTTATATTTAATCGCGTTAAACGTAACTTCGTTATTATTTATTAATTTCGTTAAAATTAATTACTATAACGCTTATTGCTTTTTTTCGTCGTTTTATTTATAGCTTTATAAATATTATTTAGTTTTTATACTTAATTAAGCTTATAAATACTAATTTAATACTTTTAAAGCGTTCGTTTTTTTAATAGCTTACGTATTTATTCTCGTAGTTATAATAGTCGTAAAGCCGCTATTAGCTTAATTAAAGTACGTATTTTAAAGTATTTTCGAAATTTTAATAACGTATTAATATAAGCTTAAAAGGAAGTTTTATTTAAAGTTATTTAATTTAACGGCAGTTAAAAAAACGCTTTTATTATAAATATTATTAAGTTTATTATATATATAAAATAATTAACGTTATAATCGCAAATATTTAATAGCGATAATAAATCCGGTAGCCCGTTTTCGATTAAAAAAAAACGTAAATATATTACTAAATTTACTAATGCCCGTTTTAATTTATTTACCGTAAATATTTTCAAGTTTGTTATAAATATTATAAAATTTACGTATTTATTAAAACTTTTTTTTTTTATATCCGGTTTTATATTTTAGCTATATCCGTTTTATTTTTAAAAGTATTTTTTTAAATCGCTATATTTTATAATTTAGCGGTATAAAAAAAGCTCGTCGTTATATAAGCTATATTTTTAAGCATATTTACGTTATTATATATATACGCTTTATATTTTTATACTAATATTTATATATTAATCGTATATAAACCGAAGTATTTTAGTTTTATTATAAAAGATTATTTTTTATTATAAAAAGCTATTTATAATAACTTAGCTTTTTTTAATAAAAAAATAATATATATTTTAAACTTAAAAACTTATTTCCCGAGCTTATATATTAACGGATATATAAAATGTTTAACTACGGTTATACGAAAAGATTTTTATTCGGTACGAAAGCATATTCGCTTTATACGAACAAAAGCAAATAAGCTATATAATAGCTAAAATAAATAATTATTACGTACGTCGGTTATAGGATAACCGACGTAAGTAATTATTAAATATAACGAATACGGGATAGCCGGCGTAAGTAATTATTACGTACGCCGGATACTCTATATAAAAAGCATATAATTAAATAATCCGTATAATAAAACTTAGTTTATATAGGCTTTATACGGAGTTTTTTTCGGGACTCCTTTTTATTTAAAAAAATAAATACAAATAAATAAATATATAGTTATTGCTTTTTTGCTTATTAAATACGTATATATAGCTTATTTAATATTAATTAATAGTTATACGGCGATTATAAATTAGTAAAAACGGAAAAAGCAATTAATCGAAAAATAATAATACGATTTTACGTTTTTGTTTTATTTTTTTTTTCGTATAATTAATTTAGGCGTATTATATAAAAAAAATATAAAAAAATTTACTTTAAATTTATTTAAAACAAAATAATAAGCCGATTTATACGATAAATATTACATAATAATTAACGATAACTTTTTTTCGTTTAACGATTTAAATAAAACTTAAATTTCGTTCGATTTTTTAATAAAATAAGCTAAAATAGCTTCGTATTATAAAATTAAAAAAAACACCGTTAAAAAATATATCGTATTAAAAAAATAAAAAAACAAAAATAATTTTAAACTATTTAATAATTTATTAAATAAATCTTTAATAACGTACGTAGTTTATCGCGTATTTTCGTACGAATAAATTAAAACACCGGATAAATATTTAATTTTTAATTTCCGAAAAAACTTTAAAAATTAAACGGCAATATACTTTAATAAAGTACTACGTAAAATTAAACAAATACTTTAAACGCTATTAATAAACCAAAAAATATAATTCGAAAATAATACTATAAATAAAAAGTTTACTAATTTTATATAAAGCAAAAGCTATATAAAAAATATAACACCTTTTATATCGGATATAATATAGCTAATATTAAAAATAACGCAATTAATATCTAATATAACGTAATTAATATCTAATATAACGCAACTAATATTTAATATAACGCAACTAATATTTAATATAATATAACTAATATTTAATACGACGTAATTTTATTTTTAAACAGCTTTATTTAAACCAGCTTTTTAGCGATATATTAAAAAAAGTTTTATTTTTATATAACTTAAAAAAATAAAAAAAATAAAAAAAAATACGGCTAAAATATTAAAACAAAAAATATAAAAACGGACGACCGTATAACTTTTTTCGAAATAATAAATATAAAAAACATTTTTTATATAACTATTTTTTATATAATCCGCTTTTAAATAACGTAAAATATATAAAACATTTTTTATATTTTTAAAACAACGTAAAATATATAAAATACCGTTCGTATTTTTAAAACAATAAAAAACGTATAATACGATATATCGATTTATAAAATAAAAACAATTATAAAAATAAACTTTAATTTAAACCGAATAAAACTTTATCGTATTAATTTATTAAATAAAAAACGGTATAATCGATTTACGTAAATTTATAGCTTTTTAAAAATCGTAAAAAACCTTTTTAAATTTTATTAAACTATTATATAATTTGCTATCGGATAAAATATAGCAGTTTATATAACTATACCGTATTTTAAAAATTACCGAAAATTATTACTATACGGTATTTTTTTAAATCCTTTTAAATTTTGCTAAATTATACTTTAATATTAATATCGGTTTAAAAACGATATAAAAAAAATATATAAAGCGTTAAATCGTTATTTTAATACGAAAATAAACTATTTTTAGTATTAAAATAAATAAACTTTAACGAATTTTTAACGTATTATATAAAATAATTTAATATTAATAAAATAAAAAGCATTAAAAAAGCTTTTTAAAACTTTTCGTATAATATAACACGTTTTTATTTTAAATTTTTAAAAAAAAAACCAACTTTATTCGGCTATTATATAAACGTATATTAGAATACCTAAATTTAAATAAGCTTTAATTAATATTAAAAACATATATAAAAGCTTATTTTTAAACTTTTATATTACGATATAAATTTCGGTATAATAAAAAAAAAAACATAGTTTATATAAAACGAAAAATTATTAGAATATATTATAATAATAAACGGTATAATAATAATCGTACGTAAAAAAAATAACGCGGTAAAAAGTTATTTTATAATCGTTTTTATTATAATTCGTATAATTTTCGTAATTAATATCGACGTTTTTTTAATTATACGAATAAAAAATGTTTTATATGCTTTAAAACAAACTATTAGTGTATAAAATATTTTAAAAAAAAAATTGCTTATACGAAATAATATTTCGTTAAATACGTTTTTATTTTAAATAAAAAAATCGATACTTATATAATAAACTTTAAAAAATATTTTAAAATAAAAAATAAAAACGACTAACTATATAACGAAAAAAAAATTTAATAAAAAATAAAAAACTAAAATATTATACTATATAATAAACTAGTTATATATATACCGTATAACCTAGAAAAATATTTTATAATTTAATAATTTTTTATATAATAATATAAAACCGTATAATATATTTGTTTTTATATTAAACAATTTATACGAAAATATTTATTAAAATATTTTTTAAAATATAAAAGCCGTAAATATATTAATTATCGGCCAGTTTTAAATATTAGTTTATATATAAAAGTTTTCGAATATAAAAATCGATTAAACTTTTAAAAAAACTTTTATATAATTTAAAAAAGCTAAAAATATGCCTTCGATCGAAAAAATTAAAATTAAAACATTAATTAGTTTAATACGTTTTTATATTTTTAACGTTTTTACGCTTTTTTTTATTTTTATTATATAATATAAATCGGTAAAAAACGTATTATAATAACTTAATAAATAAAATCGTATAAAACGGCAAATCGTATAATATAATTAAAAAATAAAATTATAAATTTTTTTATTTCGGTTATATAAAGCAAGCTTTATATTTTATAAAAATAAAACTATAATAAATATATAAAAAATAGGCTATTAACGTACGAAACGATTTTATAATTTATTAAAAAAAGCTAAGTATAATATTTCTTTAAATATATTTAAAAAATTAAACGGGTTTATTATTATTACTAATTATACGTAATAATATCTTAAAAGTTTAAATTTTCGATTAAAAACAATTTATTATTTAATTATAAAATTATTATTAACGTTATATATATTAATAATAAGCCCGTATTATATATAATTAACGCAAAAACGGGATTTTAAACGGTTATATTTTTAAAATCTCTTTTTACGCAAAATACCTAAAATGTTTTATATCGGTACTAAATTTACGTATATTAAAAACTATTAAATATAATTACGTACGATACCGGTACGAATTTTTCGTCCGAAAAATTTCAAAATAACGCATAATTAATAAAATCTTCGTATAAAAAAATCCCGATTAAAGCCTATTAAAATATTAAAGAAATTAAACAAATATATAGGCCATTTTATTATATTTTCGATATATTATATAATAAACTTTTTAATATAATAAACGATTATATAATTTTATAAATCGTAATAAAAGCTTTAAACAATACGGCTAACTTAAACGGCTTTATATTTATTTTGTTAATATTTAAAACTTATTTTTAAATTGCGATAAATTTTCCTTTTTTTTTTAAATATTGTATAAAAGGCAAAAATAATCTAAAAAGCTACGAAAGCGATTTAAAAAAGACGTATAAAAATAAACGTTAATCGTGCAATAAATACGAAAAACGGTTTGTCGTATAATGTTTTATAGCTTTTTTTATAATTAAAAATATTTATATAGCGTAAAAAAAATAGCTAAAAAGGTTTATTTAAAATCGTAATAATCGAAAAATAAAACGTAATTTTAAAAAACGGTTAAAAGTTTTATTATATATAAATTAAACCGTATTATCGACTATTATATAAAAATATCGAAATTAAAATATTTATTATATAACTAAATTTTATACCGGAAAACTTATTACTTTAAAAATTATAATAAGTTTTTAATTAATTAAAGCGTAAATAAAAACGTTTAAAAAAGCATTTTATTATATAAATATTTATAACCGATAAAAAAAATCGGACTTTGTTTTTATAATATAATTTCGTTAAAAAGGAAAAATTAATATATTCGGTAAACTATTTAAAAAATCGGATATAAAAAAAATTAATAATTTATTAGTTTAAAATATATTTACTATTATATAATATTCGGACGATATATTAAAAACTTTTCGAATTTTTAATATACGTTTTATATAAAAAGTTAAAAATAAAACGACCGTTTTATACGAAAAATCTAAAATAGTCGTATAAAAATACGGAAATAACGAAAAAAAAAAATTTTTTATTTAATTTTTAATTATTTAATAAAATAGCTAATATTTTATATTAGCTTTTAACTTTACGTTAATTAAATCGTATAGAGCTAAAAAAAACTAAAAAATATTATATAAACGTATATATAAACGATAAACGAATTAATTTAAATTATTTACGTACGATTTTTAAAAAAAATTTGGAATAAATATTTAGCGAGTATTTTATTACGCGTTATACGATATTTATATAGTTTAATTAAATTAAGCTTATATTAATATAAAACGTATTATATATATTATCGTAAAAAGTTCGAAATACGTATTTTAATATATAACTTGTATTTGTTTTTAATCGAAAAAAAACCTAACGGGTTTGGTATTATTATGTTTTAAATAAACGATATATTTAATTTTATAATATTTAAATTTTCGGAATTAAAAAAGCAAAAACTAAAAAACGTAAAGTTTTATATAAAACCGAAAACTATATTTATATAAAATACTTTAATCGAATTTAACGGCGGTCGGATTTTATTAAACGGCGAAAATATTTTTTTTATATAAAAAAGCTAAATATTATAATTATTAAAAATTAATTTTATTATTTATATAGTATTATAAAACTATATAACGTAACGCGTAAAAAAAGCATATATTACGTTAATTTGCTAATTTAAAACTACGTATAATTTATTTGTTATAATATAAATTAAAAAGCTTAAAAACGAATATATTAAAGCTTTAAACGTACGAATATAATAATAAATAAAAATCTATTATACGGCTTGCGTTTTATTTTATTCGATTTTATATATATAAAATTGTTTATTTTTACCGACAGATTATTTGCGAATAATACCGACTTTCTTTTATAACTCGGCTTTTTAATCGTATTAGCTAAAAAAACTTATATAAATAATAGTTTTAAAATTTACGGCAATATTGTATATTAGAATTTTTTTAAATATAAAAAAAGTATAAAAAATATATTTATAAACGAGTTATACGGTATAATAACTAGTTTTAATTACGTTATTGCTTTTAATATAATATTATAGTAAATTATTTATACGTTTTAATTAAACCAAATTTTAATAATTATTTATTCCGATTTAAGTTTATTATATAAATATTTTATAAAATTAAAAACAATTATTAAAAAAAAACTAATAATCGATATAATATCGTTACGTAAAACGTACGAAAATTATAAAATTTCGAAAATACGATAAATTAATAATAAAAACAATTTATTAATTGTATTTATAAAAAAAAAACTTAATTAAGCGTTTATATAATTAATTATAACTAATCGATTTATTATATAAATCGAAATATTTATTAACCGATTAAATTAATAAAAATAATATTTATTCGTATAAATATTTTTTTTATATTTTTTTTTATTACGATAATATAATATTTATTAATTTTTTTTTTATTTTTAAATTATATAAAAGATTATTTTATCGTATAAAAAAATATAATATTATATTTTATATTACGTATTTAATAAAAATAAAAACAAACAAAATTTAATTCGCGATAATAATACTACGTACGAATAAAAAAAAAACATCGTATTAAAGTAAAAATTATCGCATTATTTACCCCGAACTAATTACTCCGGTGTAACAATAGGCAAAGCAATTAGGTAAACAAGTGGAAATACTGTACTATTACCTAACTATACTATAAAATCTAAAAGTAAAAGAGGTAAAAATACAATTAATAAGCCAGCCGAATTAGCTAGTAGGTTATTAGGCCGTAACCGAATAAGGCTTATTAAATAACTAGTAATTATAGTAGTAGCTAATATAGTAACCAAAGCTATTAAAAAACGTTACTATATTATAACCCCCTAGGTTTAAAAAAATAGACTCGATTACAAATCGGGATTAAACCCCGTAGCAAATAAGCAATAATAATAAAGTTAATTTTTAAATAATAAAAAGATACCTTTAATAAACCAATTAACGTTTTTAAAATAAAGCCCTTAATTCCTAATTAAAAACCTTGCTAAATTAGCTATATAACCTAATTATTAAAGTCTACGCCCGTTATATTCACTTATATAACCGGTCGTAATCGGTTTTTCCCCGAACTACGTTAAATTTTACTTAATTCCTTTAAATCTATTATTTCCTTAACTATTCTATAAACGTAAAAAGTTACTAGTTCGATTCCCGTTATATACCGGCGGGACTTTTTTTTTATTACTTTATTATCGGTAATAAGTCTATCGGCTTTAATAAAATATTATAAACTTATTATTATTTAAATATACGTTATCGATTAAATCGTTACAAACGGCGGCGAATTAATTATTAAAGCGTATTAAAAAGCTTGCTTTGTTAAAGTTATTATTATAATAATCCTTTAATAGTAATAAAAAATTTTTAAAATAACTAACAAGCTTTTAATTTTTATCGTCGTATTTTTATCCTTTTTATTACATTTTATAAAACAGTTTATAATATTTAATACAAAATGCGTATATTTTTTCGACTTTTTACTTTTTTTTGCCTAAATTAAAATTAACGACTTTATTATTAAAATAATTAAGTTTTTGTTTTAAAAATAAATTATTTAAAAAACGACGTAAACGTTTAATATAAAACTATCGTTAACTACGCTAAATATCCGGCAAAAAAAGCTTAAAAATATTCGATCGATTAAAATCTTTAGTTTCGATTTTATAATAATATCGTATTATTAAATAATCCATTTTATTAAACGGGCAGTCGGTATTTTCGCTAGTTTTCTTTAATATATATATATAATCGTTAACTTTAAA